>JASEKS010000201.1:42282-192564 GCA_030770415.1 Pleoardoris graminearum
TTAGATAGTAATTTTTACTTTAAAATACTTTATTTATACCTTTAGATATAATATATTTTATATAGAGATTTTAACTTCCTTTAACCTTATATTAATTTCTTAATAGTACTTTATATTTCTAAAAAAAACTCTGTATTTACTATATAAAGTAAGTACGTTTAAAGAACGCTATAATAAGAAGAGAAATCGAATCCCTAATACGCAGAAGACCTTAAAAATTTAAAAATTTTAGTATTTCTACGTATATATCTACTATGTTACTCCGTCTAATTCTTAGTCTATATTATAGAGCAAAAGTAGAATATTAAATAAAATTAAAATATTTTAAAATAATTCTTATATTAATAAAGTTATTAAGCTATAAAATTAAAATATTTATTTATTAATACTTAGCTATTAATTATTACATATATAGTTTAGTATTTAATAAAGTTTTCTTACTATGTTTATATCTCTAGATTATTACCTAGGCGCACTTATTACTTTTTAATTATATATTAATAAGTAAATAACTTATTTAAGTAAACGACTCGTCTATAAAGTACGTTACTAAAGAAAACTTAATAAAGTAATACTAAAAAGTATATAATTATACTATATATATAATATAAATTAGATTTTAATTATAATATAGAATTTACTTTTTAATATAAATATTTTAATATATTTATACTTTTATTCTATATTTTATTATTTAAAAAGAGGTAAAGTGTAGCGTCCAGATACTAGTCTAAAAAAGATATAGGTAAAATAAATTATTTCCCTAAATATAGTTAATTTTTTTTTAAATAAGTCTTTTATATTAAGGCTCCCTAACTATTTAAAAAAAGTACTTTATCTCTTAAACAAACTAGAATCGGCTCTTTTAATTTCTAACTAATATATATAGGTTATATTACTAAATAAAGTTATATTAAATTACTTATCTATTACCTAATTTGGCCTAGTTTACTACGCTAAGCCTATTTAGAAATAAATTTTTATCTTATTTAACTTTAGATAGTTATAGTCTAAAATATCTCTAAACAGTATATATTTTATATAGAGATTTTAACTTTCTATAGCCTTATATTAATTTCTTAGTAGTATCTTACACTTCTAAAAGATTTATATTTTACTAGTAAAGTAGGCGTATTTAAAGAATACTTATAATAAAGAGAGGAATTAAACCTCTAATATATAAATAACGTTAAAATTTAATAAATTTATATATTTTTATATACTTACCTACTGTGCTACCGTACTCCTAGATATAGTTAAAAAAATAAGCGTATGTAAGAATTATAAAAAATATTTTTATTTTAAATTAGTTTTATATTTTATACATATTTTTTTTTAATAAAGTAAAAATACATAGTATGTAAATTTTAGAATAGATATACATAAATAAAAAAATAAAACAGTATATATATTTTACTAAACGCTTTTAATTTAAAAATAAAGTTATACTTTTAGTATAATATTTATATTTATAAAAAAATAATAACTATCTATTATAAAATTTTTGTATAATTACTATAGAATACTTTTAGTATAATAATAATAAATATATATATATATTTGTATACTAATCGAACAAATAGTGTGGCTGTGGTGGCTCGGGGCGACCAAAAGGGGTTTCAAAAAAGGAGGAGTATGTGCATGCCTTCATACTCAATGTGTCGAAAAATTCAGGTAAGGCTAGGTCGAAAAAAATAAATATAATAATTTATAATATTAACGTTTTTATTTAGTATAGTATACTATATTAAACTTTATATATATTTGTATATTAATCGAACAAATAGTGTGGCTGTAGTGGCTTGGGGCGACTAAAAGGAGTTTTAAAAAAGGAGGAGTATATATATACCTTTATACTTAATGTGTTGAAAAAGTTAGGTAACACTAGATTAAAAAAATACTTTATATAAAAATTTATACTCTTATAAAAGTAAAAAATGTACATATTATATTTATTTAGAAGAGAAGATATAAAAGCTATTTATACATATTTAAATTATTTTAAAAAAAAGTTATATGAATTTATTAAAAATAGTGTAGTTAATAAAATAGTTAATAAGCTTAGATAAACCTATTAGGCTAGGTATCTGTATGTTGGTGGAGAAGGCTGAGCCGAGGGCGACCGGGCCGTAGTGTCAGCCTTGTATGGGATAAAGGACCTGGAAGGCGGCTATTATTCCAGCCACCAGAAACAGTGGTTGACGGCGAGCTGGAAATATAGTATATGTTGAAAACGTGCTGCATCCTAAACCACTCCGAATGTTGGTATTTGTGGCCCAAAGAACCGAGTCTTTTGCGTGGCAGGTTGTTATTTTACCAATTGTACATAGCATATTAGAGGGGGAAACCCCGAATCAGTATAGTCTTCGAAGACAAATATAGGCTACCAGACATACAACAACCGGTACTCATATAGTCCATAGACTCATTTCCACCTAGATATTCATCGCAACAAAACAACGCGAATTGAACGCGGACACAAGAACATTTTGGGTTAAAAACATACTGATGAAGTATACTGTCGATTTAAGATTGATACCGCGTATACCCAAGTCATACCACTAACTTACCCTCACCCCGACATCGCTTCCTATTGGTACATACACCAACTTTTGCCATGATCTGGTGGTCTTTCCTTGAACGCTCAATGAACCCGAATGCCTGCTACGCCTACGCCAAAACGAGGAGAGGAAGTTATGAGACGTCCATGGCATCCGCGCCGTTGGTCACTGCAAGGGATACATCGCCAGCATCGCCGATCAAGCGCTTTTCTGATTCAGTAACATACTGTACTCTTTGTCAGTAACTGTACGTTAGGACTTAAGGGCACAGGCTTACCTTCACGCTTCTTGTGGGGTCATAGAAGAGCGCAAAGCTGCGCTGTACGTCATCGATGCTGACTTCCGAACCTTGCCGCTTACTGCGAATGAGGTCCGAGGTTGTGATCAGGTTACTTGCGTATCTCAAGCCCGTCTCCTGACCGATCTTTGTGAGCAGTGCAAGCGCGTCAGGTGAGACGTCCACTTCCTCTTCCTGTGCCCGTATGGAGAGAATCTGCTGCATCTCCTCGCGCGAATATGGATGAGTGCTGACAATGACGACGCGGTCGAGAAAATCCAAAGGCAAACCGTGCGGCGACCGGTAATCCGTTCCTCTGATCTGTGTGTTGCCTCTGTTACTTGCCATGATAACAATGGGCGCGAGCTCGTCTTCCAGCGCTCGATTGATGAAGGAGAAGCATTCGATATCTAGCATATGCACCTCGTCGATGAATAGCACTCCCGGCACTATCTCGGCCTTGCCCTCCTCTTTCCACTCTGCGACCTTTGTGTTGATCTGGTCTCGCACCTCGCTGCGGATCTCACCCGTGTCTCCCGAGAACAGTGCGAGAAAGCCCTGAGTTCGCGAGTTTATTACGTCAATCTCGTGCAGGCTGACTGTGTGGACCACCTCGCGCCGTTGTTGTAGCTCGCCCTCCGGACACTGCACGAACTTGGTATCTATGCCCATCGCATCATAATCTCGCGAGCGTGTGTAAGAGCGGCCTAGCTTTGTGATCTTCCCTGATGCCTTGTCGATGGAGATGATATCACCAGCCATGACCTTTTCCTTTGTCATGGCGTCAATCATCTTGGTGCCCATGTCGTAAATAGTTTCCATGTCGGTGGTCTTGATAGTCAACTTTCCTTGTTTGTTGCCTCCTGTTACACTACGGTCGATCTGGATTTCGACCACCTCTCCTTCAATTACCTCGCTCTCCTCGGTTATGCGCACGCCTATGGACTTGCGGAAAGCCTGAGTGAGGGCCTCAGTCTTCGACATCTCCAGCGAGAAGATCTCAGAGGATGCCAGCATAGTGAAAGGCACGTCGGCGCCTAGCGATTGAGCCATGCCCATCGCGATTGCTGTCTTTCCCGTGCTGGGCGGTCCGGCGATGAGCACCGCGCGGCCCGCGATCTTGCCATCCTTTGCCATCTGTAGTATGACGGCGGCAGCTTTACGTGCCTTTTCCTGGCCCACGAGCCCCTGCGACGAAGTTTTCGGTTCGAGCGTGTCGGGTTCGACCCCCAGGCCGCGGATGTGCGAGTGCGCCGCAATGAGGTTGAGCCCTCGGAGCTCCTTGCTCTCGGCGATGGTGGTAATTGGCTACCGTGGTCAGTATCACAATGCACAAGGAGGACTGCTACTCACAAGAGTCATTGTGGCGTCCGAGTGAGAGCTGCGCGAGGAGAGAGAGCTCGAGATGCGACAGACACTCACTGCGCGAGCTTACAGCGAAACTTCGCGATGGAGCTCAGGCTAGACGCACGGATCGTCGACGGCACCACGAATCTAAGCCTCTTTGGGATTTATTCTGCGATGCTAAGCCAGTTCCGGCGATATCACGGCGTAGCGCGTCCCGGAGAGGGGGACGCGATCGAATCGACGTATAAGATCACTAACCCCTCAGTCGTTCGGATACCCAGTCTCGACACTCAGCTTCTGGTCATCCGTGCCGCTGGACGTCTGAGATCTTTCCACCATGGCGCCGGGTTCGAGCGCGCGCCCTGGGGTTTACCCGTTGATGCAGCTCGACACAAGAAACGGTGGCAATGCAGGCCGCAATAGCGCCTCTTCCGCGAGTCCTAGTAACAGGTGCGTTTGCTCACTTATCGCCATAATTTCTAGCCTCAACGTCACTGCTTGTGGCAACATTCCAACCACTTATTATGGCCTCTTGGTGGCTCACACGGAGGCTGTCTAGATAATATGACTTTTCCCGGTTACAAAAGCTCCCTGGGCTCACAACGCTTCAATGTTGCTATCTTCGCCTAACGTCATGACAACAGTACTCTTGACCGGTCCCGCTTTCCGCCCGGCCCTTTGGAGGCAGGGAAATCTCAAAGTCTGAGCAGCAAAAGACCTGCGGACTCGCCAATAAACCCCTCTATTGATAAGCGACCACGTACCAACGGAGCCTCAGAACCAAGCAAGGTACGTGCAGCAATACCAAATATAGGTTGCTTACTTTCTAACTATTATTGCATAGTCGACTGCGGCTGCCGGCCCGGTACCAGCAGGACAGACTTCAACGGCTGCACCTGTTGGAACTCCTTCATCACGGCGAGCATCGGCAGTCATTTCTCCAGGAGAAAACGTGATACATCCCTCGCGGGACCCACGGAAGCAGGGTAGAGGACCAGCACGCTCCGCCAGCCCTATGCACGTCGCCTCGCCGCTCTCCATAACCAACGGTGACCCGGGCCAGCACGGCAGCGGTAACACCACTCCGGTGCATGGAGCGCCACCCGCGCCGTCGATAGTACCGTCAACGGTACCATTTCTTCATAAACGACCTTCGTCTGACGGATCCGCGCGTAGTGTGGCTTCAATTCGCCAAGCTGCCGCGAAGAAACAAGCGCTCCCTGCTGTTGCTTCGGAAAATTCAGCTCTGGCTCATATCCGTGCGAAACACATTGAATTGCAGAATCAGGTGAAAATCGATAAGGAAGGGTTGGAGGAAAAGCTACGGAATGAGCAGAAGCAGCGAGCCCAATTGATGGCCCAGCTGGAGGAAGAGAGGGCACACGGAAGCCAATTAGAAGACCGCCTCCGTAAGCTGGAAGAGAAGCCTGAACCACACCAGGCACCAGTGGATCCAACTCTGGCGAAAGAAGTAAGCGTGCTTTTCGAGAAAGTAAGGCAACTGGAAGCGTTCCAGCAGAACCAGCAGGCACCGGAATCAGAGAAACCCGACATTGCAGCTATTCAATCTGAGATTGAAAAGCGCGTGAAGCTGCTCGAGAACGAAGTCAAGAAGGTTCATGGCTTGCTGAAGGGCCCTAATTCGGTGGAATCCCGCGTCAAGGAATCTCTAGAGTCTAGCATAGAATCCCTTGAAACCAAGGTTTCTAGCCTGGTGCAGGACTCTAACTCGTTCGAGGAGCGTGTCAAGCAGGCGATCGAGCCTGAGCTGACCGCGTATCAGAATCGGGTCAAGGATATATCCAAGACAGCGAATTCTCATACGACGCGTCTTGATAAACTTGATGTACAGATGAACACCTTCGAGAAGAGTACGTCGCGCAAGACTCAAGTCGACGGGCTTGCCAAGAAGCTAGAGACCCAGACCAAGTCTATGGAGACGCTCAAAAAGGAGGATCTCCCTAAGCAAGTTGCCGACCTGAAGACGGAATCGAGTACGCTGAAGACGGAACTGAGTACGTTGAAGACGGAACTGAGTACGCTGAAGACGGGTGCAAAGACTAACAAGAAGTCAATCGATGCTCTGACCTCAAAGGTGGATCAGGCAGATCAGTACTTGGATACGCTCAAAGAGGAAGATTTGCCGAAACTGCTTTCCGACCTCAAGACGGAGTCTGAAACCCAAAAACAGAGTGACTCCAAGCGTTTCGCAGACGTGTACGACAAATTGTCGGCGTTGGAGAAAGCGAGAAGTGAGCAATCTGAGTACGTTGCTATATGCTAGTGGATATCGCCACACACTGACGTGTTGCAGACTATTGGCCACGGAGCTTGGGACAATTAAAGAGCAACTCAGCTTGGAGATTGATGACCGTGTGAAGGCTGCAAATGAAGTCAAAGATGATATAACAAGCGATATTGCCGAAGTTCGCAAGGCCGCAAGAGAGGACCGGCAAAAAACAAAAACCGGCTTAGACGATTTAACGTCATCGATGGCCGATTTAGCGCAAAGACAGCAGACTGAGCTTGCAAACGTGCGGACGGCCATCTCAGCGGACGTACAACAATTGCAAAACCGAGTCACTGATTTGGATTTCACTGAGGATGTGAGCAATCTGCGAACTCAACTTATGTTCCTCTCCAGCAACATCGTTGAAGTACAAAATCAGGTGGTGAAGCTACAATCGACGACAACATCTGCAGCATCAGAACGAAGACGAACTGCAGCCGGACGATCATCGGTCACGCCTGGCCACTCGCCAGCACCGGTCCAGGATGCGACAGCACAGCTGCAACACCTGGCAAGCCAGTTTGACAATTTTTCCGACCGTCTGCAACAGCTTTCGGCAGAAGTAGACACCGCTAGGGAGACAGCGGATAAAGCGGAAGGATTGGTCAGTCGTCTTGGAGAGAATTTGTTTGACGAGATAGAGCAAGAGTACGGGCCGCGGATCGCTGCCATCAAAGAGGATGTGAAGGCGCTGCAGGAAGACACGAAGACAACCCGCGAACAGCCGTCTGCGGTACATCAGCAAAACGGAACTGCACTACACACATCCTTCCCAGCTCTGTCAAGGAATCTAAGCGAAAACGCCGACATGGTCGCCGAAGATATAAAGCATAGAGTCACGGCTGTGGAGCAGAGAATCACAGCTCTCGGGGACCAGTTCAACCTGG
Source organism: Pleoardoris graminearum (assembly GCA_030770415.1). NCBI lineage: Eukaryota > Fungi > Ascomycota > Dothideomycetes > Pleosporales > Didymosphaeriaceae > Pleoardoris > Pleoardoris graminearum. Next base: position 49,645 of record JASEKS010000201.1, read on the forward strand.
TGAGACAAGTACTGCAGCATATCGAAAACCGGATGCAGAACATTACGACGGACGAACTATACCAACGAATGGTGCACTGGATCACGCAAACCTACCCCAATGCAGAAGGGTTCCTCAATGAACTCAACCGCGTAAAGGCAGACCTCCACAAGATCGGCATGTTCACCAATGAGATCGGCTGGATGCATGGCGAGGGCCGTACCGCTCAGCTTCTGACTCTTGCGAACAACTGCGATGCCATTATTCGGTCCTTCGCTGACCCCACCACAGAGGGGCAAAACTTTGACAGCATTCGGGATCTCATTGCAAAAGGTGATCAAGAACTGTCGCAGCAGATTGAGCATCTCCGAACGGCCTTGGACTCCGAACGTTCCAGTCGAGAAAACCTTGCTACCGGCCTTCAACCTGTTCACGACGGCATTCGCAATAGTATCGGCAACCTGGAAAAGCGCATGGATCTCGCGGAGGGTGAGATCCGCGGACTTGGTATTGACGACCTGCAAAGGCGCCTGGGTGCCGCAGAGGGTGAAATCCGCGCAATCGGCATCGACGACTTGCAACGGCGCATGGACCTTGCAGAGGGTGAGATTGGCGAACTTAAGATCTCGAAAACGGACCTTGGTGCGCGTGTGGAGGCCGCGGAATCCACACTCAAGCAGCATGGCCACTGTATAAATGCAGCCGACTATCTGATTCGTAAGTGTTCTCGGACCATGTATTCGCGAAAACACATACTTACTATGGTTTTACTTGTAGGCGAATGTAGGTCAAACATGTTGAGACTGTACGATGCTAGTAAAGAACATCAGGCAGCCATTCTGGACGTCAACAAGCAACTCCCAAGCGGTGGTCTCAAGCTTAAATTCAGTGTCGACTGGACGAAGGATCACGCGTCCTGATTTAGGGTACCCGATTTTCCTCACAAGTTATCAGCTCCCTTCGGGCACACCCTTTCCCTTGTCGGGTCGATTTCCAAGGCGTTACTGGAATTTTTTTTCCCGACCGGAAAGAGTTTTTGCTAGCATTGATACCCCTCCCACTTTACTGGTCTGGTTTCGACGGTTTTAAATCTCTGTTTCGGGCGTATCCAGTTCGTGGTCTCCTATATTTAGTGCTATTTCCAGGCGGTCATGCTTTCACGATCAGCATCCTTGGTAGTATCTGGTGGTTATGAGTCTGTCACCGACTGCATACACCGACGGGTTTTCAAGTTATGCGGCCTCTGTCCACTTGACTACGGCGGTATTCTATGCACATTTCAAGGTGCTCTCATGACGGTAGTGTAGATGGAATGTATCATCATTATCTGGCATTGAAGCTTGGACGTCGTGATATGTGGCTCATACCGAAGAGCGTCATGTTATTCAGGATAGTCTTCTTTGTGTCCCCAATATAACGTGCTATAAATGATAGTATCGGCCATTCAAGATTACGATGGATGCCAGCGAGGTTGCAACAAGCAGCTACAGAGCGTTGCCAAGCCTTGGGCTGCGGCAATGAGCAGCAAGCCCCACCATCGAAGCGCGCGCATCGAGCACATCCCCGACACAATACGACAATCCGGCGGCTTCGCCGCCACGCTGCTCCTCTCACGGCGCGCCATTTTCGCTTTTGCCCACCCCCAATGGCGCTTCCGCTCTCCGTGCCCACAACGGGACCCCGCGATACACGCTCCCCCGCCGCACAACCCACACCGCGACTCCCTCAAAATGCAAACCCCACCGCACCAGCAGACCCTTCGGGCGCCTCGCCGCCCGTGAAGAAGCGCAAAAAGCGCGACGCGCACACCCTCCACACGACCACCTTCCGCCACCCCCCATGGACATACTTCCGCCTGCGCCTCACCACGTCCTCCCCGCCGGGACCATCCTCCCCCGGACCCCATGACCTCGACCCGCTGACCATCCGCACGCTGCTCACGCCGCCGCTGCAGTCGTATCTGGGCCTCACGGGTGCCGCGATGCCCGTCGACATCCTGGGGAGCGAGGGGCGCGACGTCTGGGTGCGGGTTGCGCGGCAGGATGCGCGGGGCTTGCAGGCGAGTGTGAGCGGGTGGGTGGGGAGCTGCGAGGGGGCGCTCGTGCCGGGGGCGGGGGCGGACGAGCAGGGTAGGAGGGCGCGCGTGAGCTGGAGGGTGGTGGCGCGGGGCGGGGACGTGAGACTCGTGGCGGGCGATGGGCGCGATTTGTTTGGCGGGTGAGATGGGGGCGGGGAGACACTGGGGGCTCGACTGAGTTTCTGAGATGGCTGGACTGGTGCATAAGGAAGTGTGTGCGTACGAAGGGAAAGGGAAAAGGGAAAGGTCACTGCAAAAGTATCATTAAAAGTGGAGGCCTGAGAGACCGAGAAGGCGATGGTGGGAAGAAGTCAGGTATGACGTGCTTCGTTCGTACGGATGCGGACGACGGCTCCGTCAGTATCGGGAATCTGAGCCTCGGCGCATGTCCCAAGTCTTGAATCATGTTGGCCGACGCTGGATAGAGTCTGAGCGACCTCTGCTGTTGCGGCACTTCACTAGGTCTGGATCCTGGAACGATATCGTAGGCCGAGCGACTCCAGAAGGCACTAGCAATTGTTTGGAGCATAGCATCGCATGGTGCTCATAGGAAGATATCTTCTCTACCTAGAAATAACCGAAATGAGGATACGAACCTGCGTGCATTCTATCAGTCCCATCAAGATCACTTAAGATCGCAATCAGGATATAAAACCATTCCCGAAACCCAAGCCAGATTCATCCTGTGACTTCATTCTCAAATCCCAAGCAAACAGTCGAAGGTCAGACTGCTACCATCCAGGCTGCGGAGGCGGGTGGCCGCCATAATTTTGTTGCTGGGGCGGCGGAGGGTAATGCGGTGCTCCGCCATACTGGTTGTGCTGATGCTGATCATAGTTCTGCGGGCCGCCGTACGGCGCGTTATGGCCGTACTGAGGAGGTTGGTGCTGTTGCGGATAGCCCGGCCCCCCATAGCCGGCTTGTTGTCCGTAACCTGGAGGAGCTCCTCCATAGCTACCTTGGTGTTGGTTTGGCGGCGCGCCATACTGGCTGTGACCCGATTGCTGGTGCTGTCCAGGCGCTGGGGAACCATAGCCTTGACCCGGCGGCGGGTAGCTCTGATGTTGTCCACCATAGCCGCCTTGCTGGTGTTGTTGGTGTTGTCCATAGCCTCCTTGCTGATATTGATCGTGGCCGCCATACTGGCCCGGGGGTGGAGAGGAGTAGGCGTTATGGCCTGGGGTGGATGCATGCGATCCGCCGGGCTGGTACGATGTGGAAGGCGCGCTACCGGTGTATGTGCCACCTTGGGAGGTGTTGTGGCTGTAGCCATAGCCGCTATTAGAAGGCTTGCCGTGCTACTTGAAGTCAGACATGACGATCCGACATATCGCGTGCCGTCGAGACCAACTCACCGAACTGCCACCCAACACTCCGCCAAGGAGACCGCCTAAGCCACCTCCGCTCGAAGTTGAAGGGCCCGAGCTGCCTTGGCCTGACTGATTGCTGCCGTGGTTCTGCTTCCCTCCGCCTAGCAGCCCACTTGCTAGCTGCCCGACGAGGTTGCTTGAGCCGCCGCCGCCGCCGCCGCCATGGGACTGCTTCCCACCACCTAGAAGCCCGCTTGCCAGCTGTCCGACGAGATTTCCTGATCCACCACCGTGGCCACCACTTTGTTTGTTGCCGCCCGTCAACGCGTTGAGAGCGAACCCCTGCGTACAATTAGCGAAAGTCCTCACGGCAGCGTGCTGCTAAACGCACTCCCAAGCCACCAGCGCGATCGCCGGTTGGACCATCTACGCCTCTTGTGCCGTCGCCGACTTCTGGACCCTGTGTTCCATCGGCGGGCTTATCATATGGGTTCGTATGCTGGGCAGGCGTGCTGTGGCTGGAGCCTCCGCCGACGGGGGCCTCGCTCGTAGGTAGGTCCCATTGCGGCACACCGGTGCTGATTTGCACGTCTAGGGATGGTCAGTCCATCTCTATAGTCTCGACGTCGCCCGTGCAAGTTCACGCACAGTAGTACTTTCTTGACCTGGAAACCGATGTCAGACCTCATGCGATGGCGGGGCACGTCAGGGCGTGGTGGGGTAAGACCACCATCACGACGCCTAAGAGGCCGGGGGAGGGCTTACGTGTTATCCCACTGAGCCATCCAGCCCGAGGGCAACTTTGGAAGAGCTGGATCGGTAGGGCCAGAGTCGGGCGACACGGCCCCTTGACGGGGAGGTGTGGATGCGGCCATCATGCGTATGCGAGGACGATGGGAGGTAGTGGTGTAGTAGGCGATTGATTGAAAGCCTAGATAATAGGGATAGAGAATAAGTATGAACGCCGCGCTGGGCGCTTATAATGCGAGAGGGTCTGCCGACTGACTGATCGATACCCTGGCTGTGAAGGGTAGCACGTCTCCCAACCCTGCACTCGTCAGTCCGTGTGGCTGAGGTGTGGCGCAATCGTCGCTCAGCACGAGGAAGTCGCCCAACACGAACAATGTAGCTCTGCGTCGTAGCAGCTGTATAGACACCATATGCCCCGCGATAGGGAATATGAGAATACACAGGGCTCCCGATGTCGACCTTGCAGATGGGGATGGTTGGGAGCACCGGCCATTCTTCGGGGTTTTGGTCTTGGCAACCACCGAGGCACCCGGAAGCGTCATCGACGCGGAGTCGCGGGCATCCGCATGGAACGTTATACATCGCAAAACTCGCCCCATCTGCTTGCACCCCTGTTATAATTGCATGCGCCTCTGTAATGCCCTGCTTCTAGTCTGCCTCTACGCCGAGCCCAGTACGCTCGATCGACACTCAATCCTCATGTTGTATTTCATACAAAGCAACTAGATTGCGCCCGCGATCATGGCTCCCGCGCTTTCGCGGAAACGCAAACGGGCAACGGTCTCATACCGGGAGCCGAGTAGTGACGACGACTTCTCCGGCTCCGACTTCGACTCTGCCCCCAGGAGAAAGCGCCCGACTCGCCGCTCCATTCGCCACCATTCTACGGAAGTCGAGCCAGAATTGTCCACGAGACAGTCACGGCGCACTGCTTCTCCCGCTCGCACCCGATCACTAGCTGGAAAACGCACGCTCCGGAGGAAAGGAAAGCGCAAGGTCTCCTATCGAGACGAAAGCACAGAGGAGGAAAGTGAGGAAGACGGTGAAGCAGACTACGAACCAGACGTCCCTGTGCGAAGGAAGCCACGTTCGCAGGCGACCTCGCGGCGATCCACGCCTCGCAAGCGATCCGAGCATGGTGCAAGCAAACCTGCTGGGCCCAAGAAGCGCGCCTTGGGTGCTCCTCTCAAGGAGAAGAAGGGTAGGCACCTTCATTCCAACCTAGACGAGTTCTGCTAACATTCAATAGCAGCCCAGCCAATTGTTGTCTATATTCCCACTGACGGACGCAAGCCGGACATGTCATCTCTACCGTACCATGTCCTTCTTCAAATCTTCGTCTACGCCTCCCATCCACTGCACGACGAGAACATGCTTGCCACTCCTGCTATATCATGGCTTGTTAAGATGGCGCAAATGTGTCAAGCTTTCACTAAACCAGCTCTGACGGCACTATATCGGAATCCGCCAATATTCGCAGTCCGACAGAATAGGAGGAAGCTCGTTCACCACCTGATAGCACCACCCCCTGGAGCTCGCCAGGACTACAATGTCATGGTCAAGCGTCTCGAGCTGGATGCCACACAGATGTCCGCATTGACCGATACCACAAACAGCGTGGCCGATCTAACAGCCTTGGTGTCGGCACTGACAACGCTGAAAGAGATAGACATATTTGACCCTCTGGATAGACCACCGTATCGCGAACGACTCAAGCGCATTCGCCGCTGGACTTACCCACCTGAGTTGTTTCAAGCCTTGCGACAAACGGAACTGCGTTTGCACGGCTGGCGATGGCACAGCGCTTTTTGCGCCCAAGGACAAGGGCTCTTGTGGATGCAAGACATCCACAGGGACCAAGCTTTCCAGAGCCTCCGTGACATTACTTTCGTGAAGTTCAATGTCGACGAGAAGCGTAAACCCGATTATACCGATTATACCACAGAGGAGCTCCTCGCGTCCCCTATTGCCGCTCTGCCGAACCTGCAATCATTGGCCTTTGAGACTTGCACTGTTGTCAATGGAAAGCTTCTATCCCTGTTGCCACCTACACTTCTCAGCCTCAGCATCACCAACTGTATCAATCTCACCTCGGAGATTTTGCAGGCATTCTTATCAGACAAAGGACGGCATGTCGAAGAGCTGGTGCTAAATCACAATCAGTCTCTAGATCTATCCTTTCTGACTAGCCTAAAGGAAGACTGCCCGCGACTGGAAGTGCTCAAAATGGACCTAAACTACTACAGCACATTGGCCATGTCTTCAGACAACGAGCCTCTATACGACTGGCTACTCGGGTTGGACGAAGTGCCTACTTGGCCCACAACTTTGCGGGTCATCGACATGGAGCACTTGCGAAAATGGGGCGCAGATTCCGCCACCAACTTCTTCACGTCGCTGATAGAGTCCGCGGCGGAGCTTCCCTTCTTGCGGGAGTTACGCATCTTGGCCATGGTTGATATGAATTGGCGCGACCGTGCCGACTTTAGGAGGAAATGGGCAGCGCGCTTCGAGAAGGTTTTCGCATGGCGCGGTCCGCCTCCAAGCCCGCATCTCGCATCGCTCAGGACATATAGGGAATGGAAACAGAAAGGTCTCCAGGAGGATAACGCCGACAGGAACGACTCTTTGCTGGACCTCACTGCCGAAGACCTCCAGGCCAAGACCGAGGAGGCGCCGGGAAGCAGCGCTGATAGCGACGGCGAGACCGGCAGCGACGTCCCTCTATCTGCTAAGCGCAAGAACGAGCGGTGGAACGCGCAGCGCCTGCGCTCCCGTGCTAATGGCTCGACGAACTACGACGAGACGTCCGACAACGAGGACGACAACGCGAATGAATCCGCCGAAGACGAAGATTCGCCCAAGGCGCCACATGACGAGGAGCCCACGTTCGTGCAAGGCAGGTGCCATACGGTTATGTGCCGTATCGATAACCTCCGCCCGCGCGAGGAGATGTTCGACGAAGCTGATTTCCTCGACGAGGAGCGCAGCGGCGACGAAGAGTGGGACGAGGATCATGACGACGTGGATGAGGGGTATGCGTGGTAATGGATTGTATGCATACCTGTATGATTGGCTATGGCTAGAATGGGCACGGATACGGACATGGTCGCATTGAAAGGGTAAACGGCGTTTGGTATCGGTTACGTGATGAGATACCCTGGGAGTTTCCTTGGGTGGCGGATCTGAAAAGGGTTGGGTGTGTAAAGACGAACCTACATGGATGTAATTAGTCTAATGACTACCCACAGTTTGACCGTTCGCTTCGACGAGTGTTACCAAGCGCCTTATCTCAGCTATGGCGAGCATTACAAGCCCCTGGTCGATTCTACCGATCTAGCAGAGGGGAGCCCCGCAAGCTTCAATGTGTCACTCACGTGTGCTACTCGCAGATTGTCGCTGAAGCTATGCTCTCCATTATGCATAATAATTTTACGTCTACGACTTTACTTGTACAACGACCTCCATACATCGACAACCCAGTCCTTCAGTTTATATTTTCTCGCCAGCCATACCGCCAGTCCCACAACGAGACTGATCCTCGCCATCAGCGCCGTAGCCACGGCCCTCCTCACAATGGGATAGTATCCCTCAAGCATACTGTTCACCGCCACGTTCCTCGCCATCATTTTCGCCCGCGCAGCGCTCCCCCACCGGCGCCCTGCTCCCAAGCCCGCCATGCCAACCTCAGCCGGCTTCTCCGCCACTTCGGGGTCTAGAATCGGGACGGGCGCCGCATCCACGCCGATCGTCGCCTGGGAGCTCATCTCGGCGGCTTTCTGCTTGCGGAAGCGGTACGACATGGCCGACATGACGAAGCGGACGTCCCAGTCGGAAAAGGTGGGATACGTCCACAGCTCGAGCGCGTTATGTGGCGGCAGGTGCTCGAGCAGGTCGCTCACGACGCCGAGAGTCAGGCCCCAGAGCAGCAGCGGCGGGGGCGTGTGGACGTCGCCGTGCGGCCCGGTGAGCATGTCTCGCGCCTTGTGCACGATGCCGGCGGCGGGCAGGGGATCCTCAGGGAGGAAAAGCGGGATCGTGGCGCAGAAGGTGGAGTTGGAGGGCACGAGGCGGATGGCTGCGAACATCATGTGCGAGAGCAGGGAGCGCAGGAGGGCGCGCAGGACGCCGCGGTCGGAGGGCGCGAGGCGCGCAGAGAAGTCGGCGTACTCATAGGTGCGGAGGGCGGGGGCCTGCAGCGCGCGGAGGGAGACCCAGTGCGTGGAGGCGACTTCGGTGGGCTGCAGTCTCTGCGCGGGGTACGTCGGGCTCGTCAGGAGGTAGATGTAGGGACAGAGCACCATGAGTCTGCGAGGAGGTGAGCTGTGGTTCTGCATGGAAGTGGGAAGGACATGCGTACGGGACCTTGCCCCAGGAAGAGGTCACCACGCGCTGCGGGAGGTTCCCGACGGCGATGGCGTTGGCGTAGTTGAGGTCGATGCCGACTTCCTCGAGCGCTTCGCGCACCGCAGTCGCCTGGTCGTCCTCGTCTTCGGGGTCCCGCTTGCCGCCTGGGAGAGCGACATGGCCGTTCCACTTGTCGCCTGTCCTTGTTGCGCGTTTGATGAAGAGCAGCTCTGGGTCCCCGTGTTGCACCCAATCCTGGGCGAAGAACGTCTCCAGCGTGTCCTTGAACGAAGGATTGCGGGGCTTGTTCGAAGCCGCGGACGAACGTCGGCGTTGCTGGGTAGGACTGGGCGGGTATGGATGGTGTAGAGGAAACGGCTTGTCGTCTGGTGCAGGCCAATGCGAGAAGTGCGGCTGTATACGGAGGATGACGGCGACGGACGCGCGCTTGGGGGTTTCGGGTGGGTTTGCAACCTCAGGGTAGGGGTGGGCGTTTAGTTCGAGGAGGACGGACTTGAGATGGAATACTAGGTCTTCGGTTCCTGTTTCTGAAGTCATTGCTACAAAGGCGTGTCAGACGTTTTAGCTTGTTGGTGTTACCCAGGGTACGTAAGACGATGCCCAATGGACGGGAATTTGAGTTTGTTGTAGAAGGATGTCAGTGGGGAGGGCAATGAAGCTTGAAGCTGACATGACGATGCCGAGGCTACGACGGTATATGGATGATGATTGGCTACTACGATGCTAATCGAGTGGCTGAATGTCCAATGACTGAAGACAGTCCATGAGCGTAGTAGTACGGTTGCCGTACGGGCATCGCAGATAGTACCGTAGGGGATAAGCCAGCCTGGGTAGGCTTCATGTGCGTTCCGCCAGCATGCGGTGGTTTTTCTGGGGTAGTGTGCTCGGGCCACTCAGCCTTGCCCGAAATCGCAACGAGGGGCAGGCGCGATACGTCAAGCTGGGGTGGGGGGACGAGAATTTCGATAGCAGACGGCCCCCTCACAACTATTTTGATACCCCAGATTTCCTTCTTCCGACACTCCTTCGCCAATTGAAATTAACAAGATGGGCGGTCAAAAGACTGGTGGGTATATGTTGGACCCCTCGAAAGTCAACTGCCGCTCAGTATGTGAACAGCGATCCTGTCGGTATACGACAAGACAGGTCTCCTTGACTTGGCCAAGGGTCTCCACGACAATGGCGTCCGTCTGCTTGCCTCCGGGGGCACTGCAAAGATGATCCGCCAGGCGAACTTCCCCGTCGAAGACGTCTCCGCCATCACCCAGGCCCCCGAGATGCTGGGCGGTCGCGTCAAGACGCTCCATCCTGCCGTCCACGGAGGCATACTTGCCCGCAACCTCGAGTCGGACGAGTCGGATCTCTCCAAGAACAGCATCGACAAGATTGACTATGTCATCTGCAACCTATACCCCTTCTCCGAGACGGTCGCGCGCATCAACGTTACAATTCCGGAGGCTGTGGAGGAAATCGACATCGGCGGTGTGACGCTGTTGCGGGCTGCCGCGAAGAACCACGCGCGGGTCACTATCATCAGTGATCCGAAGGACTACCATGATTTTCTTACCGAGCTGAAGGAGAGGGGCGAGGTCTCGGAGAAGAGCAGGCAGCGGTATGCGCTCAAGGCGTTTGAGCAGACTGCTGGATACGACAGCGCCATCGCCGACTTCTTCCGCAAGAAGTACGCTGGTGAGGGCGAGCAGCAGTTGCCGCTGCGATATGGCGCAAACCCGCACCAGAAGCCTGCTACCGTCTACGCACAGGAGTCGCAGCTGCCGTTCAAGGTGCTGTGCGGTGCTCCAGGATACATCAATCTGCTCGATGCGCTGAATGCATGGCCATTGGTTAAGGAGCTTAGCAAGGCGCTCAACTGTCCGGCGGCTGCTAGCTTCAAGCATGTGTCTCCGGCTGGTGCCGCAATCGGCGTCGAACTGAGCGAGGACGAGAGGAAGGTCTACATGGTGGACGACATTGAGGGTATCGAGAAGTCGCGGCTTGCACAAGCCTACGCGAGGGCACGAGGAGCCGATCGCATGTCCAGCTTCGGCGACATGATCGCCCTCTCCCACGAAGTCGACGTACCTACTGCGAAGATTATCAGCCGAGAAGTGTCTGATGGTGTCATCGCACCTAGTTACTCTGACGAGGGTCTTGACATCTTAAAGAAGAAGAAGGGCGGAAAGTACCTAGTACTTCAGATGGACCCAGATTTCGAACCCGGTCCGATAGAGACGCGGACCGTGTACGGCGTGAATCTCCAGCAGCACCGCAACGACGCCAAGGTCGTTCCGGCAGAGACCTTCAACACAGTCATTGTGCCCAAGAACTCAAGTCCACTACCTGAGTCGGCGCTAAGGGATTTGACCGTCGCCACTATCGCGTTGAAGTACACACAATCAAACAGTGTGTGCTACGCGCTCAACGGCCAGGTCATCGGGCTCGGTGCCGGCCAGCAATGTAAGTCTCGACCTCCCAGCAACCACGCACGCGAGCCTAACAACCACAGCACGCATCCACTGCACCCGCCTCGCCGGCGACAAAGCTGACAACTGGTGGATGCGCTTCCACAGCCGCACGCTCAACCTCGAGTGGAAAAAGGGTACCAAGCGGCCCTCCAAGTCCAACGCCATCGACCTCCTCTGCTCCGGTCTCATCCCCGACCAAGGCATCGAGCGCGAAGACTTCGAGTCCCACTTCGAAGAGGGCCACGTGCCGCAGCCCTTCTCCGCCGAGGAGCGCAAGGCGTGGCTCGCCAAACTCAAGGGCGTCGCCGTCAGCTCCGACGCGTTCTTCCCCTTCATCGACAACGTCTTCCGGGCGGCGCGGTCCGGCGCCCAGTACATCGCTGCGCCGACCGGCAGCCAGAACGACGGCGCTGTCTTCGAGACGGCGGAGAAGCTGGGCATTACGTTTGTCGAGCAGCACATTCGGTTATTCCACCACTGAGCGCGGGGGTGCGTGGGCGTGACGACTTGGTGAGTGGCGAACGGTTTACGGATTCAGCTGCTGGGCAGCCAGGTAGATAGACAGAGCGACATGGCTTGGGAAATTCAAAAAGCTACCGGTGCTTTTGTTTGGGTGAGGGAAGACGAATCGAATGTGCTGTGCTTGTCTGCCATGGTCTCGTGTATACATGTGCAAGGGCCTATCTGATTACTTTCTCTGAAACCGCTGTCGGCACACTGGATGTCGTGTTATTTTTCCTCCTTCGCATTAGAGAGCCGATCATACGACTTTGCCACCGATAAGGCCGGTCAGCCGTGCTTGGATGTTGTGCTATAGTCGGATACATGGTACTACCACGGCAGGACTTACTGGGCTGTTCGTCGGCGCTGAATCTTGCAGTGGTGATGCCCCTATTGCTTAGTCTGACCGGGCACTGACCGGAAGGCTCACTCAGTGCAGTTCTGTTTAAACGACATGCTTGAGGTACCTCCAGCGCTAGGCTGACGACAGTCTAACGTAGTAGTTATTCGCGAGTCACATTGGGTACGTGCAATAAGAAGAAGACGTTGTGGGAAATATCATAGGAATTTGTTTTCTCTCCATAGCTCATCATCTGAAAGACGGCATCCATGGCAAAATGCCGAGCAATCTACTTTCTCACCTGACCAAAGCCCGCCGCCCACTTTGCGGAGGGTATCATACCATTCATTATCAAATAGACGATGAGAGAAAGGAGACTCTCACATGTTCGAACATAGCAAGCCCACCAGCTCAAATCTTCCGTACGCGTGTTCCGTGGACAATGACCGTGACAGGACCTCGACGGACTTGCAGAGAGACGGGGAGCGTATAACGGGGTGTAAAGATCGGATGAGCAGTCTCGGTAAGCCGCTCACTGGTCATCGCCATCGTCCGGCTGGTCGAAGAGGAAATTTGCGGCTAGCTCCTCGTTCTTGTCGCACGCGAAGTATGCCTGGATGACCAGGTCGCGCTCGAAGCCCAAACGGCAAAGACGCTCGATAGCCTCGCGCTCTTCCTCAGTGACACTGATGGCCTGGGCGCCCGGTGGCAGCGGCGCATCCTCGTCAGCGTCCTCCGCAAGCAATTGTAGGAACTGCTCGGGGTGGTTGGTAATCAACTGGGCCAGCTGAGGGTTGCCAGCGCCGACTTGCTGCAGAATAGGCTCCAGCATCTGCGGTTGTTGTTGTACGACCTGTCGCAATTGCTGAAATTGCGGGTTGTTACGCAAGAAGTCCAGACTATTGCTGCCAAGCGCACCACCCGCTCCAGCGCCAGCACCGGTAGCCCCTCCCCGAGCTCCGCCTGCACCGCCTCGACCCTGGCCAGCTTGAGCAGCTGCCTCGAACAGGTTTATGGGTTCATCACCGCTAGCGGCCGGTGCGGCGGGAGCGGCAGACCCAGTGTTGCCACCGGTGGCTGCAGGGGGTGAAGTCGGACCGCGCGCTGGAGCTGGTTGTTCCTGAGCAGCACTCTCGGGAATGCCCTGACGCCAGTTAGCCCATGGTTTGCAGTAATCTCCCATAATATCCTTACGGTCAAAAGGTATTCCACGGCTCGGTCGGGGTTAAAGAAAGCAGCACGCATAGCTGCATCAATGTCTGCGCGCGCGAAGCCCATGCTCTCCATGTTGGCGATGGCAGCATCACGCTCGCTACCCATAGTCAATGCTGAAGGATCATCGAATCGCCGCTCCGAGGTCGGCGCTGGGGAGGGAGTCCCGGGAGGATTCTGGGCGGCTGTAGGTGCAGCTGCCGGAGCAGCGGGGGCAGCAGGCGTCTGAGCGGGTGCGGCTGCCGGTGTCGAGGGAGTGGCTTTGCTTGAAGATGCAGCTTGCGGCTTCGGCTACGAGGCTGTTAGTAGGTGCATGAACTGTGGCGAGTGGTACCAACCCTAGACACCATGCACACGATGAAGCCCTTCTCCTCGATGTTGTATGATTCGATGGTCTTGTCGTCCTGGAGAATCTTGCCTGCGTAATAGTCAGAGCCTGTGGCGGAAGAAGTGGGTGGCGGCGTGCACACCGGAGTAGATGAGCTTCTGCTGGGCGACTTCCCAGCTCTTGTCCGCCTGGATCTTGGCCTTGAGCTCGCCGATCTAGCAGCATGTCAGTTGTCGGCCATATAGTCGAATATAAGATTGCAACGTACCGTTTCCGATGGCTCGGCCTCGATTACGAACTTGTTCTGCTTGAGATCCTGCAAACGTCGTCAGCTAGATTCGGTCATCGAGAATAGACAGAGCGTACCTTGAAGGTGATCTTCATGATGACGGTTGTGGGGTGCAAAGTGTGAACTCGCGGTGGAGGTCGAGCGGTGGTGGGGGAGAAGGTGAGGGTGGGCGGGGACGAGTGGCTCTGCCCCGGGTTATATAGCGGGAAGTTGCAAAATCGCGTTTGCTGGGAAAGGGCAATCCGTGGTAAAGGGGAGCGGGCCGTGGCTCAATGTTTGAAGTTTTCTGGCAACGGGTGAGCGAACAGTTACGCAAGCAGGCAGAAGCCGTCCGTCACCACCTTCGACCTCTGAGAGGGACAGCGGAATAACTATCGCCGATGATGGAGGCAGCCACTGTGGCTGACACACAGCCCGACCCGACTCGCCGCAGTCACGTGGTGCTTCCGAATCCTAGACATGCGCATGGCATAACTGAGCTACTCATCACGAACAGACAATTGCCGCTAGTGCCCTCGCTCGCCATGGTTCACGGCGCACTCGCCAATCGAGGCGTCGCCCCGTCAGCCGCACCCACGCGCGAAGTCTGTTTGCTGCGGCCCTCCCTGTTTTTTGTTTCGGCCTGACGACTCGCCATCGAAGCCTGAAAGCGATGTTTCGCCTTTCCCCCGGGCCCCGTCCCATACACCTGACCTGGTGCTCCAGCGACCGCAGGCTGTACCCACTGCTCTCTGGTCGTTGCATGCGGTGCGATGGAACACCACCGAAGGCACTATCGAACCGGTGATACCTCCGTTTCGCCCAGAGCGTTGCCGCCGCCTGTCATCAACCGCCTACCAGTGCTGCCCTGCTTCGACGCCTGTTTGTGTGCGCGCGCAAAAGCAAAGCCAAAACAAACAACGCGTGGGAAATGAGGAAGCCGGCCATGACAGCAGCGCCGCTTCGCGAAGCTTGACAAAGTTAGCCTCAGTTCCTAGGCCCCAATGCTGCGACAGCCGAGCCCATGGCCTCCGCGACCTTCCACACGGTTCGTTTTCGTTGCATGTCCCTTCTCGACGTCATGCTGTACCGGTCCCCAGCAATTCGCTCAGCTCGCAGGCCACTGATCACATCGTACAGCGCCAATGTTCCTGTGTGTCCCACAGGCCTCGTAACCACGGACCAGCAGTATGCCATGTTACCCCAGAATGCGCAATCTGTGGTGCGATCGTGAGTTCCGGTAAAGATGCTTGCAACCCATCAAGGATCTCCCCTTCGTACCCTTGCGGGCTCCACCACGTCCAACGCGTGCTGCAGGACGCCCCCCACAAAATAATGTCTCGTCTGCTCCTTGCTAAATTTATTTACTCTGTCAGCGTGCCCGCATGCCCTCGGCTACCCTGCATTGTCCATCCTTTCCCATCCTCCGTTCGTTTTAAACCGCCACTTCACTTCCGTTCGTTTCCACCGCTGTCCCTCTGCCATCCTTTCTTGTGGTTGGACCCTCAGCGTGTTTGGTTCATTTGATTAACGTAAGCCGGCTCCGGGCTACTGCAACCGCTCCATTGGAAGGTCGTGAGCCATCCCGATTCGACTTCCGTGTCGCTCTCGACAGGCTGAGATAGTATACTAAGTATACTCATTACTTCCTCGCGTGCCTCACACGCATTCGGTCTCGTGCTCCTTTTGGCTAGACTCTCTGCGACCCGCACTGCAGGAGCCTGATATTTCTATCGTACAACCGCTGTTCTGTCCACAAAACCATCCCGTCACCACGCATTTGGAAGGACCCAATGCCTTTGCCATTCTTACTGGAGGCCCCCATCACTCGTTCCACAACCGCCGCTCAGCGATTGGTCGCGAACTTCGTGCGGACTTGAATTCCCTCTTCGACTATATCCCCACGGCTACGCTACCAAACCGGGGTTCTTGTGCAACATTGAGCAAAAGTGGGAGGATACATTAGGGACCGAGTTACTTCAGGAAACGTAATACATTGCCCTCCGCCCCGTTGCGTTGTGGTTGCGGGCGACATGTTTTCAAGAAGATTCTACCTTTCATTTTTCGGTGTGGTTGCTTGGACCACCACAGCCGCCGACGCCATTTTGGACGTTCTCCACGCAGCGTCTTTATCTGCTATTCATTCTTCGCTAGTTGGGCTAGCAGGTACTGCGAGCGCTTTCGACATTGTCGCTCTCGGAGCAGTCGCGGTCTTTTCAACTCAGTATGCTTGGACAAGAGAAGGAATCCTGAAGGACTCGCCACAGGCACGGAAGGCCCTCGTTATAGCTTGTGTGTTTCTCTCCGCGGGCGCTTTGGTCGTGTCCTTGGCATCCATCATCACCCTCAGGGTGCGCCTGCAGGTCCTGAAGGATGAACCAAAAGCTCGACCAATCTCAGATTGGCACAGTGCCTCTTCGGCTCACATCGCCATATGGGTGCTGGCTTGTCTTGGTCAAATCACGTTGTTCTCCTCGCCCTTGTGGTGCAAATCGAGACAGCATGTCCAGATGGTGGCCGTATCAGGCCCTCGCGACTCTGTCATTTCGGAGATGCGTTATTCAGCGCCCACCCCAAACTTGTACATGATGGAGCCCACTCAAGCTTCATCTCCTCTCGCCGCTCTACCGTCGCCAACCATATCTACCCGGTCGTCGCAATCTTTGAGATCATGGAGAGATTCCTTACAACAAGTTGTACGCCCCGTTACGTCGCGGAGCAAACTCATTAATCGCCCTTCATCCATTCGCGATGCACACAGCATTCACTCAGATGTACTCTCTGTTAAGAGTCAAGCGGATGCCTTCGATTCCTGGGAAGTGGACGCACAAAGCAGAGAGGCTGCTTCACAGCTTGCCGCCCAGTCGATGTTAGTACGCACCGCTCTTGAACCAATTCCGGGAAGCCGACCAGCGAGTCCTGCCCGGGCATTGGACGGACCATTCCCGGTGACGGACGACGATGAGGAGCTCCCGCCTCCACCTAAGCTGGCCCTCGATACCTCACGTCCACCAAGCCCTGCAGGCAGCGAGGCCCATATACATCCTTTATTCAGGAGCGAGAGCCCGATACCGCCTCCGGAAGCAACTCCTGGCACAAGTATAGTCGCCAGCCCGCTCGCCACCCAAGTGATCACTTGCCCCCCACGACCGTACAGTCGAATGCGCTCCAATAGCAGCCGTTCGAACGCAAACAGTCGCGCTGCAAGTCCGGCTCTCGCCCATACTCGCAGTTTTGTGAACGAGCGCACCAACAGCCGCCTCTCGCGGCGCTCCCATTCACGGAGCCCTTCGCCCCCCAGCAGGCAAATGACGCCTCCGATTCCAGACTTTGTTCTCAACTCCTCACCGAGAAGTAGTGTGAGCGGAAGCCAGCGGAAAGTCAGTCTCAAAGTTGACACCACTCGATGAATACCACTGGCATCGTACGCCACATCACCAGGAGCTATGCTTACGGTCTGGCAACCTCACGTAACATGATGTCTACTGCATCTCATGCGTTATGATACGAACCCTTTCATTTGTGCTTTTTTCTTTCTTCCTTTCCGTTATATACCAGCGCCTACGGGCATGGTCACTTTAGCGATCGGTTGGCGTTGCGCGACTCAAAACGGGTGGGCCTCGGCTTTTGGACACCATTGTAGCTCTATCGCAGCAGCCCTAATCCTTGTAGTAATATTAACGGGCTAGTGGTAAGGGTGGCGGGTCAGATGGTATGGACTCGTTGGCCGTACAGGTTGGGTTGAGCACACTGTATGAGCAGCAACGGCCTGTGCGACTCTAGCAACCGAGTATGATCTGGCTGCTCCAGTAGAGGATTTAGTGTAACTAGACGACGCATGCGTGCAATCGTTGCGTAGGCAGCTCTCAATAGAGGAAATGGATGACGTGAACGTGAGCTCGATGTGATTACTGTGCACCTTCATCCGTCTAGTCACGATACAGGGCAATGATCTACTATGAAATACACCTAAGTCGTATCACACACCTTAACATTGAAACGCCGCTGCACAGTCGAGTCGATGCCTTAGCCGCTATGCCATTGAGTCGATTGGAAATATCGACTGCAAGCAATTCCACCCTCGACCTTCATCAACCAAGAAAATAGTACGCCTAGACCTCGATCCAGGGGTACAAACGCAGTGAGGAAACTCTGTTGGGTGCTAAACCGTGTACGCAATGCGGCTTTCATCAACAACGCCGAAATTGTCTGCATTCAGGACACCGCGTCCATGCATCTCATCGGTGCATGTGGTTCATGCGCGGTTGTTCCGGGTGCCGGCTGCGTTGCCAATCCCGGCTTGGGTCCAGGGGAGCCGCGCCACTCGGCTGACGTGCATAACGACGCCGGCCAATGGGAGCCTTTGCGAAAAAGTTCTGACGTGGAGTTTGGGACGAGAGTTCTCATGGGCGTTTCTGAGGTGATGCTATAAGGTTTTGGGGTGCCTGGGGTTTGGGAAAAGGGGAAGGGTGGAGAGAGACGAGGGGTCTTGCGGGAAGGGGTGGTGGGTGAGAGGTTGGAGGCGTGGACTTGAGCGGGAGGTCTGCGAGGCCTGGGTGGATATTGTGCATGGTTGGTGTCAGACCGTGAGGTTCTAGGCGGGCGGGTATGTGAGGTAGGAGGGTCGGTTGTGCGTATAGCTATCGCTTGAATACTTACCACGTTTCTGCCAAAACCTGGAGAACAAACTTGGAAGTCGCAAAAAAGCCTTCAAGAACACCGTCAGCGAACGCGTTGAGCGTTGCTGACCTATGACTCGCTTGGATACTTGTTCGGGTGAGAAGTTGTTCGAGTGAGCGGATGACCTCAACATCGTGTGCAAATGACAATCCAACAAGTATTGCACACAATCTCATATTAAGACATTAAACAGGGAAAGTGCAAGAAGAAGCGGAGCACTCTCAGTTTCGCTGCACGGCCATATAATAGCGGTTGAGCGATGTGCTGCTTTAGAAGAGTGATAGTGTAAACATGATGGAAGGAAAAACTGAAAAGTACTGATTTCAGGTGCTTTACCACCGACAGTAATTGTAGAAATCATGGACAGACGAAATTGCAAACGGCCGTAGAACTATGTAGCGTTGTTAATGATATTTTCCTTCACAGTGTTTGAGACTCGACTTGAAGCAAAATCAACAGCCGTTGCACGAGAATGATGCAGAGCCTCCAGGCGAAGCAGCTTGGATGGTTGGCGATGCCGAACGGCGTACTTTTCTGCGATGGTGTAGTCCGCGCGGCATCCAAATGTTTGACGCAAATGAATGTTGCCGTTTTTGGCAAGGTCCGGATCGGTCAATCTTTGAGACACTCGTGGAAGGCAGCTTGTTGGACATCCACCCTTCCATAATCGAGCGCGTGGGCTTCTGGTTAGCTTGAATCGAGAGACCGCTTCTCCCATTGCACTATTGTTCGTTGAATTTCACATTCACCTGCGTCTCTCAGCAGTAAGCGGCGTTGTGGCGTACCTTGCCTGTGCTCTTTTCGGTTAGCGCAACTGGGCAATTGGGACCATCGCGAGCATCCGGTGCAGTGTCTTTGCCTCAACCCCACACACGCTCTTCGACAAGGCCTTACTCCCGTTACCTGTCTCCTCGATTCATCCTTCCTTCCCTCCTCCCAAAACTGAGCCGGCCACGTCCTACTCCCGGCCGCCTTCTTCTCGCGCCCTCTTTTCCGGCGGTGCTCTTTTACTCCTTGCGTTTCGCCTTGCAAAGCGAACCTCACGACGTCTGGACGATTGCATACGTCCTCCAATTGGACCGCCGTTTATTTGAGAATGGCTGTTTAGCCCCTGACTATTTTGCTGTACATATTACCACCTCTGACATTTGTGCCACGGAGGCAGCGGACTTCAGGTATAATGAGCCTTCTTCACATCCAGCCCCCACAACTCCAGCTTGCCTATACATTCGCTGCATTACAATTCAATGGCATGTGTATTGGTACCGCGGAAGAATTCAACCTGCAACATCCTCGCACCTCGCAACTTGCTTGGTCTGAATGCTGCACGCAGGAGCTGACCGTGCTGGCTTACAGATTGACCGCTCCATCTTCACTACCGACAGAACTATCTCTGACTAGACCGAGCGAGCGTCTGCAACCCGTAAGTTGGTCCCCCTTCTTTATTTTCGAAATGGCAACCGCTCCTACGATACTGGCAACATTTTGACCCCAGACTAACGGTAATGCTTGTTCCGAATCAGGTCTCACCACAATGCCGGCGAAGCGCAAATTCAAAGCAACAAAGCCGCCAGTGATCACATCGCTCAAGGTACCACCAGGTAAGCCGTACCCCCAAACTCTTCCTCTCGCACATGGCTGTCAGCGCATGCTAACATGCTATTTCCTTGGCATAGCCAATGCGGCTAGATTGCCTAAGCGAAGAAATAGTGCAGGTTTCCCTGGACCGAAGATGTCTCGTCTTCATCCTTCAGAACCTCTCCATATGAAAACCCGACGGGCTGTAAAAACGGCTTCAAACCAAGATAGCTCCGGCGCTCCATCGATCGCTAGCTCTGATAGTCGGCGGAGCTCACTTCACGACACATCGCATTTCGAGGATGGCCATTCAGACATCGAGGATGAGCGACCAACCAAGCGCAACCGACTTTCAACCGATTCTGGTACAGACTCCCTCGCCGATCAGGGCGACATCGCGGTGAACGGATCACATGTGTCAGAGTCTTCAATGCCTAATTCACGCGACGCGACTAATAGTTCGAAAGTGTCGCCAAAAAAGAGGCGCGCTTCGGACGTGTCTTCCCAGTCAAGCGGATCACGCGCAAATGGTGTTCTTACACGGACCCAAAGCGACACCTCTGAACAGCGACAGCCGCGCAGGAAGAAACGAAGGACAACAACACAAACTCCTGCCGAAGCGGATCAACCACCGGAATTGACAGATGCTTCAACTGTACCTAATTCTCCTGAGCAGATCCCAGACGTTGATAGCAGCCAAAACCTGCATCATGTTCTCCCCACCAATGGCGATGCGCCTACAAAGATGGGAAGACGTCTTCCTGGACGTCGTCGCGCACCCCATGCCGACATCAACGTCGAGGTAGATTTACGACGTCAACTCAACTTGAAGATGAGCTATCGCAGTCTTGCAAAAGTACAGAAGGGCATACTGGAAGAGCTTTCTACCCGGACAACTACATCACTGGACGATGATCCCCGATTCCACAAGCGCTGTCCGGAGTATGAACCTCTTATGGCATCTCTCGATCAGTACAAGGAAAGTCGACTTGCGCAAGTCGAAGCGCTCCGAACGGAGAAGCTTGCGCAACTCGAACGTGTAACTGCAGCCGAGACGCACATTGCCAATGAAAAGTACGTGCAACGATTCTATGATCTCCAAGAAGATCTGCTGTTGCAATGCTTTTATCGGGCAAAGCAGCTTCAAAGAGAATCCAGAAAGAGTCAAGATGGAGCAGGCACTGAAGATGAAGACAACATCCTGCCCCCAACGCGTTTCGCCTTTCCACCATTGAATACCGACGATCGAGTCGGTTCCAAGTTCGCATCTCGCAGCAGAGCATACGTGGAATCAGAACGCCTGCTTGACGATGAACTTCGTAGAGTGCTGTTTGGTAGCTCACTCAGGCACTTTATCACCGAGGACGAAGACGCAGATGAATCCATCATCGACACGCCTGCCCCTGCTGGTTTTGCCGCCTTCACTGGTCCTGATAGAGCCGAGGCCATTGCTCATCAGAACATCAAGGACCTAATAGATGCAGCTCATGATATCGAAAATGCCCCCATTGCACCTCCGGTCATACCCAATGAACAGGCCGATGCCCTGTTCATGCTTGCGTCCTTGTCGGCGGATGTGCCTCGCAATACCGTTCCAACGGAAGAATCGCGGCCTGAACCTAAGCCTCTCGCTGCTGTTGACCGTCTACAGGCTCTTGTGACAGAGCCAGAGCGGGTACCATCCCCAAGTAGGATACCACCGGAGCGATCGGCGGCTCTACTCAACCCCATCCGAACGGACCTTGGGGATACATCAAGAACAGTACATCAGGAGCAGGACTTTGCACCACAGCAGAAACCAGTCGACGTCGTAGATGACATACAACCTTTGAAAGAGCAGGCTGCGCCACCCAAAGAGACGCCAGCTCGTTCTACTCATCGTATTATGGACATGCTCAACAACGACTCAGACATACCGCCGTCAACTCGGCGATATCCCCCAGCGGTCCCAGTTGACCAGACACGCACTGATGTCGCCTCGCACCGCACGAGTGCCAACCAAGATGCTACACCGTCGCGCAGTGGAGGATTTGGCCTTTCATCGATCATACATCAGCACGACGTGTGCACAGACCGGGGCGCGCCGGCAGCTCCAAAGGAGTCGACATCTTCGCGAGAAGCCTATTCTTCACCCGCACCCGCCCCTGCGTGGGCGGAGGTCCCTCCTAAGCCCACCAGTCACATACGTCCAATGAGCTACGAAGAGCTTCGTAGGAAGGATCCTCTCCATATGCTCCGGGATATGCTAAACGCCAAGAACAAGACTGACGGAAAGAAGACGGAGAGTGCAGTGAGTGTTCCGCGAGAGCGTGCGCAGATCGCAGCGCCGCCTTTTTCGTTCAGTCCGACGAGCACCCCCGAGAAAACAGAGGAGGCAAAAGACTCTCGCAGGCCTTCGAGCACATATAATGCATCGGAGTCAACAGCGCCGTTGTCCTACCAACAGTCACCCAGTGCAGCACCAGCGTATCTTCCTCGCCAGAGCTCCCATGATCCAGGAACATCACAATGGGAGCGTGATAGGCGCCTTAGCGGCTCTCAAGCACATCAGCCTCCCCCGCCACGGCCCTTTGCAGGAAGTCCACAGCAAAGTAAGACGTCCCCTCCACATCAGAGCCCATTCTCTGCCTCCAGTGCCCCAACGCCGGCGCCAACCCAGCTCCCTTCAATCAGTCAATCCCTTGCATCAAAGCCATCTGGATCGCAATCCAATGGCCCAATCAACTTCCGCTTCGCACATTACGACCCGGCGCCGCCGAGAGCCGCGTACCAGCCACCTCAACCAAGCTATCCTCCGTCATCACATGCGCCTTCTCACGCACCACCAGCACATTACACGCCCAGCTACAGCGGAACATCGTACCAAGGAGGCTACGTCCCACCGCCGGGCAGCTTCCAGGCGCCTCCACCACCCCCAACCACATCCACCAATGCCTCGACGCCCTACCCGCCCCTGAAGATCCACCAATACGGCGGGCAGCCCATTCTCCCAGCGAACATGGCTCCCCTGCCGTCGAATTCCCAACCGCCGATGACCTTCGTCGGTCAGAGCGCCCCTCCTTCTGCATACTCTCCGCCTCAGCACCAACCCGTCCAGCCGTCATACGATGCCAACGCCCCGCGGGAGCCCTCGTCCGAGCGTCCGGCGGAGCCAGGCTCGGGCCCGATACGCCAACCGCGCCGGCTGTACCGCTCGTACCACGCGCCGGGATCGCAGTTCAGACCGTATACTGGGCCGCAGGATGCGCGTCGCCGGGCTGGCTAGTGCGCGCGTCGCCGGGTGCTCTGCTCGCCTTGCACGGCGCAATCAATTACCAGGTTTACGCTACCCAGCACGAGACCTCTCCGTGCCTTTCTTTGCACAGCACGAACAGTGGACGTGCGGGCTTCGGTGCCGTTCTTTCTGTTTCTCTTTCCCTTCCTACTGTCTGTCTGTCCATCTACCTTGAGTTTTCTGATGCCTTTAGCATGGCGTTGCATAGCATCGGGGCGCGAGGCGGGCGTCCGGGCTTTCCTTCCGCCCGGGTTTTTTTTTATTTCTCCCCAGGAGGGCTTGCGCTCTGTCCTAATTTTCTTGGTTTTCTTGCTTGCGTTCGTTGTTGTTTTGGCCGGCGTGGCGATTCGATTCGATTTGATTTGTTGGTTAGTTGGCGGATACATACATACCACGGGCAGAGATCCGTTGGTGCTGGGCGTGAGGAGCGCCTGGGCTGGCAGGCTATTGTATACTACGATGTTTTTCAAATACCATTGAGTTCTGAATATCTTCATGATGGGGTGTGCGTGTATGATTCGCGGCGGGAAGGTATCCCGGTGATTTGTTATGGAAGCTTGAGAGTGGCCTAGCACAGATGGAGAGAGCGGCTTTACATACGGCATGAAGATGTAAGGTTCTATTACATTCGCGTAGACTTATGGCATCTTTCTCTCTATGTTGTCTCTCTATCCTGTTATACATATATATCACTGCCAAGGACGTTGATCCAGCACCATTTTAAACAAAAATAAAAGTGCAACTTGAGCAGCGCCGTGCCATCCAAGACGCCCAAAGCGTCAAACAATAGATATAGTAGATCATACGTCTACCTGGGTATCATAATCCTCACCACCACGCCCCTCCTCTTGTATGACGCCTTCCTCGTCTATGACGCCTTTCCCTACGACGCCTTCCTCTATGACGCCTTCCTGTGACGCCTTCCTCTCCTATGGCGCCTTCCCCCTCGCCCTCGGCGTCGGCGTCGCCCACTGCCTGCCAGCACCTCCCCCACCCTCGAACCCACCCCTCCTCTGCCCCCGCGGCGTCCCCCCAACCTTCTCAAACAACCGCTGCGCCGCAGGCGTCAGCCCGCCCACGGTCCTCCCCGGCGTCGGCGCAGACAGGAACCGCGGCGTCTTCGCCTCGCCCTTGAAGATGCCCAGGCCCTGTCCTACGCGCCGCGAGGCCGCGATATCGTCCACCATCCTGTGGTGCAGCTTCTCGCGCGTGCCCGCTTCGTTGATGGTGAAGGGCGAGCCGGTGCCCGCCTTTGCACCGAAGCGCTCGAGCAGGTCAGTAGGCGGGGGCTCTTCTTCGTCATCAGGCGCGGGCGGCAGCGCGTCGACGAAGGGGTATCCGTTTACGCGGGGGGTCTCGCTGCCGGCATAGCCGCCTTCGCTGGCGGAGAGGCGCGGCTGGCCTGCGATGGCGGCGCGGACGGCGGACATGGTGGGGCTGGGCGGTTGCATGGGTGGCGTGTCGTCGGCGGGGGGGAGCCGCGTGTTGTGGTGGAGAACGCGTTTCGGGGGCGCGAGGGACGCGGCGGCGGCGGCCTGCGCGCGGGTCGGGGCCCACGCCTCGATGCCGTCGGGCTCGAACATGAGCGTGTTGAAGGCCGTGTGTCGGTGGGAGTTTGGCGCAGCGGGGCGGTCGGCGTCGGCGTCTTGGCTTGGACGGACGGTGAGCGCTGTCGAGTCCGAGAGGGCTTTTCGGGCTTGCAGCACCTTTTGCTGCGCGAGGCGCTGATTGGAGGCGTACTTGTTGCCGTTGTGGAGCCAGGCATTCTTCTCGAAGCGCTTCTTGTTTGCGTGGTCGAGGAGCTGGTTGAAGGACTCTTGGTCCTCGGACGTGTATTTTGCTTGGAAGGCGCCGAGGCCCATATCCAGATCGACGTTGTCGAGCTTTCCAAGGCCACCGTCGTCTTCCTCCTCTTGCTCTGGTTCCCCAGCTCGGGTCTGCGGCGTGTCTGCACCCCATACGCTCGGCGTCTTGCCTCCATCCATGTTCTTGCTTTCAAACCGCGTTGCTTTTGCTCTCCTGCCAGGCACCGGCGTCATGACCTCCGTCAGCTTTTTCCCTGCCTCCCTTATCCATCTGTTGTCTTTACTCTCCAACGCAGTCAGGTACTCGCGTTGAGCCTCTGTTTCGGCGAGCCCAGGGAAGTAGTCGCGGCGGATGATGTGGGAGATGGCGGACGTGTACGTGTCCTCGTCGAGAACAATCGAAGGCCGCTTGACGCGCTTTGGTGCTGGTGGGGGTGGCATGAGAGCGGTGGAAGCATCACGCTTGGTGAGTGCTTTCGAGTTTGAGGAAGACATGACACTGGTTGCGCTGCGGGGAGTCGTGCGGGGAGTCGAGGTTCTGTTGCTGCCTATTGCAGGCGCAGTCGGAGAGTATCGTTAGGAGAGTTCCATAAGAGAAACGGTATGCGACGAATATTAGTGCAGTGGCACGCTCGTAACACAAGCGTGGGGTGTGGGAGTTGAAGCGGCGCAAGGTGGTTCAGGAAGTTTGATGTTGCCAAGCCTCAGGCGATTGCTTTCACCGCCTTCAGCCCTACTGACCTTCGTCTACACTAGACTTTCTTCGGTCGAGCCACGCTGCTGGGATACATCTGTCCTAGGCGAATTAGGCCCTCAAGTCGAAAAGTCCGAGCGCACAACATATGCATGTTTGCCTTCGAACACATGAATGAGCTTTCCAGGGCTGCTCTTGACACCTTGTGAAACGCATCACCATGTAAGCTAGAAGGTGCAAACGGTGAGCTGGTGCGTGCTTTCAGTTTGTATCAGACAGTCCTTTCAACACGCACACCAAAGCCTCCAGACCCGCTGCTTTCTCCGTACACTCACATTAACACTTTGATCAACCTCCGATCACAATGGAATTTCTAGTCTTCGGTCTCATTGTGTTGCTGAGTTACATTCTTTTCACGGCCTATCGTGCTCGAAATGTCATCACCAGGCTTCAGGAGCAAGGAAAGGTCCGTTTACTCAAGAAGAACGTATTCATCGATCTATCCACTGATTAATAAAGCCTATGCCTACGTTCAGTTGGACTGTTGGGCATTTGCTCGTTATCAAAAGTGTGATCGACAAGATCCCATCCGACGCCGTCTTCAATTATGTGACACTCAATATTTCTCGCACCTTCACCGAGCATCACATGTTCTACCTGGATTTCTGGCCGTTCACTGCTCCCATTCTTGTAGTCGCCAACCCTACTGTCGCGGGACAGATTATTCAGAGGTCCGATGCGCACAAACCGAGCAATGTTACTGGAGCCTTTGCACCGATAACTAGAGGTCCTAATCTGCTTACAATGCCTGAGCAGACATAAAAATTATAACGATCTATCTTTTCCCCAGGGTTCAGTCCCGCGCATATGCTTCAGCAGGTTTCCATGATCATTGATCAAGGCAGAACATTCCGTGGCAAGCTGTGTGAGGCTCTTAAGGGTGCCTGGCGCGCTTTTGAGTTTGGTTTATATAATTGCATTAGACAGGCTTTTGCATTGACTGAGATCAAGACTTTGCTTGTCCTAGTGCTGCGACAGTTTAATATCAGCCCTGCTTATGATGGGTGGGATCGATTGCATCCGTCTGCTGGGCTCAAGACTGCGAATGGTGAACGAGCCTATCAGGTCAGTGGTGGAGGAGGTGGACAACATCCTGCTGACCGCTATCCCTGTCGTATCTCCATGTACAAGCCGTGAGATTTCCACCAGGGACTTCTCTTTTCCGGTGCAGTATTCATGTCAGATAGTTCCTGAAGTGCAGCAGCCAGTTCATGTGATGGTATCAATGCATTTCTACCTCATCACCAGGGCGTAGAGGCGTAACAGGCCTCGCTCAGTACCCAATTTCCTAGATGCCGTGCGCCGTGCCTCCAAACCCAACGCGACCCATCCACAGCGCGGGGTGAGGACTTGTACAGAGTATCCACGCCCGTCCGCGTACCGACGCGAATCAGTAGAACGACTCTACCATCGCATCCTTGTGTGTCGTGTTGATCGCGCTGGGTCCGTTGCCCTCTCCTAACCGGAAGACAGACTCAACAACCGACAACTCCGTAGCCGTGGTGTCGAGACCCGTCACAGCCATCCAGTCGTTGACCACCATGCCCGCGCCCACGACCGCGCTTCCGCGATTGACGCTGCCCGCCACGAGCGGCACCTGCAGCAAGCTGCTCAGCTCGTCTTGATCCTGAATGCTCGTCTTCGGGTGCACAATGCCGCCCTGGTTGCTCAGCGCCATGTAGCTTCCCGTCAACACATTGTCCGCGATTGTCTGCCTAAACACCTCCACGCCTAGCACATCTGCTATTATCTCTTCGGTCTCGCGCTCGATATCCGGGTGCACAAGGGCGACGTGGTCGTTGCAGCATATTACGTTGCCGAGGGCGGAGAGGCGCTCTTCTATCCGCTGGATCTTGACGCTGTCGGGGATCGAGTTGCGGAGGTGCTGGAGCTCTTGGTCGGTGGTAGTGGTGGGGACGAGGAGGCCTTTCTTGTTGCTGAGAGATTGTTAGCTGGGCTCTGTGAGGGACTCCGCGTGAGGACTCGCCCTGCGGTCAATCGACCGATTATTCGGGTGCCTGCTATGGTAGCATGGCAGATGGGTATGACGTCTTGGAGTTCTGCCTCGAAAACACTGTCGTGCCCGTGTCAGTACTTCAGCACCACTAGAGACATACTTTTGCGACCAGCTTTGGCTGGCCGAGGCGTTCCGACGCACCTGTAGAAGTTCTCTGAAGCTCCAACCGCGACTAGCGCATACGCGTTCGTAAGGGTAGAAAACACGCCAACCCTGCGCGACAAAGTCAGTACAAGCTGCGCCCGCCAATGTCCCTCTTGTCGCCCAAACCGTAGCGGGGCAAACGTACTCGTTCGAGTTCTCGAATTGTGCGCGAACGGCCATAATGTATGACGCCTGGTTCTGTAGCTGTAATTCTGCTGTGGAAGGGTAATGCGAGGTGGGCGAGAGGTGTAACGGGTGTGTTGTCGCTGTTCTTGAAGCTTGAGCTGAATGACGCCAAATTGTCGTGTGAAGCGGGACGCTTTTCTATGAGGGGCGCGCCGGACGGCGTTCTCGGAAAGGCTTAGCGGGTATGAATCATTCTGAGCCGGGCCTTCTGCGCCACGCACTGGGTGACTCCTTCTGTGCCTGGGCCTGAGCGTCTTGATGACTCCAAATTTCAATGCAGTCACAGACGTACATTCCAGCTGCGGTGGCACCATACATGCTATTCTTTTACTAGTGTGTAAGTTATGGCCTAGAAAAACTCAGAAGTCACTCCAAGTACCATGGTTGCCATCACTTCGGCAATATATGGCCGGTTCCACCAAGGTTTCAATAATATTCTAGACAATGGTTTTTTTTTCATATTGGATCTCAACGATATTCAAATGATGTATCAGCTGAAGCTGGTTCATCAGGTTGATTCAGAAGCCACAGAAAACACGCACCTTGCAACGAAGGCAAGCAGCCATGAGAAGACAATCGTTTTTATATTCATCTGCGCCTTGGCCGTCGTCCACCCGATTCGTCACCGAGTGAAAGCGGTCGTCCAAGCGCCCATCTACAATTACAAATCGTATATCGTTCCAATCGGTTCAGAGTCCAAACATTACCGCTCTGTTTGGCCATTGTGGCCGTGCCGTCCGGAAAGTCAGAGTAGATAGCTCCCATCTTCGAAAATCTCCAAACTCTTTGTACAGGGTAGTATGTCGCGCCATCGCATCTAGAAGTCAGAACAAGAAAAAAAAAACGCCCGCTAAGGTATGCAATGCTGTGCAATCCGAACCGAGTCGCTAAAAACGCAGATGCCACTGGTGGGGTCTATAGACGAAAAGAAATGGGTGGTGTGTACATGAGTGGCGGTAAAAAGAAACAAACATTAAAAAGCATTAAGCGGCGTGATGGAGTCGTGAATAGGCATTAGGTGAGAACGTCGTAGAGACGAGATGTCATCGACGTGAAGAGCGTACGCGGAGCAAGCAGACGAAGGAGATGGCAGTAAGATGGCGCAGTTTACTGTGTGACGCCCGAAGGCAGTGGGGAGGCAGGAATCATGACATCCTGGATGCGAGTATGGCGAGTGCGATTATCACACCGATGAGGAGGGTGCCGACTCCGGACATGATGCGGTTGAGGTTGCGCCACCATTTGGCTTTTTGAAAGGACTTGTCCACGACAGGGCCGAAGTGGTGATTGAAACGCTGTTCAAGGTCTAATTCGCTTGCCGTTCCAGGGACCGGGTCAGGGTCTGGGGGAAGGGGTAGGACGGACGCTAGCATCCAGGCTAAACATTTCATTAATACGATGTGTTCATGCGTACTTGTCGGGGGCATGAACTTACCCAACGGGAAGATAAACCCTAAACAGAAGCACACGATCTGCCTGTTCTGACGGTTGAACAGCGCCGCACCGAAGTTTTCGTCAAATGATGGGGCTTTCCACGCGCTGAGGTGAGCTTGGCTTCGTCGATCCCTTGCCAGGCGCGGAGTGAATGGCTCCAATATGTATCGCCGAGGACCTCCTACCACATAGTCATCTTGGCCAACAGGGCCTTCCGATATTGACACAGTTTCTGCGCCCGATACGCGTTGATGCGGCCGGTTGCGCGGCCTATTTATGCCAAAGTGAAAGTTCCCCTCGGATGGCGTATTCGTTCTCCCGCTTTGCGATGTTGGCAACCGTATGCTCGCCGATGATTCTGATATGGACTCTGGCGCGCCCAGGGACGTGCGTTCACCGCGACGGTAGTACACCCTGCTCTTCGGTTAGCTCTGGTGCAAAGATAATACATGCTGCTGTTCATACCGTGCCCATGCCGGGATCGTGTTGGCGATGAAGGTCGACAGATCAGACTGCGATGAACCTGGCCTGGAAGAATGTATTGATCCCGTGTCGCTATCCCGTCTCCATATGAAAGACGTCTTCATTCTCAGCGGAGGTGACTGTAACGGTGAGATGGTGTCATGCCGCTCTTCGGATTCGGAGTTTCTTCCATCGTTGGAAGGACCAGTTATGGGGGAAAATAGCGGTAAAGGCATGGCCACCGATGACTCTGTGAGGTTCGAGGAGACATTGTCCGATGAAGAGACGCTTCCGACTGTCTGTCTTCTACGCGGTATGACCGCCCTTCCCGTTCCCGGATAGTCATCCTGCGATTGCGATCGCGCGCTGAACGAATGTGAAGCTCGTGCAAGCGACCGAGAGTCGCGCTCAGATTCCGAGGGTATCGTCGAAAGCTGTGAGCTCCACTGGTGCACGTGGGAGCCGCGATCGTTCATTCGGGACGTGATTGTCGGGAGTTGTTCTTGTGATGAAGCCCATAAGCTGCTAGTAGATGGCGCGCGTACAGTTGGGTAACTGACTCGTATTCCGGTTGCAATGGTCGCTGTCTGCGCTTCATGAATGGCCGGTACAGGTTGTGAGGCGGAACCGGGGCGTTCGCTGTGGTAAGAATAGTCTGTAGGTGCAAAAGAGTGTGTAGAGGCCTTTGATATGGGCCGTTGTGCTGCTGTAGTATCAAACGAAGCCTGCTTCTGTTGGTTGGATCCTGATGATGATGATGATGTGTGTTTGTGCCCCTTCTCCAAAGAGGAACTGAAGCTGATGTTAGGCGAGCCTCTCTCGTGATTTGCGTCGTTCTGCGTCAACGATTCTGCACTGTCAGTCGAGGCAAGCGATGCTGCAGATGCGCGTGGCGTTAATGCGTGACCCTCGGTCGGCGCTTTGGCACTCGACGACGTGGAAGGAGCGACAGTGGAAGGAGTGACGGCCCGTATTGTCGACCTTTGGGGGAAAAGGGGAGCTTCGTCAAGCACCTCCAATTCCTTTTCGTGCTTGAGTAAGGATTCGGGCGTCGGCGACGACAGGGTTGTGCTGCCCTGGGAGAAGCGACTGGATAACGGCGAGAGGGAGGAGGCCACAATGGTGTCCGCATCTGACGTGTTAGTGGACGTCGACTGTCTAATTTTCCTGGGTCGCAATGGCTTGGGGACCAGGGTCTGGTTTGCTGTCTGGCTTGCCTCAATCTTTGCGACCGTGTCTGAAACACGAGACCCCCTGCGCTCGAACGCATACCCCGGCACCTTCCGAGGCGGTAGTACTTGAGAGGCTTGGCTGGGAAATGGGTTCTTCGAATAAACATCTAATCCTGGATCGTCGACTATCCGAATGGTGGGCCCAGCGAACTGATTGGTTTGCGAATTTGAGCGTTCATGAAGAGGCCTACGGATGGGAGAGACGGTCCTCGAAGACGGTGGTGAGAACTTTGGTGCGCGCGCGAGCGGAGATGAAACCGGGGTGTCCGAGGCAGAGGACATGCTTCTGCGATTGATGGTGGTGTGTGCTGGGATATGCAAATAGCTGAGGCCGAGGCGTGCTTCTCAAATGGCGACCCGTGCGACAAGTCATTAAGACAGGCAGGAGATGTAGGCGAGAAAGAGGAAACAAGGATTGGAGAGAAATACGAGCTGCAATGAGCGACAAGAAGCTATACAGACATGTCAAAAAGTCAAAAGAGCGACGGGTGAAGGCCGTGATGGCATTAAGAGTTTGGGAAATTCAAGAAACGAGGTGGATGGGTGGGCAGGGCGCCTGCTAAATTCGAATCCGGAGGGCGGCGGTCTCGTAGCTGCTGCAGGTGCAGCTCGCTTCAGCGCGTGCCTCCAATAACGCCAGCGCACGTCGACCCAGGCAGAGCACGGGCGAAGGTGCCGTATAGCAAATATCGCGGTCGTAGGATCTCCCTCCGCACGCCAGAGTGGAGTGCCGTTCGGATTGGCGATCTGGCCACTGCTGGGCCCTTGTCGAGCAGCGATATGGGCCTCTCGACGACGCGTTCGCGGGCGTTGCAATCAAAGCGAGCGGCCACTGACGTCCAGCGCACTGGCCCGCGGGCGGTCTTGACGATCCAAGCGCGTGTCCGGGTGCGCCAATGCAGGGGGCCGTTGCAGCGTTGCTCGTGGTTCGTGGTTCGCGGTTCGCTCCGGCGGTCGGAATGGAGAAATGTTTGTCCTGGCGGTAATCGATAGAGGGATCTCGTGTTGGGTCGCAGAAACAATGTCAAGAGCGCGGGGGTTCATCTGCCCTTAATGAACCAAACAGTTGTTCAACTGACACCACAATGCCGCCGCCCAGATCGTGGAAGGCCAGTTTCAGCGCACTCGGCGCCCTGTACGAGAAGCACGTGAAAGGCGGTGAGTAGCCGTCCATTGGCCTTCGCGGTTCCGTTCGGTCCTAGACGCCCGCGCCATGCACACTGCTCCACCGTCCTCCGCTAGCCCCTCAGAATCCGTCTGAACTGCTCGAGCACGTCTGACATGTGGCCAGTTCCCAAGCCTCCCGCCGTGCCTCCCATCGCGGCGGCGCTTTTGTCTGTGCGTCCCGCCCATACTCGACCGCCTATCGTGCCGCATGTACAGAGTGAGAGTGCACGAGGCTGACGACTAGCTGCAGGTCCTCTTCACCATCGTCTATGTGCTGCCCTTCTACCTGTCGTCTGCTACGCGCCCGTCCCCGCAGCTAACGCGCGATGCGCCTTCTTCGATACGCGCGAGGGTGCGCGCCGTTACGTCGTCAAGTATTCTTAGCACCATCTTGACCGTCTTCGTGTTGCACCAGTCTGGCCATCTTTCCGCGGCAGAAATCCTCCGACTGCTCGGCGTGTGGCCTGTGTCGCTTCTGGATACCGCAAAGACCATGCTGCTCGTGGCCATACTGTTTGCTGGGCCGTTGTTCGAGTATGGTGTAGTAGACGGGCACTGGAAAGACTGGGTGGCCGGCAGAGACTTGTACCAGACGCTCAGCAGCTGGATCGGCTACAGGAACTATGTTGTGGTGCGTAAAGCCTTTCATCACCGTCCATGTTATCGTATGCTGAACAGTCTAGGGCCCTGTTAGCGAGGAGATTATCTGGCGCGCCCTGATCATCCCGATCCATATTCTCGCAGGCTTCTCAGGAAAGCAGATCATCTTCTTGACCCCGCTCTACTTCGGCATCGCCCACCTCCACCACCTCTACGAGTTTCGCTTGACCAACCCACAGACCCCGCTGGTGATTGCCGTGGCCCGCTCGCTCTTCCAGTTCACATACACATCCTTGTTCGGATTCTTCGCTGCCTTTGCATTCATACGGACAGGAAATTTATACTCGGTGATTCTCGCCCACAGCTTCTGCAACTGGATGGGCTTGCCGCGTCTCTACGGCAGAGTAGGCGTGCAAGCCGGAGAACCCATCGGGCCCCCTGTCGAGGGGGAAGCGCAAGCTAGAGGTTCTCCAATCCGAGAACACGGCGTCGGATGGACAGTAGCGTACTATGTGCTCCTTGTTGCCGGCGCGGTGGGGTTCTCCAGACAATTGTTTCCTCTAACCGAGAGCTCGCATGCTCTGCCAGTGGTCTTGAAGGAACAATAAAAGAACGAGATAGAATGAAAATTTTGAATGAATCAACGCCAATACGTGACTATCACCTTGGAGATCATTGTGCTACGCGGTCTATGAAAATTGCATGCTTAAAACTGTAGTAGGTAAAACACTAATAATATATATATATATATATATATATATGGAAGCGGAGGGCTGGGGTGGCGGTAGTTGTTTCCTTAGAAAAAAAATTTTGGTACTACGCTAAGCATAGTTTTATTTTTTAAAAGAAAAGGCGGGGGGCTCGAAAACTAGATCGCTTTAAGGTTATAGTCGCTTTAAAGACGGTGTTATTTTAAGGTTAATACCGTGGTTAGAACGATGTAGTCTAATGATTACTTTAGTGGTGCATTGGGGATTAGGCCTAGCCTAAAGAAGCCTATTCTAGGAGTTGCTTCTAAGCTATAGCAACTTTTCTGTCCAAATTACTTAGAGGTTTAAGCCGTCTAATAAACGGAACATCTTCAAACCTAGAGCTATTTCAATAATGAAGCTGCTTCAATAAAGGTAGATTCGAAATTGGAGCTGCTCCAACAGCATAGCTGCTTTAGGCCCAAATCTTATATACACCATAGCAGTAGAACCCCCTTGTTTCTCTACCACCAGATTGCCTCCTCACCAAGGGGACCCTACTCTCATGATTTTCGCACGGCTATCGCCCACCAGTTATCCTTCTCATACCCTCCCTCGACCACCTCCCCACCCGCCTCCTCAATGCTCTGCTCCAGCTCGCCCTTCCGATACAAGTGATAATACCGCAGAAACGTCTTGTCCTGCGGCTGCCCAGGCGGCTCCTCATCCGCACCCGACGGCTCCAGGCCCCTCCCCTGCTTCTCCTTCTTCGCCTTCATGACCCACGGCACCATGACATCCTGTTCATGGCCCTCGTCCCATCCCCGCCGACTCCCCTTCTGCTCCAGCGCCCACACATAGATCAGCGCGCGGCCACCGCTACCTGGCCGACCTGCTGCCGGCGGCCGCAAGAGGTCCAGAACGGCTCTCACGGCGGCGGTCCTGCGTGCTGGCGTGGACAGGTGGTGCACGACTGCTATGCAGATGGCGAAGTCGAACGCGCCGCTTGGATGCGGCAGGGCCAAGGTGTCGGCTATGATGCTGGCATGGGGCTCATGCTGCTTTGCGATCTTGGCCAGGTTTGTGGACCTGTTCGTGAGTCAATGCGGAGGGAGAGGTGTAGCTAGGTGTGGAGGGGTACCGGTCGGAGCCCACGATGAAGACGCTGGAGTTCACGGCGAGGTACTTGCCGTTGCCGCAGCCGACGTCTGCGCCGACGGCTCCTTTGGGGAGGGCTTTGAGGAAGCGCTCGACTATGGGCCAGGGCTGGGGGGTATTAGTCATGTGCAAGGAGTGGTGAGTGGATGACGCACACCTTGTAACGGGTGGAGGAGAAATGGGAGGCGATTTGCTCGTAGACGTTGTGCACGTGTTGTTCTTCGTAGGCAGCACCCTCCGGTTCTGAGCCGGCCATTTTGAAGTCGTGGTATAGGTGCAGGTGGGCAGAAGAGGAAAGAGGGTCCAAGGTGGGCCAATCGGGGTGGATGCCAAGGGGCTAAGCCGGGATAAGGTGAACTTCATAGAGGAAAGCGAAGGACGTCCTCTCTAGGCGGCGATGATAGCACGTGCGCGAGGCAATCGTGCCAGTGGAAGTTGATGGATTTGACGAGATGGTGTTATTGAGGTTATTGACTAGGGGTGAGAATCATGGTTGACGAGACTGCTCACGAAGGACGTCCGTTCTTAGACTAAAGTGTAATATTCTTTAACGGTGAAAACGGTTACTAACGCTAATTCTTATACTTTAAAGAATGTAATCTATATATATACCTGTATTAATGGAAAGAAAGAGCCCCCAGTTATAAGGTAAACCTATAATTAATAAATAAATTACACAGTAGTAATATCTATTTAAAAACTTTTTCTTTAGGTTTAGTATAATTTCTACGCTTAACTATATTAGGTATTACTCCTTGCCCTATTAACCCGCCGCTTTTAATATTTATAAATTACTTACTTTCCCCTTACTAGGCTTCTTTTTTTTTTTTTTAATTTTTTAATTTAATTTTAGCTTTTTTACTACTAAGCGGTTTACTTATTTTTATATTTTACTTACCTACTCCTTTTATTCTATTTTTAGCTACTAATTAAAAAATTTATTTTTAATAATTAGCTAATATACTGCGTAACTTAGCTAGTTTTTATTTTATTATTTTTTTTACTATAAAAAAATATAATACCGTTAATATAATTTTTATATAAATCTAGTAATCTAATAATATTAGTTAAGTTTAATTTAAATAACTTTTAATATTTATTTTTAAAATATCTTCTCTTTATTTTATTTTTATTTTTATTAAGTATACTATTTTAGGACCTTTTATATTTATTTTTATTATTTATAATTCTACTTTTCCGCCTTTTTAGCTTTCTTATTATAAACTTTTAGTATAAATAATCTAATCTAGTTAAAATACTAATTTATTAATTTTTTATTTTACTTTAGTAGTTACTACTAAGCCTATTTTACCTTTAAACCTATCTATTTATACTAATTATAAAAATACATTATTTTTTAATAAGGAAAGAATCAGAGTTTTAGATAGAGTAGTATATAAACTATAAAAAAATAAAAATAAATAAATATATATTTTACTACTATATCTGGCGGGGTGGCACAGTAGGCATATACCTAAAAATACTAAAATTTTTTAATTTTTAAGGTCTTTCTATATATTAGGAATTTAATTTCTTTTTTTATTATAGTATTCTTTAAACGCGCCTACTTTACTAATAAAAAATAAAGTTTTTAGAAGTACTGATTACTATTAAGAAATTAATATAAAATTATAAAAAGTTAAAATCCTTATATAAAATACGTTATATCTAAAAGTATAAATAAAATATTTAGGCTAAAAATTGCTATCTAAAGTTAAATAAAATAAAAATTTATACCTAAATAGACCTAGCGTAGTAAACTAGTCTAAATTAGGTAATAGATTAGTAGTTTAGTATAACTATTTAGTAATATAATAATCTAGAATATTAGAAATTAAAAAGCTAGTTTTAGTTTATTTAGGAGAGAAAGTACTTTCCTTAAATAATTAGTTAGCCTTAATATAAAGGCTTATTTAAAAAAAAATATACTATACCTAGATCTAAAATTCTATTATTATTTTACTAGCTATACTTTATATTTTATAGGTTATATTCTCCCTAAACTAAATTAGTTTAAGTAAAGACCTAATCTAGTATATATAAAAAAAGAAAACTAAAAGTAAGATAGTATATTAGATTTCTTTTAGCTAGTAGAGGTATAGTTTTTTAGTTAAATATTAAGAACTACTATAGTAAAAGTATATAGTATTAACCCTATAGTAAAAGAAAATAAAATTTATATAATATATAAAAGCCTATACTCTTTAATATATAATATATCTAATTAAAGAAATATTTTATAATTATTTTTATTTATTTTACTACTCTCTAATAGATACTATATTAGTAATTATTTTACTAACTTCTTTTATAAAATATATAAATATCCTTTACGCTAGCTATTTTAGATAAACATTTTTTATCTTAAAATATATATCTATAATATAAAAATAATAGACCTAAAAATTATATTTATATTTTCCTTTAGTATTATTATAATGGATCCCTTTAGTCTATTTTAGTAAAATTACTAAATTTACTTTTTTTACTATTTTTAAGTCCGTTTAGTCTATAGGTTTAAATATTATTAATAGCTAAAATTAGAATTAATAAATATTTTAAGTATATATTACCTATTAAGTACTAGGATTAACTATTAGCCCTCTTTTTATATAACGTATCCTTAAGGAAGGTATAATAAATAAAATAGATAGACTATAACCTAATATAACTAATATATAATTTTAAACCTAAAATAGAATTTTAATCTTTTATAGTATAGTTATAAATAGTAAAAAATAATAATAATAAATATCTTTACTATATAAGCTTTTTTATATTTAAATAATACTACTTCGCCTAGATATTCTTCTATAAAATTTAAAAAAAGAGAAGAGGTATTTTAGAAGTTTTATTATAAGCTAGTACTTTAAGATAAAATCTTACTAATTTTACTATTATATTTAAACTATAAATAATAGA
The DNA here is from genome assembly GCA_030770415.1 of Pleoardoris graminearum. Taxonomy (NCBI): domain Eukaryota; kingdom Fungi; phylum Ascomycota; class Dothideomycetes; order Pleosporales; family Didymosphaeriaceae; genus Pleoardoris; species Pleoardoris graminearum. The sequence continues at coordinate 87,345 of JASEKS010000201.1, forward strand.
AACCGTACTAAAAAAGGATACAGTAGTACTTATATATTATAATCTTTTTATTAAATTTATACGCTTTATATAGCTACTATAAATAATTAAAGTTAATAATAAAAAATACTTAATATATAATAAGTATAGATATAGATTTAGTATTTAAGAAGTTAGGTAATATAAAAAAAACTAAGTTAGAAAAATAAATAAAGTAAAGGGTATAAGTATATAAAATAGTTTATCTTTTTTATTATAATTTCTATTTTATTTTTTTTTATATTTTCTTTTACTATATAGTTATCAATTACTTATACCTGCCTACTTTAATTATATAACTATTAAAATATATACTACTTTTTTCTTTAAGCCCTAGTAGACGATTATTTGTACTTATATAAATATAGTATTTTATTTTTTACTAAACTATAATTACTACTTTACTAAAGTCTTAAGTAAAAATAGCTAAATAGGCTTATACTATAGTAATTAAATATAAGTTATAGATTTTATAAGTAATAAAAAAAGCTATAAACCCTATACTAGCTATAATTGCTATACTAGAAATAAAAATAAAAATAATATTAAACATTTCTTATCTCTTAAAGAAAGCCTATATAAGGGAAAGTAAGAAATAGTTTTAAGTTTTAAGTAAAAAACTAGTAAGTATATTTATAATAATAATTTAATAGAGCGCTTAAGTCTTAAATTACTAAATAATAAAATAACTATCTAATCTACTCTTAAAAAGCCTAATTTTACTAAATTTTAGATCTAACTATAAAAGGGACTAAAAAGGGTCTAATTAAGGCTAATACTATATATATATTATATTACTTTAGTAATTATATTAAATAGTATATAAAAGGCTCCGCCGTAATAAATTATTATTATTTTAATAATAGTTATACTAAGTTTATACCTACTATAAAGATACTTATTAGAATAAAGAGTAAACTAGTTTAAAAGACTATAAAACTAAATCCTCTATATATAATAATTAAGTAAGTATATAATAGAAGTTTAAACGATAATTTTACTAATATAAATAGTAATAAATTAAATAAAAATTAAAATAAAAGATTTTAGCTATTTTAGTTCTATATATATAGTTTACTTATAATATTTTAAATAAGTAAATAATCTAAAATAGTAATAATAGTAATAGACTTATTATAAATAGTAAAATGTATTATATTATTTAAATAAATAGTAGGCCTAGTATTTATAATTATTTAAATGAAGGCATACACATACTCCTCCTTTTTTGAAACCCCTTTTAGTCGCCCCGAGCTACTACAGCCACACTATTTGTTCGATTAATATACAAATATATAATTATTTAAATAAAGTTATTAATAGTAAAAATAACTTTAGTTTTAGACCTACTAGCAATATTTATAATTAGACTAAATAAAGTAATATTAAAAATAAATATAAAAATAATAATATTTAGACTATAGATAAATATAAAATAATAAATATTAAGTCTATATAGTTCCCTAAAAATTAAGTATATATTTACTTTTTACTATATAATATAATAGTAAATAAAATATAAAATAATAATAAAAATATTTATTAAATTATCTAGTTACTTAATACATGTATTTATAATATTTCTAGTAAACCTACTAAACTTATTAATAGAAGATAGGTAAATAAAAAAGCTAAAAAGTTAATTTTATTTTATAATAATCAATGTTATAGTTATACTAAAAAACGAGTTACTAATAAGGCTTTAAAAGAGAATATATTTAGTAATATTTACGTAAAAAGCTCTACTAAAATAGTAAGTAATAAAGAAACTAATAATAAGTTTAAGAAGTACTAAAATAATAAGTTATAATAAAAGCTACTCGCCTTTAAAAAGGTCTTAGATATAAATTATTCTTATATACCTATTAGCCTACCTAATAGTCTTTTTAAGAAGAATAAGACTATTAAAAAAAATATTAGCTTAAATAACTAATTAAAATAAGTCTAAGACTCTTTAAAATTATCTCTTAAAATACTTTTAATATATTTTTTAAAAAATACTTCTACTAGTAATCTAGCTACTAAACTTAATAATAAAATAAATTTTATAAACTATCTATTAAAAGACTAGTAAGCTTAATATATTTTTTTAAAGAATAAAATTTTATTATATAATATTAGGGCTCTATTTTAGTAAATTTGTTAAGTATAAATATATTTTAAATTTTTTATTTTACTACTAGCCCGTTTGAATAGTACTCCTTTACTAAATTTTAAATTAGACTTATAGGCGAGCTCTTTAAAAAATAATAAAAGGGGTTAAAAACTAATTATATTTATTATTTATAAGTACCGTTATTCTAGCCTAATATTATATATATACTTATAAATTTAAATAATAGTAGAAAAATATATATTAAGAATTATATATTCATAAAATATAATAGTAAAGATTGTTAGGAATTAGGATAAAATAGTAATATAGTATAATATATAAAATAAATTAAGTATATATTATTTATAAAAGTAAAGAAATAAATTACTACTAAACTAAAGCCCCGTAGCGTAGACTATATATCCCTTATTATATAAATATACTTTTATTTAGAGTAGAGATATTTAAATTATAATATTATTTCTTTTTTAGAACTGCTTTTAGCCTAAAAGTAAATAATATAAAGGTATATAGTTTAAGTATACTTATTTAGTACCTTTTAGACTATTTTAGTATAATAGTATTAAATATTAAAATTAAATACCTTTTTTAAGGCCTTTTTCCGTAGATCGCTATTTAGCGGTATTTAGTACTATTTATTTTTTATTATTTTTATTAGGTATAGTTAATTACGTAATAAGTTAATTAATAATATTATTTTACCGGCGCTAGTGTTTTAGCGCCTTTAGCTATAAAATTAGGTTTTACTGTAAGAACTTTCGCTCCTATTTTCTATTTTAATTTTAACTTTTTTTTTTAAAGGTAAGTATTTTATATAAAGTATAAAATAGTAAGATTTAGTACTAATTATACTATATAATTATTTTAAGTTATAATTAGCCCTTCTCTATTATATTTTAAGCTATTTTATTAAATTCTAGTCTATACTACTATAATACTTTTTAAATATTATACTTTTAAGGATTTCTGTGTTAAGTTAACTAAAAAAAATAAATAGTAAATAGAATTACCCTATATTAGTTATATTAAAATTATAATAAAATATAGCGTCCTAAATAGTAAGTATTAGTATTTAATAGACTTTAATACGGACGAGTAAAAATTATTAATATATAAAAACTACTAAATAAAGACTTATTTTACTTATTTTAATAAAAACGCTGCTTATTATATAGTAAGTACTAGTTTAATACTATTTAGCGCTATATAGTACTAATTATACTAATTAGTTACTATATAATAAGCTTTAGTATCTAGAATAACTTAAAAGCGCTATTAGTAAGGCTTTAGCTAATAATAAAAATAATTATTTTTATTTAGGCTAAAAGGCGTCTAATAAATACTGTATAAAGTATAAAACTAAATTTATATATTTGTATATTAATCGAATAAAAGGGTGTGGCTGTGGTAGCTGTGTAGGCGACTAAAAGGAGTTTCGAAAAAGGAGGAGTATGTGTATGCCTTCATACTAAATTTATAAAGTATAAGCGTTAGCTTAGGGATTTATACTATATTAAGTATTTTATAGTTTTTATAGAAGGCTAATTATAGTATATAACTAAGCCTATTATTTCTATACTTTTTAATATAACTAAGGCGCGTAAGAAGATCTAAGATAATAAAAAAAAGGCTAATAAAAAAGTAAAGTCTATTTATAAATATATTATAGTAGACTTAACAAAGTAAGTAAATAGTTTATAAAAATTTAAGGTAATTTAGTACTAATTATTATATAGCGGTAATATTAAATTTTTTAATAAGTTTTATACTTATAATAGCGCCCTTTACCTTATAGATAAGTATATAAAATCTAGTATCCTCCTTTATAGTTATAGCTATTTAAACTAGACTTTTAAAAAAAAGTAAAAGTATACTAAAGCTAAAAATAATTTTAATAACTTTTAGTAAAATCTTAAGAAGAGTAAAGAGGGCGTAAGTATTCCTTATAGTAGTATAATAGTATAGTTTAAACTAATTTAGTACTATTTAGTATACTTAATTACTAATATACTTTTTAAAAGCTTAGTACTTCCTATATAGTAGCTTTAACTAATTTAAAAATTAAATAAAACTATTAAACTACTAATTATACTATTTGGCTTTAAACTTAAGTTTAGATCTTTATATTATTTTTTTTATTTACTTTTTTCTACTATAATAACTAACGCGCTTTTTAAACTTTTAGTTTTACTAGTTTAGGTTTTACTTTTATTAATAGTAATAAGCGTAAAAAAGTTATATATTTTAATACTTAATTTAGTACTAACTATTATACTAAAAGTAATATAACTAATTTTACTAAGGGTTATAACTGGCGGCGTAACACAGTAGGCATGTGTCTAAAAATACTAAAATTTCTTAAATTTTCGAAGTCTTCTTATATATTAGGGGTTTAATTCCTCTCACTGTTGCAGCGTTCTTTAAACGCGCCTACTTTACTAGTAAAAAATAAAATTTTTAGAAGTACGGGGCACTACTAAGGAATTAATATAAAACTATAGGGAAGCTAAAATCTCTTATACAGAACACGTTATATCTAAAAGTATAAATAAAATATTTAAGCTAAAATTACTATCTAAAGTTAAATAAGATAAAAATTTATACCTAAATAGGCCTAGCGTAGCGAACTAGTCCTAATTAGGTAATAGATTAGTAGTTTAGTATAACTATTTAGTAAATAATAACCTAAAAATCTAGGAGTTAAAGAGCCGATTCTAGTTTATTTAAGAAATAAAGCACTTTCCCTAAATAGTTAGATAGTCTAAATAATAGGCTTATTAAAAAAAAAAAAAAAAAAATAGGGTTATAACTATTAGAGGCTTTTATTTCCCGGTAACTTTCTTTAGAAAATAGATAATAAAAAGTAATACTTTTATAGATTTTAGATAGGTAATTAAATAAATTAATAATTTTTTAAATTCCTATAGTTATTACTATAATAATTAGGCTTTTAATATAATAATTTAGACTAAATAGTACTAATTTATAATAGTTATAATTTTTATTTTACTATATATTACAGAAAGTTTTTTTTTTAAACTTTTACTTATATATAATTATACTATTATAAATAGTATAAATCGTATTTTCGTTCTACGTTTTTAATATAACGTTCTATTTATATAGAAGGCCTAGAGTTTTAAGTAAAAGACTAGTAGTTATAAGATATATAAAATAAGCATAGAATAAGCGTAGAGGAAACGTAAAAAAAATATAAAATAAATATATAGATAACGTACGCTATTTATTCCTACTATTACCCTTTTATTTTATACGTCCTTTAGATACTTTTTACTAGTTTTATATATTTATATCTTATTATATACTATTAAGTATAGTCTAGTATAGTATTATATATTTATATTATTCTTAATCGTCCCTACTTTAATATTTTTATAGTATTACTAGTATAAAAACTATATACTTACTTAATTATATATATATTATAACTATTAGTAATTCTTTTACTCTATTTTATTTTTTAAGCGTAAAACGCGCTTAACCTGTTTCTTTTTCTTCCTATTATTAGACTTTAGCTTTTCTACTTTTATATAAATATCCCTATTTAATATATATCTATCCCTATTTACGTAGTTATTACTTATATTACTTTAAAATTTATTATGCGTATTATCTATTATAATAAATTATTTATTACTATAAAGTTATTACTATTTTTATGTCTATTTTTGTATAAAAAGCTTAATTAACGTATTATATAATTATTTTTTAATATAGGTACTATAGTAATTACGTTCTATATTTTTATATCTTTATTTAACTTATAGAAGCTAGTTTTAAAATTTTTTATTTTCTTTTACTACTAGATACTACTTTATTTTATTATTACTTATTTTGCGCGCTTTGCGGGCGAGTCTATTAATAATAAATTAAAATTATAGTTTATAGTAGGTCTTTTCGATAATAATAGTATTACCTAGCTATTTTTTAATATAAATTATTTAGGCGTTAGTGTAGGTATTATTAGGTTTTTTAATCTTATATATACTATTAGTAATAGTATATAATACTAATATTCTATATATACGTACTACTATAATTATTTAAGGAACTATTATTTCTTCTATCTAACTATTAGATTTATCTATTTTATATATCTATATTACGTTTTTTTTAAAATATTTTTCTATATTAAGCGTATACGTATTATTTAATATTATTTTTATATACTATTAGTAATAATTTAAGTCGGCTTTATTATATATATACTAACTTAAGTTCTTCTTAGCTAAGGTAGTCTATAGTAGTTACTAATAAGTTTAATCTAAAAGTCTATTAAGTAAGGGCGTAGATCTATTATAAAATTATTAATTATAATTAATAGGGTGTTGCTATTGCCTATAGGTATTATTTAAATAAAATAAAATAATATATTGCTATTCTACTAACTTTTTAGTCTATTAGAATTAACGGCGTTAGCGTTATCTTATAATAAAACTTTATAGCTTAGTCTTATATCGTCCTTATTTATTCCTAGTACTATAAATACTAAAATTTTATTAAATAAGGTAAAACAGAATAAAATATAGACTATAGTATTATTAATATAAATATTAATAACTTTAATATATTAGTATTTTATAGATTTTAGGTTATTAGTATACAACGTATTATTATATAAAATATTAAAAAGTTTCTTTTTTAACTATTTACTAGAACTAGAAAGAACTACTTTTTTAAAACTAGTATTACTAACGCCGCTCTACTTAGATATAAATATAAGAGTTTAGGCGTTAGAATTATTAAAATTATAGTAAGTAGTACTAGTCGAAAAGCGTAGTATATTATTTTTTTTTCTACTACTTTTCTCGTATCCTCCTTTATACAGAATAATAGTTTAGATAATATTTTTTTATATAATTATATTTAATAATTCTATTTTTATTAGTAAGTACTCGTAACTACTTACCTGTACTTATAATATTTAATTTAACCTACTTATACGCCTTATTAATTATTAAATTAATTATTTTATTTATATATATCTTCTTAGCCTTCTTAGACGTTAGAAGCTTATATTATAGTTTTTATATATCTTTTAGTTCTCTTAGTATACGCTATTATTTAACTTTTATTTTAGTTTTACTAAGCTTTAAGAGTATAATTATCTATCTTTTTAGTATTTAATTATTAGTTCCTTTTAAATATTTTATAATAGTTTTAGAGTTAGAAACTAGTAAAATAGATAGAATTTTAGTTATATTAATTAGTATATTATTCTTTTTCTTTTTTTTATTACTAGCTATAGGGCCGCGTTTTTTTATTAGTATATTTTTTATATATTTTTATTATAGGCTTTGTTACGAAGTTATATAATAAGATAGAGCGTAGAGCGTATAATTTAAAATAAAATTATTATAAGGCAAGACGTGTTAATAACGTAGTATAGTTAAAAAGTTTTAAATTATTAGTATTTTTATTATATAAATAGGCGCAGTTAAACGGGTACGCCTATTATTAATATAAATTTAATATAAAATAATTTACTAATAAATATAAGTATTTATATATATAGCCTATTATATATATATATCTATAACTACGTATACGATATCTTACAAGTCTCTTATATAAAAAAATAGCTAAAGATAATAACTCTTTATAATATCCTATACAAAGAAATACGGTATTATTTAGTATAGTAGTAATAGTAAGTATTTATAATTAAGCTAGATTATTAAAACTATAATATTATAGCCTATACTTTTTTATACTATACGTCGTAGTCTATTAGGTAGCTATTTATATAATTTACTATACTAACTATATACTAATAAATATTACTAATATACTATATTAACTATTCTATTCTGTTACTTTTATACTATAACTAGTAGTATAATATAGTCTTTACTATATTAATAGTCTAATATATTATATTAATTTAATATTACTTTACTATACTTATAGTATTAATAATTCGTATTTAATTACTCCTTATACTATAATAGATAGTCTATATTCTTTATAATTATTATCTATTTACTATTTGGCTGCGCTATATTATTATAATAAAGAGCTAATAAAGTAGGTATTTATATTATATTTACTCTATCTTTTTATTAACTAGATTATAGTCTTACTTTAATTATACTATTAACTATATAATATTACTTACAGTGCTATAGTAGACTTATACTTTTTTATTTTAAATTTTTATTATGCCTACTTCTTTAGCCTACCCTTAACCTATATTTTTATTATTATTTTATATTATATTTTTACCTCGCGCGCTTTAAGTAAGTTTATCTCGTATATAATTCCTAACTAAAATATTATTTTTTAACTATAAATCTATATTACTAAAAATATTAATAGTAATCTTATACTATAACTAGCTAATCTAAAAATTATAGTTATAGTATTATTAAACCTTTATATTAATTAAATACGGCTCTAATAGTTTAAATATATATTTTTTAATTAGATCTACTAATTAGTATATTATTTTAAGACTAGCTACTAGTATATAAACTATATTATTAGTTTTATTTTATTATATTTAGATTTTATCCTATTTCTGTTTCTAGCCTTAATTACTAAGAAATATAATCTTCTTCTATCTAAAAACAGTTTATAATTTCTATATTTTAATTAAAACTATTATAAATAGTATAGATTAGTATACTTACTGTATAAACTAGTATTTTATTAAATTTAACGTTAGTTACGATATAATACTTAAAGGTATAGCTAAATTTATAGTTTATATTATTTAGATTTTTTATAATAGTAGAGTATTTAATAGTTATTTTTAAATTAATAGTGTCGCGGACTATATTAATAATATAATTTATTTTAGCTAACCCCTCGCACAGCTCGTCTATATAATTTATAAGTAAAAAGCTAATAATTGCCTTTTTATTTTAAATCTAAAACTCTAGTACTATATTAGTAGATTCTATACTATCGCTTTAACCCTTTTTATTTTTATTAAAGTTTATAGGGTTAAATAAGTTCTACTAGTCTAGATTTTTATTTATAATTATTTTATACTATAGACGCTATAGCACTAGAATTATATTAAAGAATATAGATACTACTTACGCCTTTTAATAGCTAGTCTTATTAACTATATCTACTTATATCTTCTTCGGCTTAAACTTACTTAAGACTACGCTACCCTATTTCTTCTATTTTTAAATTTTTTTTTTAAAATTATTATTAATAAGCGTTTGTAACTGCGACTCTATTTTTTTAAAATAGGTAATACTTTATTATAAGAACTAGATAACCAGCTACTCTTTTTATAACTTAGTATTAATAAATTTAAAAGTATTTCTAAACAGATCTGTAGATTTATAGTTATAAATAATAAATCTAAAGTAGATTATCTCTATAAAAATATTAAATATTTTAATTATATCTACGTTTTATACTATTTACTAGTATATAAATAACTTTTTTCTATTTACTAGATTCTTTTTACGCAATTTTATTTTAAATTTATTTTATATATTTTAAATATAGATAACGTTTATATTAACTAGTATTTAAACGGCTTTATTATTTTAACTTTTCTATATAGGGTCCTTACAGAGTATAACCTTATATATAAATATTAAAATATAGCTTATACCGTTTGCGAAAGTAGAATTAGTAATTTTTAAATATATAAAATATAGCGACGGGTTCTATTTATTTCTATATAGATTAATTATTTAAAAAAAAGTACTAGTAGATTTACGGCTATTTAAATATAGTTTATTAATAATTATTATATATATATATATAGTATTAATTAATTATTATCTATACTTATTTACCTTTATACGTAGTATATTAAATAAGTTAATATTTTTACTTACTATTCCTTCCGCCCTTTATAGTTATATTTAAATAAAGTAGAGTCTATTTTATTATATTACTATTTACAGCCGTATAACTTAGTTTATTTTTATATATTTTATAGTATTATTTTTAGAGATCCTTATACTTTCTATTATTATAGTTTAAAATATTATAAATATAGGCCGGCTAGCTACTATTTATACTAAAAATAAAGTAAAAAGTGCTAGTTAGACTAGATTAGTTAGTTATAGTATTAGAGTACTTTTTATAACTATCTTCTCTCTACTATTTAAAATTCTTAGTTAAAATATATTTAGATTTAAGCTTAGGCTACTATATAAACAGGATACTTCTTTTAAAAAAAGTTTTAATATCTATAAGTATAGAGTATACTTAGTTTTAGTTAAATAGTAAATATATATTATATTTAGTATTATTTAGTAGTTTAAAATATAAACTAACTTTTTTCCTTTTATACTTTTTACAGAGCTCCTTATCTAAATTATAAAAAATAATAAGCTTTAGCCGCTACTTTTTTAAAATATTCTTAAAAAGTAATAAGTCTATTAATATTATAACCTAGTCTCTTATTTAGGGTTTAATACTATTTAAATATATAGAGATTAGTATATATCTAATTTAAGGTTTTATACTTTTATATTTATCCTTCTTATCGAGCCGAGAAATTTAATTAGCTTAAATAAGTATACCCTAGCTCTCTATAATAAATTATAAGTTAAGGAGTATAGCGCCTTATATCTTAATAGTCTTACTAAGTCCTATCTTATTAATAAAAATAATAGATATAAGCACGCTAAATAAATAGTATATAAGTATATATATACTAATTATTTAGTATATAATTAGGCTAAACCTGTAAGTAAATAGTAACTTAGGGGATATAAAAATATATTATAAAATATTATTTCTATACTATTAATATAACTAGTTTATATCTACCCTAAAAAACTTTACTCTATTTTTTTTTATTTTTTTTAATTTATAGTCTTATAATTGCGCCTACGTTATAGTTTTTTATTACTTTTTAAAATTTATATTAGTTAGCGTTATACTATCTATAATAGTCTAATTAATATATCTAGTATTTATAGCTAGATTTACAGCTTTTTTATTTTAAGTCTTAAAAGTAGCCTCCTCTTCTTTATTATTGCTAATAATTTTACTTTCTTTAATTAATAACGCGTTGTTAGGTATATTAGTTAAAATAGGTATATATTTAATAACTTTTTTTATTATACTAAGTACGTTAGTAAGGCTATTACTATTATTTATACTACTACTACTCTTCTAGTTACTATCTCTTTAACTTTTTACTATTAGTATATTACTAGTTTAGCTATAGTTTAGTATTAATATTTTACTACTATTTACGGGTACTTTTATCTATTTTAAAAATATATTATAATTACTAGCTATAATATATACTATTCTACGCTAGCCTCCGCTATATTTTAAATTATTTTTAAGTAATAGTATACTTATTTTATTTTTTAAAATACTAGGGCGCTGCGCTAGCGTAATAAAAGGAAAAGAAATAAATAGTAGTATAAAAGTTTAGGTAGTATATATATTAGTAATATTAAATAGTATACTATATTTAGTACTACTTCTACTTTTTACTACTATAAAGTAATTAGCGTTATACTATTTATAATAGTATAAGTATAATATACTTACTAAATATTATAGTAGTTATCTACGTTATTTAAAAATAGATTCTAAAGTTCTTTAATATTTAAATACTATTTATATAATTATTAACTATTATTTTAAGCTTATATTAGTTCCGTATCTACTTATTATTATAAAATAAAATAAAATAGGTAAACTACTTTTATTACAGAGATTAGATTTTATTATATAGTTTTTAAAATAATATATACTTTATAAGCGGAGGCTGTCCCGGTATCAGTAAATTATATATAAATTTAAATATTACTATTACTAAAATAGAGTTGCGACTAAAAATATATATATTTTAATTTATAAATATTTTAAGTCTATTCTGCAACTTAAATTTAGAGCCTATAGTAATATAAAATTTTAAACTCTTTAGCTAGCTTATAGTAATACTTATCTAAGACTATACTAGAAATACTAGTTATAGAAATATTAAAATAAATATATAATTTATTTTAAGTTTTATTTTAATAAATAGTTCTAGACTAAATTAGTACGGATTTTTATTAATAGTCTAGTAGGTTAACTAGTATATAAGTAGTAGCGTTTCTAATTTTATAACTTTAAGAAGTACGTTTTTTAAACGTTTAAATATCTAGCCTAAACTATATATATTATTATCTATTAGCTAAGCTTCTAGTATTAACTTTACCTATTCTTATTTTATAGAGTTACCTCTTTTTTACCGCTATATATAAGCGTATAATTATTAGTTATATATAATATAATTATCTTTATAAGCGCTTTTAACTTATTACGGTCTATACTAAATAAATAATAAAAATTAGATTTACTTATTAACTACGAGCCGGTATAACGTTTATGACTAGAGTATAATAGTAAAAAGTCTTTTTTATTTTATTTTAGAATAGTATATATTTATTATAGTTTAATAAATACTATAATACTATTAGTATTATATTTAAGTACGGAGTTATACGTAGGTATAAATAATAAAAGTAAAAGGTTTTTAGTATTATATATAAAATTAGTAAGTTTAAGTATATAATTTTACTACTAGCTAGTATTTAGAATAAGGTAAAGCTTTATTAGGGTTACTAAAATAATTATTTATAGTAATACGTAAAGCAATATAGTAGAGTAACTATAAGTATAATAAAAAATAGATATTAATAATATTAATAAAAGAGTAATTATAGGAGATTATAAACAGTTTTATAAAAAGTAGGACGTACTATACAATAGGCTAAACTAAAAACAACGCTAGTGCGATTATAAAAATATATAAAATAATAATTATAGTTACTATTTTATAATATACTTATACTATTTCTAATAGTATAACTTAAGCTTAAATATTATATATATATATAGTAATATTAAAATATAAATACTTTTAGACTACGTATAATAGTATATAATAGACCTTTTTATCTTTATTTAGTTTTATACTATTTTAAAGTCTATAATATAAGTAAGTAGCTAAGCCTAAAATAGATCTAGTTAATATTTAGTATTTTATATATTTAATAATTAATTTATATAAATACTAGCGTCTGTATCTGTATACCTAACGCTAGTATTATATTATAATATATAATATATAACACTAATACCGCCCTAAACTTAGTATTAACTTTTATTAAAGGCTATAATAGTATATTATAAATATAAGTATAAATAGTATTATAAAAGGTATTTAATTTTACTAGATCTAACTTAATATATTTATATATATTAACGTAACCCCAAAATATAAAAAATATAAAGAATATATCTACTACTAACTTAATAAATTAATAGGTATAGATAGGCGTTATATTATAAAAATATTTATATAATAGCGCGACGCCTATATAGACTAGTAGGTAAACCTATTTTATAATATTTTAATAAGTATATAAATACTATACGTATACTTAAACTAGATAATATTACTATATTAAATATATATTTATATACGATACTATACGACTCTAAATAGCTTAAAAATATATTAATAGACTTTTAGAGTTTATATACTAATAAAATAAATAGTAGTATTATATCTATAACGTTACTAGTATTACTATATAAAACCTATTTTAGATATACTAATAGTAGAGGTGCTAGAGAGGGATATATAAAATACGCTAATAATAAGTATATATACTAAAACCTAGCGGAAAGACAGGAACTAAATATAAATAAAATAAATATTTTAAACCTTATAATATATAGATTTATATTAGAGTTTAACTACGCTTTTATATTTTAGCTAAATTATATAAAATATATACGAGGCGATATAGATTAAATATTTTATAATAAAAGACTATAACTAATTTATAAGCTACTATTATTTATAAGTAGTAAATAATAGGCTAGAAAACTAAATAACCTTTTATCTAAAATACTAAATAAGGGGTTTAAACTTATAAAAATAGAAATATAAGAAAATAAAAATAATATAAAACCCTTATTAGTAAAATTTATATATTATAATATAGGTAATATAGTATACTACCTAATAAAATATATATTATTTAAGTATAAAATATACTATAAACCTATTTATCTATATAAAAATAAAATAGAAAAAGTCTAAGTATATAATAAATTATATACGGGGGATTAGTAATAAAAAATTTAATTTAAACTACTAAGTAGGTTAACTATAATCCTAGTATTAATATTAATAAATAAAATACTACTTACTATACTATATAGTAATACGTTATACTAGCTAATATATTTATTTATTAAAAACCTAAACCGTAACGTGCGTAGGGTATATAATAAAAATAGTATTATTTTTATTAAATTTATACTAGTTATTAACTGTAGTAAAGGTAGTAGTAAAAAAAAAATTAAATTTAAACTCTATTATACCGCGATAAAATATATACTAAAACGTAAATTAGTAACTATATAGACGTAATTTATACTATTATATATAGTACGGATTAGATAATAATAACTAAATATAATTTTAAAATATCTAACTACTAAAAGTAAGAATATAGTATACGTAGATAGAGTAATAAGATACTACTATTTTATTATATATAGTATTATTATAGACTATTAAAGTAAATACTAATAATTAAAGTAAGAAATAACGTATAATATACTATTTATATAGTCCTTCTATCTAAATAAAATAAACTCCTCTAGGGCTTATACCTATTTAGAATATAGGCTACTATAGTATTATAAATAAAGAGCTAGCATAGTAGATATACTAATAGAGATTTTAATAACTAAATATATAATATAAAATATTTTACGTAGAAACACCCTTATTTTAATATATATAAGAAAATATTTATAGATATACTATATTAACTGGTTAAAGGCCTTATTATATATATAATAAAATAGCTATAAAGACTAATTAATAATATAATTTTAAGAAAACGTTATACTAGAACTAGAAATAATAGCGTTATAAAAAAAACAATAATAAATAACTAGACTAGCGCTTTATAGATATACTATAATATTAAAAATTATATTATTTTATAAAAACTGACTTCTCTAAAGTAGTATAGTAGATAAAAGATAAATAAAGAATACTTATTTACTAAATAGTTATAGTAGTAATACTTTTATTAAATAATACTAAACTATATACTCTTTATTTTATAAGGGTAGTATATAAGTTTATAATTATTACTAAGTACTAATTACACGATAAAGATACTATTATATATATAAAAAATACTTTAAAGAGAATAGACACTCTTAAGTATATATTTAGTAATTTTAGGCTATAGAAACGGAATTAGCTAGAAATTAAGTATTTTAATATACTAAAACTATATAGTTTTACCTACTAGCTGTATTATATATAAAGTAGAGGTAGTCTAAGTAAATATAACTTAGGTACTATAAAAGAGGTATTATATAGATTTCTTATAAAAGACGTGTATAAACTAATAAATAAAAAAAAATATCTAGAGTAAATAAATATAATTATTAATAGAATAGTAGCAGTAAACTATATTAAAGCCTATTAAATAGTAAATAATAGTATACTAATATTAAATATAATAAAATATATATTTAACGTGTACACGAATACTATATTAGAAGTATATATTATAAAAAAACATAGATAGGGAGTAGAATACTATATATAGACTAAGACTAATAGAGTAGTATTATAACTAAATAATAGTAGGATATAGACGACTATAGAATACGCTTTATATATAACTAGTATATCTAACCTATTAACTATTATATAATACTTTATTTATAAATAATATAGTAATTATACTATAGTTAGTAGTATATATAGTAATCTTAATAAATATAATAAAATAAAAATAGTAATAAGACTATAAGGAATATTACTATAAATTTACTCTTTAATAAAATACTAGCGTAAAGAAGGAAAATATCTATTAAATATAAAATATTTTATAAAATAAATAGTATACTATCGTATTTAGAGCAGAAGCGATATATAGAGGAAAGACTTTATTATAATAATAAATACTAGTTACTACGTAAAACTATATACTAATAATATAAACTTTAGCTAACGCCTATATAAGTAGTTAATAAATTAGACTTAACTTATATTTATAATTTACCTAAGGCAGAACTATTTATAAGATTATAAAATAATAAATTATACTAGCGTTATTATTAATAAACTTAATAAAATTAATATAGAGTATTCTTATAGAATATATAGTATAATTAAAATAAAAAATATTAACGTTACTACTAACTACGATAGTATAACGCTAAAAAATAAAAAAATATATAAATTATTATTAATATAGAAAGATATATACGTAATACTAAAAAGTTAAAAATCTAATATTATATATATTAATAATTATATAGACTTTAAGCTATATAATAAACTATACTTACCTACGTTTATAAAAAATAGTAAATAGGTAATTTATAAGTTTAAATAGACTCTAAATACCTTAAAAAAGGGAAGGTCTTAGAGAATATAGGTTTAAACCTCTAATATAAATACGCTATATAAAGACGGGTATAATAAATAAAATAAAGTCTTATAAATAAACTAGCTAATATAGCGTTTAGTATAGTACTAGATAGTATAACTAATTATTATAAATAGTAAAAATAGTAACTAAATTAATATTTATAATTTAACTAATTATAATATATATAAATTTTTCGATATATTAAGTATAAAGGCATACATATACTCCTCCTTTTTTAAAACCCCTTTTGGTCGCCTACACAGCCACCACAGCCACACTATTTATTCGATTAGTATACAAATATATAATATATATAAAACGTATATTTTAAACCGTACTATTAACTATAGTATAAAATAAAATATAGTAAAATATACTCAGCCGCTAAGAATAAAATATCTATCTTTTAGCTATTATATAGCCAAAAGTACGCGTCTTATATATACTAAAAACTATTTATACTATTACGCTAGTATTATCTAGACTCTAAAATTACGCCTACGTATATTAAAATATATTTATTATTTATATAACGCAGCCGTAATTAATTATATAATAAAAAACTAATAGATATAATAGAGAGATATAATTAAAATAAAACTAAGACTTACTAATATACTATATAAGAAAATATATAGTAACGTAGCTATAATTATAAAAAAATATAAACTTATAAAAATAAAAATACGTAGTATAAAAGTAAAAATAAAAATAAAATAAATATACTTAAGTATACGTCGCGCCTATAAAAAGAATCTAGTAAAAATATTAAATAAAATTATTAATATAAATATTATCTATATTATATTAATTAACGTACTTCGCGAGCTTTATAAAGCCGCGGTATAATATAATAATAAGAACTTAATAAATACTAAACAGCTTACATAATACTAGCGAGGTTATATATAAGTAGTATAAATTTTAAACTCTTAAAAGTTATACTCCTTTCTTTTAGTAAAGGTTATAGTGCCCTATTAAATATAGTAATACTTATACTCTAATCTATATTTATAGATTAGTATCTGCTCGTAATTATTTTAAAAGTTATTAGTAATTACTACTTATAATTATATATAAAGCAGTTAGTTAACCTAGTTACTAAGCGTATAAACTTTAGGACTAATAGAGTTATTAGGCGGTTGCCTAGTACCTATAATAAAATATCTAGCTTTTAAAGCTAGTAAGTCTAGTCGTCCTATACTCTATACTATATTATTACCTACTTAAAGTATTTTATTATATTATATCTCTATAGGTCTTTTTTATTTTCAAAACGTCTATTACTGTACTAATTTTAAATAGATTACTAACTTACTATTTATTATACTAACTACTCCTAATAGTAATAATACTTTAAGCTAGTATAAAGTCTAAAATTAACTAAAATATAATCCTTCTACCTATATATAACTTATTAATAAGTCCTATATTAATTTACGCGTACGCGACTTTCCGGCGAAAAATAGCCTTTTTAAATATATTATCTTTAACTACTTTAAAGCTCTTTTTAGTACGTAGAAACTCCGTACTAATAAAATAAAGGCTTTATAAAAGTAAGTAGTTAGGGGAGAAGGGCCGGGAGACCTAACGTTATTAATAAAGCTAAAGGTAATAGAGTAATCTAAGAAGTAAACTAATAAGATAAAATAAATCTATTAGTATACTCGTAAAATCTAAAAAAAAAAAAAAAAAACTAAATATAAACTCTAGGGCCTACTAGGACGCGTAATATTAAGTAAGTATACGCTTTTATTTTTATTTAGTAAGTATTACTAACTAAGTAGTAGATACTATAGGCGGCGTAGGTACTAAAAATAATAAATATAATTTTTTTTTCTTATCCTGTAAAGCTGCTAAGTAAGCTAAGTATATACGTAACTTGCTTTGCTAGTAAACTTTTAGGTAGTATTATTATTTTAGTAAAAAGTTTAACAGGTAATATAGAGACTTAGCGTAAAATTAGGTAAAAAAACGTTACTCTAAATTATATAATAAGTCTATAATAACGTTATTAGTTTACGATATTAGTAGGCGGGGTAAAATATAATAAAAATAAAATATAAAAAAATAAACAAGTCTTTTATACTCCTGCTTAAGAGTAATCTATATTATATAATAAATAAATAATAATATATAATAGAAATAACGGTAAAGAGAAATAGTAAATATAAAAGTAAAAAATAAAAGCAGGTATTAATACTAAAGGTAGAGGATAAAGAAAATAATAAAATTTAAACTATAAGAAAATAATATATTAGAGTAGTATATTATATATATATAGATTTACCTATATATTTATAATTATAGTAGGATTATAGACTTATAGTATATTAATAGGTCTAAAAAATATATATATTAATAATATTTTACACTTTGCACTATTAACTATAATATAAAAGTAAATAAAAAACGTATCCTAATATTTTACCCTTTATACTATTAACTATAGTATAAGAGTAGATAAAAAATATATATTAATATTTTACCCTCTATACTATTAACTATAGTATAAGAGTAGGTAAAAAATATATACTACTAATACCTTACCCTCTATACTATTAACTATAGTATAAAAGTAGGTAAAAAATATATACTAATATTTTACCCTCTATACTATTAATTATAGTAAGAGTAAGTATAAAATATAATACTAATATCTCGCTTTTTATACTATTAACTATAGTATAAGTATAAAAGTAGGTAAAAAATATATACTAATATCTTACTCTCTATATTATTAACTATAGTACGTATAGGTTCTAAGAAATAAAACCTATACGTTAAAGACTTAAATAAATAAACGCTTTTTTTATAACTTCTAGAAACGTAAATATATATAATAACTTTTATTAAACTTAAATAGTAAAAAAGTATTATTATATAATTTTAATAATAACCTTAGCTAGTATTTTAAGTTATATAATATTACTAAAAGTAATAACTATAAATATCTAGGGCTAGATAATATTAATATATAACTAGGGTTTATAAGCTTCTAGGCGCTAAAGTAAATAAAAAGTAAGTAAACAACGCTATATAAAATAAGGGAAAAAAGAGTATAAATATAAGCTTTTACATTAGTTAGCTAAAGCGTAAGTATAAAAAGGTAAATAAAATATAATAAATAATTAACTAAAATCAGAAACGGTACGTAATATAAATAAATTTATAATATAAAGCGGCTAAATAAAATAAATTAGTTATAAAAAAATTGTAAACGCCGACGCTAACTTAGTAGTTAATATAAATATTTATAGTAAAGACTTTCTATATAAATAATATTAGATTAGCTTATATACCTCTATATCTAAAGGCTTTTACCTTTAAAAATAAACGCCTTTAAGCTAGTAATTTTTAGTATTAAAGATTCTTAGGTTCTATAACTAATTTATACTTATTATATAATTAGCGTTATTTATACTAAGCTTTTTACGTTTTAGTACTATTTTATTTAAAATTTTTTAACTTTTATAAGTTCTGTAGAGCATAAAGCCTATAAATTAAAATTAAAATAAATTATAAAAATTAGTATTACGGCTATCTATTCTACTATAGTACTAGTATATTTAAATACTTTAATTACGCCCTACTTCTACAACTTAAATAATACGTTTAAATATATTTATAAAAATAAAAAGATATATCCGTTTTAAATAAGGCGCCCGAAGGTTAGAAGTATATTTATTTAAAACTTAAATAAATTATACTATATATTAAAAGTTCCGCTTTACCTTATAGTATAGGTAGTAATACTACGTATTTAATATATAAAATTATACTCTCTACTCTTAAAAAGGCTAATTTAAAATATTTAGTATATAAAATTATACTATAGACTAGAGGTAAAAAAAATAAAAAAAAACTTTATACCTTTAGTCTAAAACTAGTAATACCTATAACTTATATCTAGTATACTCTATTTAAGTCTTACTTTTTATATTTTTTTTTTTATTTTTTTTTTTTTTAAATAAAGCTACGCTTTTAGCGTAGTACCTATATTTTTAAAAGAAATAACTACTAACTACTATAGGGGTTCCTGTAAAATAGCTCTATAATAATTTAAATATAATAATAGAAAATATAGTATACAATTATATATTAATGCGTTACGCTAAGGATATATTTATTATACTTAATTATAATAAGTTAAAATAGTAATACGTAAGTAAGCGCTACCTTTTAACTTAGTACTAGATATCTATTTATAAAATAAAAAAAAGATAAGATAAAAGTAGTTAACTATTACTAGTATACTATAAAGTATTAATATACGCCGGCGGTCCCGGTACCACACACGCCTATATATATAAAATAATAGAAAAAGTATAACTAGTAGTCTACTACGCTAGATAACTATATTAGATTCCTTTATAGATATTATTACTACGTATACTATATATACTATATATTATATATTATATTATAATATAACTAAACAACCTTATAAAAGTAATAAATATAATATTTAGTACTCTACTGAGTATATCTGCGTACTAAAAACCCTCTTACTAATAATTCTTAAAAAGCTTTAGCATACCGCGGTAAGCCTTAACCTAAATAAATAACTAAATAGCACAGAATAAATAGTAAAAGTAATACTTTTAGACTATAACTTTATAATTAAAATAGATAAGCGTACGCTATACAAGCACAGTAATAATAATTATTACTAACTTATATAATACAGGGGGGTGGCATTAAAAAAGATAAATTAAAAAAGATACCTTTTTTAAAATAATATAACTTTTTAGTTATAAGGCCTAGAATTACGAAAAAATACCGTTTTAAAGAGAAAGACTAGCTTAATCTATTCACCTACTTAGGGGTTGCTTATTAAGGGGTTTAGGGGTAAAAAAAAATCAGTGAATATAGAAAATTTTTAGGACCCTACTTTAGGCTATTATAACTTTTTATTTAAGGTGTAAAATTTGCTTATTTTTATATATATTATAATAGTACTTATAATATATAACTATATAAAGTATTTTTATATATTTATATATTATTTATATAATTATATATAAAAGTCAAATTTTCACATTTTTAATAATAAACTAGTAAATAATATATTACTAGTACTTAGTATAGTAGCCTTTAGCTTCTATAACCGCCTTATAACGGTTAGGGAGTAATAAAATACAATTATTAATAGCTTTTTAAGGTATTTTATTCTACTCCTTATTAGTAGCTTTTATAAAGGCGTTTATACTATTTAAACTATTTCCTACACCTAAATTAGCCTTTTTATTTTTAATTAGTCCTAATTTTAATAAACCCTATATATTTTCTATAGGGGCTAAATCAGGACTATAGGCTGGGTGAGGAAATAGTTTAATTTTGTTATTTTTAAACTAAGTTAAAACGTCCCTAGTTTTATAAATAGGGACGTTATCTTGTTGAAATTGCCAACCTAAATTAATATTAATATAGAGATTATAATTATAATATAATATAATAATATATATATATATATATTATAATTATAATATAATATAATAATATATATATATATATATATTATATTAATAAACAAAGGTGTAAAAAAAGGTTATATAACTTACCCCTTTTTATTAAGGGTTTAACTTCAGGTATAAGGACTTTATTTATATAGTCTTTACTAGTATAAGAAGTAGAAGAATTAGGTGTTTTAATAAATACTAAATTACTTCTACCTCCTACCTAAATTGTACCCTAAACTTATAGGGCAATATCGTGGCCTATAAAATAATTAATATAATTAATATTAAAAAACTAAAACCATAGCCTAAAAATATATAAAAAGTTATATATTTTAATATTTTAAAAAGTTAAAATAACTTACTTCGTGATTGGCTAACAGCCAGTTCTCTTCTAACTCTATTATTACCCCTTTTTCTATAAAACTCCTTTCTAGCCCTACCCCTTTGTATTGCTGACTTATTAGAAAATATTATTTTTTCTAGTTTTATATTTTTAATATTTTTTAATTGTTCTTTAGCGTATTTTACTCTTTTTTTTAGCGCTTTCTTTGTTAATTATTGGTTTTTTTTTACTTATATTAATAGAGTAACCCTCCTCTTTTAAAACTCTTTGCAATTGTCTTTTTGAAATCTCTAGATTATTTTCTAATAGTATTCTTTTATTATTCTTTTTAGGACTTCTAGTTAAGTCTCTATTAATAGCTCTTTTATCTCTTTAAGTCAGCTTTTTTATACCCCCTTTATTAACTTTTTTTATATTATAATTATTCTTTTCTTTATTTTTAATACGTCTTATAGTATTATAAATACTATTAGGAGTTCTTTTTAAAGTAGAAATAATTGTTGAAATAGGAGTATTTGCTTTTAAAAGAAGATTCACTTTAGATTCGAGTTTGGTTAAATTTGGCGCCATTTTAAGGAAATAGGAGTCTAGGTTTATAATATTAAAAAGATATTACTATATACTATAATATTAATAATATATCACGTGATTAGTGATTATATAAGCCTTGGCAATATTTTTATAATTAATATAATTTTATTATTAGATTACTAATATACTTCGAAAATCTAGTCACGTGACCTATACTAGACCTAAAAGGGTATAGTTAAAATTTTAGTTAAATATATTCACTAACTAAAAAGTTATAGGATTCTAAAAAAGGGGTTAAAAAATTACTATGTTTAGGTAATTTTAGTTAATTACAGGTAATATATATAACGTAACTAAAATTCTTATATAAATCTCTATTATTTTCTCTTTAAAACGGTATAATTCACGTATTTTTAGGCTTAGTAATTAATTTTATATTAATTTTTAAAAATAGTAACTTTTTTGATTTGTCTTTTTCAATGTCACCCCCCTGTAGATAAAAGCTATATTACTAATACTAACCTAAAATACGTTTTTAGATAAAAGTAATAGCTTTTAGCTATACTAGACGACTGGACTAACCCTAACTATATAGAGTTTAAGGATAAGGTATTATAATATATAATAACAATAATAACTCCGGCACAATAGCTATAGAATATAAATAAGCTAATAAAAAGGATATTAGTAATAATATAAAAGCTATATATAAGATAGTAAATAATTATAGATAAACGTAGCAGATAATATATAAAGGGAAGAGAAGAGAACATTATAAAATACCTATAAGTGTAGATAAAATAATATATAATAGTTTAGGTATAAAATATAATAGTTTAAGTATAAAGAAAATAGATAGTTAGTATTAAAAAAAAATAAAAAAGTCTCTAGCTTATTATATACCTATTAATAAGTACTACTATTATAACCTATTAGACCCGACCGTTACGGTCGAGCCCGTTATATTTTATTAATATAAACTAGTTTTATTTTTATCTCTATAATATGCGTTTATAATATAATATATAGAATAACTATACTATTTTATATATCTAAAATATAATATATAAATAGTAACTATCTTTTTAAAAAGAAACTAAAAAAGAAAAATAATACTTTATTTAATATACCCTTAGTAGAAGTTACTTTTAATATATATTACTTTTTTAATATCTGCTATAAAATCTAAGTAAAAAATATATACTAATATTTTACCCTCTATACTATTAACTATAGTATAAGAGCAGGTAAAAAATATATATTAATATCTTACCCTTTATACTATTAACTATAGTATAAGAGTAGGTATAAAATATATACTAATATCTTGCCTTTTATACTTATATTTTAAAGAAGTTTATACGTCTAATTTAGGAGTAAGTTAATAAATATTTAACTTAACTTCTCTTATATAGTTATAATACTCTATTAGTAAAAGTATAGCCTTCTTTTTAATAAAAAATATATATTTTATTTACCTAGACTATATAACTAGCGCTTATACTATAGGCTAAATAGTCTTTTCTCTTTTATTTTTAACTAGCTTATAGTTATAAGTCTTAGTACTAAAGTATTTATATTTTAAAAGTAAATTTAGTTTTATTTACTAATATAAATATTATCTATATAACGGTAAAACTTAATAAGTAACCTAAATTTTATTTATATAAGTATAGGCTCTACCGGCCGCTATTAGGTAAATATAGCTTAATAGAAAAATATAAAATTATATTATCTACACTTTATAAAAGGCTTCTTAACTTTCTCTCTAGCTTAAGTAATATTAAAAAGTTAATTAAGTAATAAAAAGACAAAGCTTATTTTATCTTAAAAAATAAAACTATAAAAGAATCCTTTATATTTAATTATAATAATAAAAAAATATTAAGTCTTAAGGGAACCGGAACGTAGAAAAATCCTAATATATAAATATTTAAAAATTAAACTAAGGGACTACGAAACGTAAAATAATTTATTTATATTTTTTTAATAAACTACTAGAAATATTATAGTAAAGGGAGACTATAAAAAATTATATATTATTTTTAATAATAAAGATAAAAGAAAGAAAATTAAAAAAACTAAATTAAATACTAAAACGCTACCTAAAATATAGAATATTAATAGTTTAATATAGAAACCTAATAATTAAGGGAAAATAGCCCTTATAATATAGCTAGACTATAAATTATTTTAGTTTAATAGTTTACCGGCTTACTACTAAAACTAGATATTATAGAAACCTAATAGTTTTATTAAATTAAAAAATAATAACCTAAATAATAGTAAAAATAAGTTTTTTAAACCTTTATACGCGCGTAGTAGAGTATATTTAGGCTTTATATATATAAAATTAATATAAAGGCATACACATACTGCTCCTTTTTTAAAATCCCTTTTAGTCGCCCCGAGCCACTACAGCCACACTATTTGTTTAATTAATATATAAATATATATAAAATTAATATACTATACTATTAACTATAGTAAGAGTAAGTAAAAAATATATACTAATATCTCGCCTTCTATACTATTAA
Source organism: Pleoardoris graminearum (assembly GCA_030770415.1). NCBI lineage: Eukaryota > Fungi > Ascomycota > Dothideomycetes > Pleosporales > Didymosphaeriaceae > Pleoardoris > Pleoardoris graminearum. The sequence goes on from JASEKS010000201.1 coordinate 112,781, forward strand.
CTATAGTATAAGAGTAGGTATAAAATATATACTAATATCTTATCCTTTATACTATTAACTATAGTATAAAAGCGGGTAAAAAATATATATTAATATCTCACCCTTTATACTATTAACTATAGTATAAGAGTAGGTAAAAAATATATACTAATATTTTACCCTTTATACTATTAACTATAGTATAAGAGTAGATATAAAATATATACTAATATCTTACTTTTTATATATACTAATAAAGATAGGCGTACTACTTTATAAAAAACTAGCTCTAAAATTTTTAATTTAAGGCCTTACTAGTTATTTAAGGGTCTATTTTATATAATAGGCTCTATTATATTTATAAGATTTTCTAAAAGTAAGATTTTTTTAATATTTTAGTCTTACGCATATCTAAAAATACTCTTTTTAATATAAGTAAAAGGAAATTTAAAAACTATTATACTAAAGTAGTATCTTTATATTTTTATTAATAAAATATATAGCACAAGCGTATTAATAAAATAATTATAATATAGAAAAAAATAAATATTAATAAATATTATAACGCTAATAATTTTATAGCTATAAATAGATTTAAGCTTAACTATATTTTTAAAAAAATCTTCTTTATATACTATTACGTAGGGTTTAATTCCAGTTCTACTAAGGGCTTTTTAAATAAAAAGAAGCTATACTACTCTAATAAAGTCTTTAATATTAATAAATTAAATTCTAGTAATAATAATAGTAAGAGTAATAAAAAGAATAAAAGAGATAATAATAATAGTAATTTAATTATCTTTAAAGACTATATTTAAAAGAGAGTAAAAAATATATACTAATATCTCGCCCTTTATACTATTAACTATAGTATAAAAGCGGGTATAAAATATATATTAATATTTTACTCTCTATACTATTAACTATAATATAAAAGTAAGTAAAAAATATATACTAATATTTTACCCTCTATACTATTAAATATAGTATAAAAGTAGATAGGAAACGTATACTAGCTATAGACAGAATTTATCTAGTTCTAAAAAAGTTTTTAATACTTTATATATATTTAAATACCTATAAAAATAACCGCTTTATAAATCTTACTATATATATAAATTTAGTATATTTAAAGAGGCGTTAAAGTTTTAAGTACTTTTTAATAAACCTACTTAAAACTCTCTATCTAATTTTAGTATTTATATAAATAAAATTTATAATTATAGATTATTAGTTTTAGTAAATTTATATTTTATTTATTAAAAAAAAACTAAATAAACTAATATACTAACAGACGCTCGTTAAGGGATTTACTAAAAAAGTTTTTAAAATTAAAAAACTTTGAGCGGAAAATCTTTTAGCCGTACTAGTTAAAAAAATTAAAAAGTTAGTTAGTATCTAACCTTTAATATAGCTTATTTAACACCGTTATCTAAGGTTACGTATATATTATAATATTTTTATATAGACTACTAAGTTTTTACTTTTTATTTATATCCCTATAAGTTATAAAGCTAAAGAGATAGTAAACTTTTAATTATAAATCTAAAATCTAGTTTTTAAAAATATAGGTTATTAGGTCTAAGACGTACTTTATTAATATAGACTAGAAAAATATTAGTTTAATATAGTTATTTAAAAAGCTTAAATAATTATAAACTAATTTAAGATTATAGTATAAGAGCGGGTATATATATATTTAAATTTATAAAAAAATAGAGATAATTACTTTATAGTAACTATAAAAAATAAATATATATTTATATTATAACTATATTAATACCTATATTTAAAAATACTAAACTAATACTATAGAGTTTTTAAAATAGTTTAGGCCCTACTAAATAAAAACTTACCTAAACTTTTTAAAAATAATATAGTATTTTTAGAGAGAGTCTATAAAAGTAAAATAAATATAGGCTCCTAAAAAAAAGACGAGAGTAAATTAGTCTTATAAATAGGCTAACTCTTTTAAAAAATATGTTTTAATATAGCGCTCTTAGAGTAAAATTAGTTAAAAAAAATAACATATAATAGGGCTAAATAGAGCTAAAAAAAATAAAAAATATTAAATAAATTATTAACTATTAGTCTATAAGAACTGCGAGTAAAATATAGATATAGTATAAAAATTTATTTTACTATTTTATATTTTACTAAATTTTTATTACCAGTTTTAAGGCTTTAACGCCTCCTTTTACTAAGTAATTTAAAAAAAAAAGTATAACTTACGGGCAGCTCTAAATTAAATACTAAGTATATACTTACGTTAAATAATTTTATTAGAATACTATTTATAAAAATTTTTATAAACCCGTATAGCAGCGTAGTACTTATTATTAAATATTTTTTTTATATAATTACTCTATTATATATAACTAATAATCCTTTTATATATATATTTAAACTAATTTTATTTTAAATTTAGAGACAGAAGAACTGCTATAAAATATATAATTTATTTTTTAGAAACGCCTTAGTAAAATATAAAAATATTATATAGTAGTAGAAGTTATAACTAGTAGTATTAATAATAGCATATAAGGGTAATTAGAACTACTAGATAGTAGAATAAAAGGTAGTATAGAGAATTAAAATTATATTTATTATACTATAGTATATAACTAAAAGCGAATAGATAACTCTAATACACTAATAAGTAATAGTATAATATATAGTAATAGTAAAGGAGATAGAAATAAATAAGCTTTTAAGATATTATAAATAAGTATATATTACTAAATATAGTTATATAGCGGTTAAAACTAGTTTATAAAGTATTATAGACTAATTATTTTTTATTATATAGTAGCTAGTATAGGCGTAGCGCTTTTTATTATTTTATTAAAAAACTTTTATATTTTCCGCCTTTCGCCTATCTCTAGACTATATTATTATAAGTAGTATAACTAAAAAAAGCGGAATATATAACTATAATAGTAAAATAATAAAATATTAAATATTAAAAATAGTAAATAATAGGTACTATACTATAACTACTACTAGTATTTACAGCGTATAAATAAAAAAAAGTAACTATTATTTTAGTAAGTACTTAGAGGGCGAATAAAATATATTATTAGTATATATTAAATAAATATAAGTATACTAAATTATATAAGAGGTATAGAAGAATATATAGTAATAATAATTAAATAAAAGGTCCTAATACTAATTAAATACGTAATATAAGCGTAACTAAATAAAGTATTTTACTTAATAAATATAATATTAGGGGTAATCTAAATAATCACTTTAGAGATATAGACTAAGGAAAAGTAAATAAAAACGCTATACTGTTAAAAGAGAGTTTCTTAAATAAGATTATAACCTAACTTAATTATTTAAATAAAAAACGCTCTAACCGTTAAATAGTAATTTATTAAAATAATAAAAGAACTATAAAGATAGTATATATAATATTACTATATAAGATACTAATAACAGAGTAGTATAGGAACTATAAAATATATTTATAGTTTTTAATAATTAATAGTATATTTTTAAATCTTACTATAAATATATAATAAGAGACTATATAATTTAACTACGAGAAAGGTAATATAGGTGTTAATAATATATTATATATAGTAAGCGGGCCGGTAGTTAAATATATATATTAAAATAAATACTATTTAAGAGTATTACTATATACTAATAATTACTATATCTATAGCTAAGATACTAACTAGTATAATTCTAAATCTAAGTACTAAAGAGGGTTAAAGCTATAATAGTAAGTATATAGGGTTTAAATAAATTTTACTCTAAGCGTATATTAAATTAAGTAAATTATCTACTAAAGAAATTCTAATTTATATAAAAGAATTCTAATAATATATATAACTTACTAGATTATTTATACTTACTAATATAAATAAGTTGCTTAAACTATACTATTTTTAAATATTAATATTATAAAGATACTATCCTATATATTTGAAAAATATATATAAAAGAGTTTACTATTTATATCTAGTTATACTACTAAATATAAAAAATTACTAGATAAACTTATATACTATATATGCTTACTAGTATAGTAAGTCCTTAGTAAATAAAAAATAAAAAAGCTAGTATTAAAGTTATACTATAAAACTAATTTTAGAGGTAAGTTTAATTATTTTTAATAATATAAACTACTTTAATAAACTAAAGGAGTATATAAGACGTTAATAAAACTATAAAATAAGTAATCTAAAATTTATTAATAAGTAATTTTAAACGCCCTCCGCCGGGCAATAAAGTAATATAAAATAGTAGAAAAATAATTTATAAATATTAAACTTCTAGTTTTTTCTAACGTCTTTATAAATATAATAGATAACTTAAAAGATCTATAATAAAATAAATCTAGTATAGAGAGTAATAAGTATATAGGTCTTATTTATAAAAAATCTAAATATAATAAGCGTAGGCGTAGCTTACCCAAAAGGTATAATAAAAGTAGTACTAAAAAATATAAATATAATAATACTAATAAACCGTAAAGCGTATATAGGGATATAAACTACTTAAAAGTATATACTTATTTAACAAAAAAATAGTAACTAATAAATATAGGCAGATAATATACGTTTATAAAATAATAATAATTTTATAAATATATTAATACTACTAGCGTCTACACCTAGAGTATAGTAGTAATAAAGACTTAAAATTAATAAAATAAGTTATACTATAAATAGTATTATTTAAAAAATAAATATATATAATAATACTACGTTAATAAAGCTGCGAGGTAATCTAATTTTATAACTAAAAAATAAACTAGCCGCTAAGATAATAGTATAGGTAAAGGAGCTAATAAAAAAAATAATACTATAATTCCTACTTAATCTTTTATAAATAGTAAAAAAAAAGCTATTTAATTAAAATATCTTAATATAGTAATACTAGTATACTTATACTAGTATAAACTAGTAATTTACGCGTAAACCTGCTAAATAATCTGTCTCTATAGTATTAATAGTATATTTATATACTATAAGTAAAAATAGTGTAGTAAAACTATATAAAGTAATATAAATATAATATATATATAAGAGACTATATATATTATATATAGTATAGTACCTCTATAGTTTTAATTTATACTATTAATAAAAGTACTATAACGTATAGTATACTATAAAAAAATATAGTATATATAATAGCTACTACTATAGTACTATATAATAGTAGTAATAGTATAATAGGTAGAGAAATAATTATAAACCTTTCTATATATAGCCTATATAGTATATATTAGTACTATACTATTATATATAGTATATAGATAATTATAATACTCTAAATATATTACTACTATACTAATTATTTAAGGGCCTTAATTAAAGATATAGTTTTAAAAGTTATAACACGCTTTAAGTATATAATAAAGATAGGTATTTATATATATATAAAGTATATAATAGATAAAATACGTAATATAATATAGGCAAAAATATACTATATATAGTATAAAATACTAAGATATTTTTAGACCCTAACTTATTATACAAAAGTATATATAGTATATATAATATAAAACGACTATAGTAGGGCTACTACTTACTTACTACTCCTACTAAAAAATTAGGAACTTCTTATAATATAGTATACTTATATATTTTTTATAATTTTTTTATTATACTATTAAACTATTTTAATTTTTAATAGGGCTATTTTTGTTACTAAACTCTCTATAGAAGATATATATAAAACTATAAAAATAAAAAATAATAATTTTATTTTAATTAGAGAATATAGTCCTAAAATAGTTTATTTTAGATTATTAGTTTACGCTAAAGGTCTTTTTAGATTAATTTAGCACTTATAACTACTAAAAAAGAAAAAAGTAACTTTTTTAACTTTTTTAAAGTCTATATAAAATTATTTTAAACTATTTTTTCTCTTTTAGGAGACCGGTCCTAGTCTTATTATATTAGTATACTCTTAAGTAGATTATTACTTTTTATAAAAGATCTATTCTACTTTTATATTATTTAGTTTAGTAGGGTTATTTTAAATCTTCTTAAAGTAATTTTAAATTATTTTTAAAATCTTTTTAGCGCTTCTATACTACTCAAGATTTTTAGTTTTTAAGTATTTTCTTCGTCTAAATAGTTTTATTATTTAATAAAATATTTTTATTAACTAGACTTATTATATATATAGTCTATAATATATTTTATATTATATATATTATTACTAAATTAGTATAATATATTAATTATTAGCTTCTGCTTATATAGTAGTATATTTTAAGATTTATATAATTTTAATAAAAAAAAATAAATAACTAAATAGACTTATTCTAAACTTATAAGTTTAATTTTATATATAGTAGGTAGACTATCTATATATTTAACTATTATACTAGGACTTAGCTATTTCTAGTTAATCTTCTTACTTAGTCTTATAGATTATATATAATAATTTAAAACTTAGACTTTACTCCCTACTTTTAGATTTAGTAAAAAATACTTTTTATTTTAAAATACTTTTTAGTACTTCTATACTATTTTTAATTTTTATTTAGCTTTATTATAGATATTAATAAGTTTAGAGGCTAAGTACAAAGCTTAAAAACTTTCTTTCTTATTTAGCGCCTATAAGGGCTAATTTAGCTCTTTTAGGCTATATCCGTAGTAGACTTAAAAGAGTATATATTTAGTAATAATATATTAACTATTATTATAAATAAATTATATATAAAAAATTTATAATACCTAAATATTTTATTTTAGGTAATAGAAGATATAAAAATACTATTTAAAAGTTTTATTTTACTATTTTATCTACCTATCTATCTATAGGTAAAAGGTAAAAAATAAGATTTATTTTAAGTTTAAATAATAGTAGAAAGTGTCCTAATACTTTACTTATATAAATAAACCTTTATTAGATAGTACTATTTTTAAATTTTTATAAAGTCTTATAATCTTATAGATCTAAAACTAGACTAATATTAAAATAACTATACTCTGCTTATACAGAGTAGTAGTCGTCTATAATATTATAAAAAATAGAAAATAGTATAAAATAATAAATAATAATAGTTATATTTTAATTAATAATATCTCTCCTCTCTACTATCTATATAATAGTTAGATAGGGGTTTTTACGTACTAGTACAGATTATATAATTATATAATTATAGTTATATAATCTATACGCTCCGTATTACTAGTAAATTTATTTAGGTTAACTACTCTATATATACTAGTAACTCTTCTTTTTACAGTAATACTGTATAAATACTCTATTCTTTTATATTTTTTTTTAAAAGTTTTCCTTTTAACCTTCGTGCGATAAAGTAAAAAGAATATAATATATAAAAGAAGAAAAATATACTAAAAAGTACTTTATATAATAGGGAATATTTAATTTAAAATATAAAAAATATATAAGATATTTTCTTAGGCCTCTTATACGGGCTCTAGCCTGTTAACTAAAACTTTAATACTATAAAAGAGAATATTAAAAAATACTAATTATATAAGAAAACTATTTAGTTTATTCTTTATAAAAGTATTTATAGGATTATTTTTTCCTAGTATTTATTATATTTTAGAGATTTCGCGGTTCTTGTATAATTAGTAAAAAAATATAATATTTATTATAAGCTTCTTCTTATTTATTATACTAAGCTTAATAAAATAATTATATAGAAATCTTAAATCTATATAAACTACTATAGGGGCTAGTAGGAGGTTAATTATATAAAAGATCTTATTAATAGTAGTACTAAAAGTAATAATTATATTAAAGCCTATAACTATTTTATATAATTTACTAGTAAGAATACTTTACGTAACTTATTTATATTTAGTTAAGTTTTAATAAATAATATTACTGTATATAGTAAATTCGGTATTTATATAATTATTAATTTTAAAAATAATAAAATATCAAAACTATAAGCTAAGATCTTAGTTATTTATAAAAGATTTATTTATAAAAATAAAGAGTTTTATACATTAAAAGTCTAATAAAATATATAAAATTCCTCTCTCTACGTTCTTAATCTACTACTTAATTCTCTTATTTAGTACTTTTACTTTTAATATAATAGGCTCTTTTATTTATACGGCTATAAAGAGATTAAATATAGCTTTTAGTTAATAAATAGAAGTAATATATATATTTTTTATATACTATTTAATATACCGCTGTTAAGCTTCTAGATTAGTTAGATCTATTATATAAAAGCTTTTACTTTATCCTTTTTAGGTTATAGTAATTATTCTATCTCTCTTTAAAGTAATTTTTATTTTATTAAACTCTAGAGGTTTGTACGTAAAAAAAAATAACTTATCTTTTATATAAAACTCTATAGCTTATAGTTTATTTTTTTTTCTATTAGAAAAAGTAGATAAAATAATACTTAAAATATTATTTATCTATATACCTATTAGGCTAAAAATCTTTACTTCTTTTTTTTATTATAAGTAGGCATAGATTATACGTAAAGGAGAATATTTTTAGCCTTCTAGTATAGTAGTTATAGTATATTTTAAACTAGTATAAACTTAATTTAGTTATATTATATAAGGGGCGTATAATTTAAAAAATTATATTAAAAAAAAAAGATAGTCTATTTCTTTTAAGAGTTTTGCGTACAGCGTATAAAGTAGTAGATTCTTAAATTATATATAAGTTTAAGTAATATCGCGTAATTTATATTTTATATTATATAATTTAATAAGTATTACGTTTAAGGTTAAAATAAGTCTTTAGCTTATTTTCTAAATAGTTAGTAACTGTATAAGAATAGACTATTTATTATTATTTAAGTAATTAGTAAGTATATAGTAGAATTTCTTATATAGGGCTATATTTTTATTTTTAACCTCTTATACTATTCTAAAATTAAATATACGGCCTATATAAACAGCAGAATCGTATATAATAGGCTTAAAAGTATTACTTATAATAAGGGAATTAATTTCTATATAATTATATTTCTTAAATAGGGCTCTAAATATTATAATAATATTATTTTAGCGTAGCTTTATTACTAGTACGAAGTTAAGCTTTTCTTTTTAGGTTATAAAAGCTTTTACTATATAGTTCTTTCTTAGGCGATTTTACTTTCTTAGTTTTTTAGATTTAGGTTATATAATTATATCCTCCTCTTCTATACCTAGGGGGTTATTATTATATAAAGGAGATTTATAATAGTATAGTTTTATATATATTTATTATATAGTTAGTAGGCTATTTTTTAAGTTTATAGTAATATCTAGTCTATTAATTAACTATAGTATATATAGACCTATTTATCCTTTTTTTTCTCTTTAGATTAGAACCTTTAATTTAATAAAAAGGGATAGAGTTTTTTATAGATCTAGTTTATTACGTATATTAATTATATAGCTTAGTATAAGCTTTATATAATTAGCCTATAGGACTTTAAAGCTTTACAGATAGTATTAGCCTATATAATAATATTTAGTAATAGTAAAGATATTATACTAATCTTTAAATAGGCGCTAAAAATAAGAAGTATTAATATAAAGCTATCTAGACCTATAGTATTATTTAGTACTTTTATAATTATTTAAAAAATATTTTTGTTGCTTGTACGATATCTAATTTTGTTTTTTAAAATATTAAAGACTTACTATAATAGGCTATACGCTCTCTTAATCTTACTAACTACCTAATAGGCTTTTACTAGTATTTAGTAATACTCTACTCTTATAATCTATACGCTATTTTTAAATTCTTTTAAAATAAAATTAGTACCTAGATTATATATAATAAAATTTAAAAGATTTTAGTAGGTATTAATCTAGTATTATATAAAAGCTGCCTATACCTTTTATATAAATATTAAATTAGGAAAGATAGCAGCCTAAAATAATATTTTTAAATTAATAATATAGGAGATATCGCGGTTACTAATTTATATAATATTAATAATAATTTTATAGTTAAAGTAGGTATTATTTTTAATAGAAAACTTAAATCTATATAGAGCTACTTTATATATTTAGTAGTAGTAATATAGCTTTTAAATCTACTTTAGTATAGTAGAGTTAACCTTATAGCCTATATTATAAAGTAGCTTATAAAGTTATTTTATATAAAGGTGTCTAAAGCGTCTATAAAGTCTATAAAGTTTTTTTTTAGTAAAAAATAAAATAGTTTTTATACGGCTTATATTAAAAAATAGATATTTTTATTTACGTATAACTAAAACTATTATACTATTCTTATGTATAATAATATCTAATATATTATTAAAATATCTTTTTATACGGTTAGTATCTACTAGAAATAATAAAAAGGGTATTAGTATATTTAAAATATAGTAAGTTACTATACTAATTAGGTTTTTAATTTATACAGTCTTTAAAGTATATATTAGTATATTACTTCTAAAGCTAATAGTAGTTTTTTTTAGAATTTAATTAATTTTTATATTAGGGTTCTTACAAACGTATACTTTAAGCTAGTTTTTACTAACTATTAAAAATTTAGCTATATTTATATTTTAGAGTTTATTTTAGTACTACGTATAGTATTTTCTTTTAAGAATAAATTATTTAGCTATTTCCTCTTTATTTATAGAGAATATATCTTTTACTATTATATAATAGAGGAATAAGGTAATAGTAAAATATTAAACTATTTTTTCTTCTTTTTAAAAACTAAAATTAAATATAATTTTATTTTCCGATTCCTCTGTATTATTATATAAAAATTTTTTAAAATCTTAAATATAGAGGGTATTATTACCTTAAAAAAATATTTCTTTATAAAAATTTTTATATATTATAATATACTAGTTGCGTACTCGGACCTTATCTTATATAAAATAGTTTAATAACTAATTTTTTTTTTATAGTAGATAAAACACTTCTTCTTTTTTATTATTAAGGTTATATTTTTAGATCTTTAGAAGGATTGTTGCGTATAAAATTAAAATTATTAGTACTAGAGGGGTCTATTCTTATTATTAGTATATTTTTAATTTATATAAAAGGTCTTATATAATACTTATAATTAAATATAATATATATATTAGCAATCTATATTAATCTATAATATAGATTTTAGATTACTTAGTAATTCTTTATACATAGGCTTTATTAAAAATATAGCCTATTTAAGCTTTAGTTAGCTTTTATATACTTATATAATTATTATATAGAGTAGTACTTCTTTTTTAAACTAAGGGCCTAAAGCTCTTTATACTAAAGTTAACTTATTAATTATTACCTTTAAGGTTTTATACGGAGTCTTATTAGGGTTTTTTTATTTAAATTATATAAAAGTAATAGTAGTCTAGTTAATCTAATACTAGTTATAGTTAATATATATATTAAAATAGTAGTTTAACCTATTATATAACTATTTTTATAAATATTTTAGATTAATATTATATAGGTAGAACTGGCCTACGCGATCTTCTAAAATATTTAAAAAAATAATAGCGTACTATAACTCTTAGATATTAATTTTTAAGTAAAGCTTAATAAAGATATAAGTCTTATTAGCTAGAATATTGTATAGGCAGCTAGTATAGTTATTTACTTTCTTTTATATTTTTTAAAATATAATTATTTTTTATAAATTAAGTTTCTTTAGCGGTATATTCTATATAAATAAAAGTTAAAATATTAGATTTTAGTAAATAGCGTATAAAAATTAAAAAATTAGTAGGTATCTAATTATTAATATTTTACAACTAGTTTCTAGGGGAAATAGTAATATTTTAGGATTATATAATAGTAGGTATATTAAGTATTATAGTTTATTATTATATATATTTAGAGGCGGTACTAGGGGATATAAACTATATAAAAGCTAAAGTTATTTAGGTTTATATAGTCTGTATTTATACTTATACGATATAGGCCTAAAATTTTTTAAGTAATATTAGTATAGCGGGATCGATTACTTATATAATATATATTATAATAATTAGCTTTTTTACTATATAGGAGGTATAGCTAAAGTGTATAAAATATTTAGTTATTAGTTAGGAACTTAGAGGTTTAAGTTTAATAGCTTTTATATAGGTTATTTTATAGTAACTATTAGACTTTTTATTAAACTTTTTAATCTCGCGCGAAGGTTTTTAACTTTTTTATATTTTTTTATAATTTAAAGAAGAGTTTATATAAAATTTTATAATATTTTTTTTATTTATCTACTAGAGGTTGTACGCCCTTATCTTATAAAATTTTTATTAGTTTTTTTTAAAATACTTATCTTAGTAATATAAAATAGCTATAGTTCTACCTAGTAAATAAATTATAGTATAAAGTAATTAGGTTTTAACTATCCCTTTACTTTATACAAAGTCTTATAATAACGCAGCTAATATATATATTAAATTATTTAAAAAATAAGTTATCTAAAATATTTAGATTTTCTGTTTAGTATTATAACTTAGTTTTGTTTTTAAGTACTTGTATAGAGATATTATATTCTTAAGTATATTTTTTTTTATAATAAATCTAGATCTATCTCTATTATATACTTCTTACCTTTCTTTATAGAGAAAGCTTTTTTTAGTATTATTATATTATTCGGTTTATATAATATATAATTAAATATATAGTTTTAGTTTACGGTGCTAGCGCGTTTATATAAAATAATTTAGTTTTAAAAAATATTATCTTTATTTTTTGTACGGATAAGGGTTTAATAGAATATATAATTTAATATACTTTTTTTTATCTATAGATACGGGGAAGAGTCGCGTAATATATAAAATTATTCTTATATAGTATAAGTTTAATAATAACTTAACCTCTCTATACGCCCTTACTAATTTGCGGTAGATAAAGAAATCTAATTAACTATTAGTAATAAAGTAGTTAAATAAATTTATTAACTAACTACTAATTAGTATTAGGATAACTATACTTTATTTATACGGAGTAGTAGTCGTCTATAATATTATAAAAAATAGGAAATAGTATAAAATAATAAATAATAATAGTTATATTTTAATTAATAATATCTCTCCTCTCTACTATATATATAATAGCTAGATAGGGGTTTTTGCGCGCTAGTGTAGATTATATAATTATATAACTATAGCTATATAATCTGTACGCTTTGTATTACTAGCGAATCTATCTAGATTAACTACTCTATATATAACTAAATTAATATTATTCTAATTTATCCTTACTAGTACGTAATAGACTATTTTAAAAAAATAGTTTATAATTATAAAAATTATATTATAGATACTTTTAGTAAAATAACTAAAGGATAAGTCTATAATAAAATTTATAATTATATATTACTATAGTTTATTAGGGATAGAAAGTAGATAGAGAAGACTATATAATTTATATATGTTTAAATTAGCGCGCTAACAGCGCTTATAGTTATAAATATAGTTAATAATATTTTTAAATATACCTATTTATATATATTTACGTTATATGTGCGTAAGAGTTTACTTTATACTAAAATACCCTAAAAGAAGATTATTATAATCTTTTATAATTACCCTTATTTTATTTTTAGGTATATAGGGCCGTATTAGTTTTATTAATTTTAATTTAACGCCTTTTAGACTATTTAGTTATAAATTATTATTATTATTTTTAAATAAATTTAATTTTTATTCTTCGGGTCTGTTAGGTATTCTAAAGTAGTTATTTTTTTTTAAGTAAATTACGTAGCCTAAAATTCTAAATTTCTTTTATAAGTTTTAAGTGATATTTATAGTTTATTTTTATATAAATTATTATTATAAAAACTACGACCCTATTAATCTTTATAGTAAAAAGTTATAATGACTGTTTTATAGATTCTATAAAGGCTATATTATATTTATATTTAACTATTTTAGACTCTAGTATATAATTAAAATAGTAAGATAAAGTATTTACTAAATTTATTAACCCTATTTTATAAAATATATTAAAATTATATTTAAAAAGAAGTAGGTATAACCGTATCTAATACGGTAATAGAATTTTTATATATATAAACTATTATAGATTATTATAATTTATAAGGATTGTACAATAAATACTCTATAAGTATTATTTTTAGTACTTAATACTTTTTATAATAGTAAGGAGTTTTTTATTATATATATTATAATAGTACTACGCGCCGCTTAACTTTTTTAAATAAAAGTTAATTAGCTACTACTAAAATAATCTATCCTCTTTAAAAACTAATTAGCTTAAAATAGTGCTAATAGCCTTATTAAAAGTATTAGTTTTAATTTAAGTCGATCTTCTATACTTAAAATATAAAAGTATTAGTACTTTAAAAAAAATATTTTAAAGTTTTTTAAAAGCTTCTCTACTAGCGTCGCCTATATTTATATAAATACTTTTTTTTCTTTTTATAGCTAGCCTACCTTTAGCGTTACCTAGCGCCTTTTAGGTTAATTTAGTAAGTAGTAGGGCTAATTAAAAAAATTAGTTTATAAATTTATAATAGTAGTTTATAAAGCTAATAAAAATATAAATATTATATATATAAGTAAATTTAAACTAGTTTTATATCGATTTAACTCTAGTTAGGTCTATTAAGAGGCCCTTAAATAAAATAATAAAGCTAAAATATTTTATAGATATAGTATACTAAAAATACTTTTTTAAATTTAAGTAAAGTTTTATTTTATATAAATGCTGTAATACCTTTTTTATATAATTCTTATATTCTTCTTTAGTATTTAAGAAAATAAGTATATTATTAAGGTATATAATATAGGTTATATTAACTAATCTAGCTAGTATTTATAATATAAGTTATTAAAACTACGCAGGTATATTCGTTAAACTAAAAATATAACTATATACTTAAAATAGCTATACCTTATATAGAATATCGTTTTTTACTTATTATTTTTTATAATATAGACGTAATAGTAAACTTTTTATAAATTAAATTTAGTATAAATTTATATTTTTATAAACTAGTTTAAAAATTATATAATTAGGAAAAAAATACTATAATTTTTAATTATAATTTTATTAAGGCCTCTATAGTCTATATAGAGCTTAAAGCTACCTTTTTTCTTTTTTATAAAAAAAATAAAGGCTCTAGTTAAGAATTTTAATTACTAAATTTACTTACGCTTAAAATATTTTTTTATATACTTTTTAAAAACCTCTAATTTAGTAACTAAAAAATTATATATAAAATAATATAGAGAATTAGTACTAGACTTAAAATTAATCTTTAGATTATTTAATTTATAGTTTATAGAGATCTTAAAATTTTTATTTAAAACTAAATCTAAAAAATTAAAATATCTAGGTAGTATATAGTATTTTTTATATTTATTTAGTTTATTTTAAACTAGAATCTCCGTTAACCCTACTGAATATATATATATTTAAATAATTAGGTTATATATAGTACGCTTAAACTCTTCTACGCTTTTAAAGGTAATTTTTCTAATAAAAATATTTTTTTTTAGAGTTACCTCTAAAGAGAACCCTTTAAATAGTAATATTTATCTTTAGATTCTCTTAATTAAACTAAAATAAGCCTAAAAAAAATTTATATTAAGGGAGATTTATAACTATAAATAAAATTAGCTAAATTTAATTTTAACTATATACATTAGTTAGATTTATTTTAGTAATAGTAGTACTATAAATAGTTATATTAAAACTATTTACTACTTATACTAATAATCTATTAAGAGTAATTACCTCTAAGCCTATCTCCTTTACTAGTTTAGTACTTATAAAATTTAAAGTAAACTCTAAATTTACTAAAATTTTAATATAGCCTCTATTTATAATTTTAGCCTTTAAGGTAACTATTCTTTTAAATTAATTATATAACTAGTTAAATAAACTGCTAACGTACTTAACCTTAGGTATTTTTAATAGGTAGCTTATAATAGTTTTAATATAGATAGTAAGTACTATAACTACTTTTATTTTTTTTTTTTTTTACCTAAATTAATAACGTAGCCTTTTTAGTTACTTTTTTAAATCTAAAGGCTATTAGCTTATCTTTATACTAGTAATTAAAAGTATAGTAGCCCTTTTTATTATTATAATAATAAATTAGTATACTAGTAGAGAACTTTATTTTAGTTAATAGTCTATTAAACTAGTTAATATCTAACTATACCTATTAGTTCTATCTAGAACGTTTTTAAAGTTTAGTAGATTTTTTTATATTTTATATATTTTTTTTAAGTCCTTATATTTTAAAATTACTAAAATTAATTATCTTTTATATTAAATAAAAAAAATTAGCCTTCTCTTCTACTTTAGTAATAGTATTAATTTATTATTTCTTTAAAGTCTATAGTCTAGCCTAAAAATTTTTATTTAAGTAGTTTATAGCGCTTTAGACCTATTAAAATTTTTTACTAGTTTTAAGCATATTTAGCTTCTTTTAAAGAGGGTAGATATAGTTTAGAAGTTTTATAGAAAACTACTTAAGTAGCTAAATAATTTACTTAAAATTAATTTTAGTCTTATTAGACTATTATAGTAGTCCTCTAAAAATATTTAATATTTTAACTTTTAAAAAATCCTAAGTCTTTTTCTATAGTAAATTAGTACTAAGTTTTGAAATAACTTTAGCCTTTTAAGTAGTTTAAAGGGGATTATTAATATAAATAATAGTAAATTTAACCTTTAAAATTTCTATTAAGAAATAGGTTAATAATTAGTAAAAATAGCGCTTATAATTATTTCATTAAAGGTTAAAGTTACGTTTACTCTATTTTTTATAAATATAAAGGGTTTTTAGCGTTAGTAGATATATAGTTAAAATAAAAATTAGAGTAATATAATCTTATAAAATAGTTAAGTTATTTATAATTATAGCTTAGTTATCTACGTTAAAGTATTAGTAAATATTAAATAATTACTTTATTTTTTTTTATTTTTAACTTATTAGAGCTAAGCGCGTACTTCCTTAAAATTAGTAAATATAAAGGGTTTTAATTAAAATAAAAGTATTTAACTATAATAGTTAGCGGCCGTTTATACTTTTTTATACTTTAATAGACCTAATAGAGGCGTTTTTACAGCTTATATAAAACTTTAAGAAACTTAAGTATTAAAGATACTAAAAGGGAGTTTAAAATTATTTTTAAATTTTTTAATAATTTTAGTATTTTATAAAACCGACGTATTATACGTAACTAAGTAATAAGATTTTTTTAGAGCTATATTATACTAGATTATTCCTAAAAATAATATAGTAATTTAAATATTAGAAATTAAAATAGAGTAGTAATATAATATAATATATAAAATAAATTAAATATATATTATTTATAAAAGTAAAAAGATAAATTACTACTAAGCCGAAGCCCTATAGTATAAACTATATATCCCTTATTATATAAGTACGCTTTTATTTAAAGCAGAGACACCTAAATTATAATAAAAATAATAAAATTTAACTATTAATAATAAGAGTAAAGAAAATCTACCCTAATAGCTAGTTAGGTATACTATAGACTTATTAACCCTTTAGCCTAAAAATAAAATTTTTTTTTTTTAGACGCTATACAATACTACTTTTAAATTATTATAATATAATTAAGATAGAGTATTTAATAAAATTTATTAAAGTTAAAGAAAACTACTAAAACTATAATAATACTCTAGACTAGTACTAGAGTAAGTAATTTAAGGTTTTAAAAAAAAATTATTTTAAATAAACGGGAGACAAAAAGGTAAAAATTAAAAAATTAATAATAGTAATTTAAATTAGTAATGTTTTCTAAAAATAAACTTACTTAATTATGTAATAAAAATACTATCTTAATAATTTTAGCTTATTTAATTTTTTTATTATATAGAGAAGTACTAGAGCTATACTTTTATACTATATTATTAATATTAAAATTTCTTTAATTATTAGTACTAGAGAATTAAAAATCTATCTAAAATAGCTATTATATTATTAGTACTTTAGACCTTTATATAAACTATAGTCTATATAGCTAGATTAATTCATTAACTAATTATATTGTACTTAGTTTTAGCTGTGCTTTTTTTATAGCTATACTTAAAAGTAAAGAATTAGTAAATAGTTAAAGCTTTACTAAATAAATTAGTACGCCCTACTTTACTATACTAATAGTATAGCTAACTATTTTTAACCTTTACGTAGTTTAGCTTTTATCTATAATTATATATATTTTAACTTAAAAAGTACCGGTCTCGACAGATACCTAGAGATTTTAAAATTATAATAAAATAATTAATATAAAATATTCTATATTATTTAGTTATATACTAAGCTATTTATTTTTATTACTTTAAACCTACTAGCTATTATTTCCTTATAGTCCTTATAGCCTAATTTAAAAAATCTTTTAGTATTTAGGCTTCGCGTACCTATTACGCTTTTATAATATTATATACCTATAGCTTTATAATATATCTAAAGTTATTTAGCCTATTTTTATATAAAACCTTTAAATTACTTTACTACTTTTATATAAAATTTTTATTTAATTATAAAAGTTCTATAAGTTATTAATCTTAGTAGTAGACTTACGGGGATAGTAGTAATTATATTTAAAATAGTTATTATATACCGTCTTATACCTTAAGTATCTAGTAGGTATTTAAGAGTACTAGTAATACTAGCTTTTTATTTAATCTATAAGGCGTTCTGCCTTATTATCTATACCTTAATTAAATCTTTAGTCTTTTAGTAATAGCTGCTATAAGTATATACTATTTTATAGTTATACTAAGTATACTATTATATAATATTATACTAAAGGTCGCGTAAGTACTACTATTATCTTATACTAGTTATAAAAAGTTACTTATTTTAATTTTAACTTTTTTATTATTTTCTTTTACTTACTTTATTTAAGTTTAGTAAAGTATATATATATATTTTATAATATACGCCGTAAACTATTTATATATATATTATTAGTAAGCTATTTTATAGTATATTAGAAGTATATATATTAGTTATTAAGTACTATTATAATACGTACTGTAGATAAATATTTTTTTATATTTTTTTTTATAAATACCTACGTAGTATTAGTTTATAATAGTAAATACGTAAGTATAAGTTACTATAGGGTAATAAATTATACTAAACTATAAATCTGTTAAGTACTATTAAGTAGTTATTACGTACCTATTTTAGTAAGCGTAGTATTTTTTTTAATAAAACTTAATATAGTATCTTTAAGAGCCGGTTGTTAGGTTCTATAGTATATATAATATTTTTCTTTCTAATTAGGTAGTTACTAATGGCAACTTTATTATAAAAAAAAAAAAACTTAAAAAGTAACGTATTTATTTATATTTTTATTCTTTAAATTACTGTTTTTATTTACATACTATATATAAAATCTTATATTTGTTTACTATTATATTAAGGTTTATAAACGCGCTTTATTTTATATATTATAATTATAATACTTTTAGTCTCCTCTTAATACTTAGCTCTTATTTATACTAGCTTATTCTTATACTTTTAAAGTTTAGAATATATTCTTTAAGTTCTATTATTTTTTAGTATTATAATACTACCTACTAAATTTCTAAATAGTTATATTTTATAGTAACCTACTACTAAACGCTATAATAGTAGTATTTTATTATAATATAGCTTTATAAAAGTAATACTTTATTTAGGTGCGCTATTAAGTTTACTAAATATAAAAGCTCTTACGCGAATCTTAGACCTTATTAAATATATTAAAGGTATACTACTCTAATATAGGGTATAGTTAATAGTAAATAAAACTATTTATTAATTTGTAGTATTATAAAGTATTAATAGTAGTATACTAAGTATTTATAAAATAATTTATATAAAAAATAATACTATTTAGTTTAAAGGCTCGTTAAAATAGAATATTATATATATTATTAATTAGTAATAGGTTAACTAGAAAATCTATTAGTAACTATATTATATATTATAATTATACTAAAAAGGTATTTAGACTCTATTATTACTCTCGTATTACTATATTATAAATAAAGGCATGCATATACTCCTCCTTTTTTAAAACCCCTTTTAGTCGCCTACACAGCCACTACAGCTACACTTTTTATTCGATTAATATACAAATATATAATTAAATAACTAGTTATATAGTTATACTATCTACTAAAAAAAAGTAGTAAAAAATAGAGTAAATAGTAAAAAAATTATAAGTATAGTAATTATAAAAACTATAAATATAATAACAGTATAGTAGATATTATTTTAAATAATTTTATTAAACTTATTATTAAGGACTGCTTTAAAGAGTAGTATAATATACTTAATATTAAAATTACTAGAGTTAACTACTATATTTAATACTAATAGATTACTAAAAAAATTTATATTACTACTTTTAAAGGGTAGTAAACGAGATATAGAGAAACTTAGTAAAGTTAATATAAAATTAAAAAAGTATTTCTTAGTCCTATTAATATTAGAAATTTTTATAAATTAGTTAAGTACTATATCTTTATTACTAATATCGTATAGCCTATTTAGATTTAAAATAACTAAACCTTTATAAAAAAAATTATATAAGGCGTTTAGTTCTTTACTAATAGAGTTTATGTTAATTATTTTTAATCTTAATCTATCTACTATAGGAAAAAAGAGCGAGGAATAAAATACTAAAATAACTAATTAAAAAAGTAATATAAAAAGTAGCTAAATAAGAAGTAACTTAAATCTATAGAGATAGAGTATTAAAAAGAGGTTAAAAGAGAATATAAGCTAGGGTATAGGCTTATTAAATAAAAATATAAGTTATAAAAAAAAAATATAATAAAATACTAAATACGTAGCGTAGACTATACTAAACGAAAAAAATTTTAAAACTAGAGTTATTATTATTAGTAAAAATTATTTACTAATCTCTAATAAACTTTTTAAGTAGCAGAATTTAAATTTTAAAGTATATAAACTACTAGTACCGTTTAATATATACTACTATTTAATATTTAACTTAGTATAGTAAGTTAAATACTAAAAAATCTACTTCTATAGTAAAATAAAATTTTTTAATATTTATTCTTATATTACCGAACACCCTTTATTACTAAATAAGTCTATTATTTATATATATTAACTTATCTTCTCGCAAGTCTATTAAGTTATAGTTAAAATATAAATATTTTTTTAACTATTTTTTTTAGGTAATAAGTCTATAATAAGAAATTACCGCAGTCTTAGCTATATTATTAATTATTTTATTAATATTATTAAGAGTTACTGTAGTAAATCTTTTCTATTTTATTATAACTATTAGTCTATCTATAAATTCTATAGCTAGAGTATAAAAATTATATTATAAAAATATTATTATAACTTTTAAAAATAATAATCTATTAGAATTAAGTATTTTAAGTTTAACTAAGTAAAAGAAAAGATGTATTCGACCTATAAGTCATAGCATATAACATTAGCTTACTTATATTATACTATATTAAATATATATTAATTTTAATACTAGGGATAGCGTATACTAAACCATTTTTAATTTACTAATATATTTTACCTATATATATAACTAGTTTTATCGTCTATTATTATGCACTAAATACTTATATATAAAATTAAAATATAAATAGCTAATTTAAAATTATTAATACTAATTTAAATATAAATTTATTAGTTTTACTAATTTTTGGTTTGCTACTTTACCTATATTAGATTACTAACGTCCTGTAAGAGTAGTAAAGCGTATATTAGTTTAGTCCCTTTTACTTTCTTTAGGCTATATCCTATTATCGTAGCCTCTCTACCCTCTTTTAGTAAATTTAAAGTTAATTTTATATAATAAAATAATAAAGAATATTATAATACTTAGGCTTACTTAACGTACGCTAAAGTTTACCTAAAGTATTATATTTTAGTTTACTAAAAATATTTAATAGCTTACTATAGCTAAAATAATCTAACTTATTTATTAAGTGAACACTCCTCTTATAAAGTCTTTTAAAAATTTATAGACGCTTTATAATTATAATATAATTAATAATAATAGTAATTTAAAGTTTTTATATTTTATATTTTCTTTTATTACTAAAAAATATACCATGTATTACGGCCGATTACTAATAAAAAAGCTTACTCTTAAAGTTATTAATAAGAGTTTAAAACTAGTTATTAATAAGGATATATATCTAAAAGTTTTATTATATATAATAAGAATTATAATAGCAGATAATAGTTCCTTTATTAAAAGCCTAGTACTTATATTTTATAATAAACTTAAAGGCTTAGAAAAGGTAGTATAATTACTTTTATAAAAAGCTAAGAGACTAAAGTATATAAAACTTAACTTCTATTTTAATCTTATTTAGTATTACGGCTACTTGGTCTATTAAAGTTATATTATTAGTCTAGTTTTAAAATATTATTTTTATATACTAAAAGAACGTATACGCAATAGTAGTAGTAATATTAACTTAAAATTAGGCTTTAATAAACTTAAGTTTAGAGTAATATACCTTTATTCCCCTAGACTTACTTATAATAATATTAAAGTAAGTAATATTATAATTAGTATAAATAATATATAGATTTTAATAAATATAAACTCTTACTAGCCCTTTAGTAAAGGTTTTATTATAATAATATAATAAAAATATATTAAGTAAATTTTAGATCTAACTAATAAATTATAACAGGCTCGACCGTAACAGTCGGGTCCGATAAATTATAATAATATTTATTAATAAGTTTATAATAAAAAAAAACTTTTTTATTTCTTTTTAGTATTATCTATCTATTTTCTTTATACTTAAACTATTATATATTATTTTACTTATACTTATAGGTATTTTATAACACTTTTTTTCTCTTTTTTATACTTATTTATCTTCCGCTATATTTATCTGCTATATTTATCTGCTATATTTATCTATTATTATTAATTACCGTCTTATATATAGCTTTCTCTTCTTACTTTTAAGCTAGCCCTTAAAGTATTATTACTAATACTATATTTGTATATTAATCGAACAAATAGTATGGCTGTAGTAGCTTAGGGCAACTAAAAGGGGTTCCAAAAAAGGAGGAGTATATATATACCTTTATACTTAATATATCGAAAAATATTACTAATACTATTCTTACTAGATTTTTTATATTTTATAGCTATACTACTATTAGAGTAATAGTTATTATTTTATTTTTAAACCTAGCGTAGTAAGAGTTATTTTAATTATTTAGTAAAGCTAAAAGCTACTATTTCTATCTACAAATATAATTTAGGTTAGTATTTATATTAAAATTTTTAGGCTTTTTAAAATTTTTAGAGTCCTTTATTATTATAACTATATAAGTTAATAATAATTACTATTACTATAGCTATAGTCGTAGCCGTATAGATATAGTATACGCTTACCTATTTTTATTATAAAATAGTAGTTTATAGTTATTAGACTTACCGTTTATTCTATACTATTTAGTTATTTATATAGGCTAAGGCTTACTATAATACTTTAGAGCTTTTTAAGGGTATTTAGTAAGAGGGTTTTTACTAAAAGTTTTATTATTATTAGTACGGTAATAAATCTAGTTATATAAAATATATTATAAATATTACTTTTATATAGTTATTTATCTATAGTATAGTTATAGATATTTAGTATAAGTAACTACCCGGCGTAGTAGACTACTAGTTATATTTTTTCTATTATTGTATATATATATATATATATAGTACTAGGGACGCTGGCGTATATTAATACTTTATAGTATATTAGTAATAGCGTAAGCTATTACTATTATTTTTCTTTTTTTTATAAATAAACGTCTAGTACTAGATTAAAAGAGATTATATATTAACTTATCGCGAGCGATTAAGCGGGTAACGCTATTTTAATTTATTATAACTAAGTATAATAAACACGTTTTTAGTATAACGCGTTAATATATAACTACGCGCTATTTCTATTTTCTATTATTATATCTAGAATATTATAGAGCTGTTTTACAGGAACCCCTATAGTAGTTAGTAGTTATTTTTTTTTAAAAAATATAGGTATTACGCTAAAAGCGTAGCTTTATTTAAAAAAAAAATAGATTGTAAGCTAGTAAAAATTTAAATAAATATTAATTTTAATAGTAGTTATTAGTTATATATATTATTATCTTATAAGGTTTATATTTTCTTATTACAAATTAAATTAAATAAGCTAAATTTTAATATATATCTAATATACTATCCGTAATTTAAGTATTATTATAATTAAATTTAAAATCTACGGCAAGCCTAAAGGAGTTTAGTTATTTTAGTCTTATTTATTATTTTATTATTTACTAAGGTACAGAAAGAGGCTAAATATTTAAATTAATTATAATATACCCCCTTTTACACGCCTCCTCGTACCCGTGCATATGGCAAAAGCACACACATCCTCATGCTGTTACTTTACTTTTAGGCTAGCCTACATCCTTTTTGACTTACTTTTAACAATTATTATTATAATATATAGTAAGTAAAGTTATTTATCTTTTAAACTTACTATTTATTATTTTAATAATATAGGTAGTTTTATAATAATACTTACTTTTAGTTAGCTCGTTTAGTAAAAAGTAAATAAAATAGCTTATATAGTTATAAAATATAATAATAATTTTAAAATAAAATTATAATATTGTAAAATAATAGTAAGAGCGAGACTATATAATAATTTTAGGTAATTATTAACTTCTTTCTTTTTCGACACATTAAGTATAAAGGCATATACATACTCCTCCTTTTTAAAACCCCTTTTAGTCGCCCCGAGCCACTACAGTTACACTATTTATTCGATTAATATATAAATATATATTAACTTCTTTTTTAGTACAGAAGTAATAAGATATCTAAAATAGTTAAATAACTTACCTATAATAAGTTATTAAGTCTTACCTAGTATTTACGTATTATAAAAGTAATATACCTTAGAAATAAATTTTTATTATAAGCTAAAATTATATTATAATTATTATATAAGTCGTATAGGGCTATTCCGTTCTATTTAGAGGTACTAACTAATATAGTAATATTACTTAAATTTATAATTTATAGCGGCTATTAAGCTAATAATAACTTTTTAGTATAGTAGTAAGGCTCTTAGATTTAGATATAATTTTTATTATTATTTTAAAAGTAATAAAAGCCTAAAAAGTAAAGCTATAATACTTCAAATTTTATTTTATTATAAAAGAGGGGTTTTTAATAACTAGGTGATAAACCAGTAATATAATTATAATTTTTAAGTATAAAGGGCGTTAAGGGTTTAAAAGTAACTATTATATATAATTAGTATAAAAATATAAAAATATAGATATATATATTAAGTTAAAATAGTTATAAAAAATAAATATTTATAATTTATTTAGTTACTAAGTATATTCGGCAACGTAAAAAGAAATATTAATTATATAATAATAATATACTTTTTTTTATTTACTCCTTTATAGTAAAAAGGTAAAAATAGCTAAATTAAACAATAACTTAAAAAAAATTATAACTAATTAAAATTTAGCTATTTAATACTATATCTAAATACTTCTAGTCGGTAACTAAGATTATTATAATAATATATTATCTAAATCGGTTTTATAATTTACGTATACTGTAATATTAAAGTTTATATTACTAATAATATTCCTATTATTAACTATTAAATATTAGAATAGAGAGTTTTAAATTAAAGTACTAGATTTTTTTAATTTTTAACTACTGCCTAAGTAAAAACCCTAATTAAAAAACTAAAAGGTATAAAATTTTACATAGTACTAGTAAATAGGTTAAGGTTTATTAAAGACTATAGTCCGCAATAGATATTTTAAAAAGATAAAAATATATATACTTAAGACTTAAGGTATTAGTAAGTAAAAAGCTAATATTATAAATATAAAATTTACCTATTATAAACTAAAATTAGTTAGCTTACTTTAAGGATTAATTTTATAATCTTATATAAAGACCGTATTTTAGACTTTTAGTTTTTACTAAACTATAATAGTAAAAAAAATAAAAAATAAAGTATTATAATATTTAAAAAGAAATAGGGCAGTTCTATATAAAAAAAAAACTAAAAATGTTATTAATATTTTATAGGTAGCTTAGCCTTATTTTATTTTATAACTTTTAACTAATATTTCCTTTTTAGGTACTACTCTGTATTTTAATTATAATTACTTTTTTCCTTTTAATAGAGTATATAATACTTAAATCATAATACCTTTTAAACATAAGTAATAGATTTCTTTTAAAAAAGCTAATAAAAGATAATATAAGATAGAGCAGTAAAAAAAGCAAGAATTTAATATACTTAAAAAAGTTTATAATTTAAAATATAAACTACGGGTTTAAAATAATACTTTTTCTCTTTTATTTAAAAACCAGACAGATAGTTACGTATAAATTAATAAATAATAAAGTATATAACTTTAGTTTAAGAATATAGTAAGTTTATTATAATAACTTTTAATTTATCTACTTATAAGTTATAGAAATAATGTAAAGTAATACTATAATACTTAGACTTTAAAAGTATTAAGAATTTATTATATAAACCCTCTAGTAGGAATAATTTAAAAAAATAATAAAATATTAAAAAAAAATATATACTAGATAATATCTATCTATATTAATATATTAGTAACCTATTATATAATAATATTAAAAATAATAAAGACTAAACTACTATATAAATAATATAATTTATATATAGCAGTCTTATAGTTAAAATTTTTATAAAATAAATTTTATTTTTTATAATAGAAATTATATACGACTAATAGGAGCTACTACTGATTATACTAATTAAGTATTAAGCTAGTTTAAAAGCCTTATATCTTTTATTAATAAAAATATTAATACTAAATCTTAAAATAAATTAATTATTAATTAAAGCTAGTGCGGACGGTACGACACCTTATACTAATATAAATATAATAAATATAAATATATTAATCTTTTATAATATTTATATATATATATTTATATATTAATCGAATAAATAGTGTGGTTATAGTAGCTCGGGGCGACTAAAAGGGATTTTAAAAAAAGAGGAGTATGTGTATACCTTTATACTTCATATATTAAAAAATTATAATATTTATAACTAAGCTTATATTTTATAAAATAGACTTAATAATAAAATTAGCTAATAAAGGCATACACATACTCCTCCTTTTTTAAAACTCCTTTTAGTCGTCCCGAGCCACTACAGCCATATCATTTATTCGATTAATATATAATATATAAAAAAATAGACTTTTATAACTATAGTAACTAAATAAAAAAAATAAAAAAAAATTAAAAGGGCTATAATATTTAAAAAATAGGTTATCTACGTTTTTAAAGAAAAATAATATATGCTAATTAGGTTAATTACGTTTTATATAAAATTATTACTAGTTTAGTTACTTTATACTTACTTTTTAAAAAAAATATTTTTATTTAAAACTTACTTGTCTAGCGACTATACTTAGATTTTTAAAAATAGCTTTTAAAATTTTAAGCGCGACGTTTATTTTAGAAATAAGTAAATTATAAATATCTTTATAGGATAGAGTTTTTACGAAAATATTTTTACGTAAGTGCTATTTTTATTTTACGTTTTTAAATATTTATAAATATATAATAGTATTTACTATACGTTAATACTAAACTATTTATATTAGTTAATATAAAAAGATACTCTACGCTTAATATCCTTTTAATTATTTCTATTACTTATACCTTTAACTCTTTAGCCTCCCTCTACTAGTCTTAATTTTAGTATATTAATACTAGATTAACTATATATTAAAGTATTATTATAAGTAAATATACAATACTAGAGCTAGGAGTACTAAAAATATAAAATCAAGTAAAAAAAAAACTAGTAAAATTAAATAAGTATTATAAAATATTAAAACTTTAATTACTAAATTTTATTAAACTATTAATTTCTTACTACTCTTTTTCTAGCTTATTTATTATTACTAAATAATAACTTCTATTTTACTATATTATATAAACCTATCCTTTTCTAAATAGATACCTTTAAGATTTTATTCCCCCTTTATATATTTTACAATACTAATATTTTTTATTTTTTTTACTTTTATTTTTTTACTTTTTATATCTCTTTTTTTATACGGCGTAGCTGTTTCTAAATAAAAATATTTAAAAGTAAAATAATAAGTTTGGTAAATAAATATAATTATTTTTATATTTATAAATTCTACAAAGGACTATTAATATTAAAAGAATTAGAGTTACCCTTTTTTTTTTTTTTTTTAAAAAAAAATAAGCCTTTTATATTAAGGCTACTTAACTATTTAAGGAAAGTACTTTATCTCCTAAGCGAACTAATAACCGGCTCTTTAAGTAATTAACTAGTAAATATAGGCTAGTTAAGTAACCTATACTAGAATTTAATTAATTACCTAATTAGGACTAGTTACTTTCCTATTTAGGTATAGTCTATTCTTAATTAGGTATAGGTCGCCATGCTAACCTAATATAGAAATATACTAACCTATTTAAGTAGTTAACTAGCCTATTTAAGTAATATAACTAAACCTAATAAGGTTAAGTCTAAAATCTAATAACTAAACTAATTAAATAGTAGATTAAAGTAGAGGAGAACGAGATTTAAACTTATAACCTATAATATTACTATTATAGACAGCTAGGTGTGTTATCTACTAAGCTATATACCCTCTCCCTAGAGTTCCCCTTAAACTTTTATTATATTTTTAAGGATAGTTAGTTCTAATATATATATATTAAATAATAGAAGCTAAGTAGAACTTATAAAATTTTATTTAAAATAGTTTTAGTAATAGAGGTTAGAAAACTATTTAGTTTTAAAGTAGCCTTTATAGTATTTTTTTACTCTTTACCTTTTATTATAAATTCTAAATTATTATTAACTAAATTTATCTATACTTAACTAAACTATTATAATTTAAATACTATCTGTTAATTTAAAGACACTACCTCCTATTAAAGTATTTTAGTACTATAGTCCTTTATACTATTAATATTAAAGTAAGGTATAAAGAGAATAAAAATAATAATAATAATAATAAAAACTAAAAAACTAAAACTAAATATAGGAGTTAGAAGTTCTAGATTTAAAAAAAAATTATATTTTAATTATCTTAGCGTTACGTTTTAGGAGTAATTAATAAAATCTTTTTAAATAGAGTAATAAGTTATCTTTTTATACTATAAAATAATATTTATTTAATTACCGTTAATCTGCGGACTTAAGCTTATTTTATTTTTAGTAAGATTACTCTCTTTAATTCTTATCTAATATTACCTAAGGTTATTATAGATAATAACTTATTACTTTTTACTAACTTTATATTTTATACTATAGGCATAATTAAGTTCTACTTATTAAGAAAGTTTTTTTTAGCTAGATTTATTTATATAATTTATACGTAATTATACTAATTAGTACTAAAAAAGGCCCTACTATTACTTTAAAATATATACTATTTTTTATAAATTTATTTAACTACTACGTTCCTACCGTAAAATATATAATATAGACCCCTTTACCTATAATTTTAATTACCTTATTATTAGTAGCAGATATATAAAAATTATTTTTAAAAAATATAATTTTTTATATTAAGAATTTAGCTATAGGAGACTAAGTTAAAGAGATATAGATAAAAGGCTTTTTAATTAAGTTAATAAATAGCCTCGAATTTTATAAATAAAACGTCTTAAATAATATAATAGATGAAAAATATATTATTAGTCTAATATTTATTTAATTCTTTTTTAGTATATTTAGTACGTTCTAAAAACTCTATTTTTATAAATAAATTTTAAAATTTATATAATATACTAAACTAATATAAATTATATCTATACCTGTATAATAAGACTAAACCCTTAGTTAAAAACTATTATTATATAATTATAGAGCCTATAATTAAGTATACTAGTATATAGTAATTTATAACTACTTCTAATTAAGGGCTTTAATATATTAAATAGCTTATTAAAGATACTATATACTTATCTTAAATAATATAACCTTATTAAAATTAAAATAGAGATAGGCGGCCTATAGATTTATAACTCTTATTTATTTACCTATTCTAATAAATATTATAGAGCTATTCCTAATATATAAGTTACTTTTAAATATTTAAAAAATTTTATATTATATTTTATTTTCGCGACGTAAAAAAAAACTTAAAAGCTAAAAAAGAAAAATTTCGGCTAAGTAGAATTTTAAGTAAAAGGTTTGATAAATAGAGAGCCTAATTTTTTTTTTTTTTTTTTTAAATAAGCCTTTAATTAAGACTACCTAATTATTTAAAAAATTTACTTTATCTCCTAAGTAAACTAATAACTAGCTCTTTAATTCTTAAAGTAATATATTACTATATAGTATTTAAATTACTAAGCTAAACTTAATTAGGCCTAGTTTACTACGCTAGTCCTATTTAAAAATAAATTTTTATTTTCTAACTTTAGATAGTAAGATATATTTAAGAATATAATATATTTTAAATAGGGATTTTAGCTTTCTATAGTCTTATATTAATTTCTTAGTAATACTTTATACTTTTAAAAACTTTATATTTCACTATATAAAGTAGGCGTATTTAAAGAATACTTATAATAAGGAAAGGAATCGAATCTCTAATATATAAATAACGTTAAAATTTAATAAATCTATATATTTCTAGGCACTTGCCTACTGTACCATTCCACTAGAGAGCCTAATAATAAAACTAAACTTTACTTTTAAGGGTAGCTAGGTAACCTATTAGTACGTATTAGATTTATTTTTTAACTACTTATCTACTAGTACCTAAAGCTAAAATAAAGCTTTTATTATAGTATAATATTAAACTAATAATTATATTTAAATATATAAGTAGTACCTTTAATCTAAAAATTATATATAAATATATAGTTAGTATTTTTAATTTAAATATTATTTCTAAATATATAGCCGATGCCTTTAAGCTAAATATTATATTTAAATATATAACTAGCGTCTTTAACCTATCTATTTTTAAATAGAAAAATATATATAGCTTTTAAATACTAATAAATAGTATTTTTAAAAAAATCTAATAATCTATATATATTATATATTATATTAATAGTATTAGTTACCGATACTATAATTAGCTTATTATAAATATTATAGTACTTCCTAAAGCTATTTTTTTAATTTAAGAAAATAATACGGACTATATATTACTAAAAATATATTTTATAAGTATTATAGTTTTCACTTCTATTTAAGCTATTAGGTAAGTTAAAAATAGTATAAAATTAGGTAGTATACTGTTAGTAGTATAGTTAACTAACTAATTACCTAAATTTATCTAAACTTTATTAATATTACCTTTTTCTATCTTACCACGCTTATAATAATAAATTATATTTAAGTCTACTATATATAATATTTACTTTTTATAAAATTTTAACTTTTTAGCCTTATTTAGTACTTTATTAACTTTTTTATAAAATGTTTTTTATTACTATAGAATAAATTTACTTAGATTTTTTTAGTCCTTCTTACAGCTATAATATAAATATATACTTACTTAATTAAAAACGCGGTTGTATAGTAAATAAATTTTATAATATAAAATATTTATACTATAAATCTAGTTAGTAATAATTACTATATTAATATAAAGAATAGCTTAAAATAAGTTATATAATATTATTAAAATTCATTTAATATTATAAATTTCTCAAGCCGCTTGCACTCTTACAGTAAATATTATAAGTTATTTTTTTTAAAATTATTATACTCCTCTTTTAGGTTATTAGCTAGATTCTTATTACTATTATTATTATTACTATTAGTATTTTCCTTACTACGTAGACTTATATACGCTAAATATTTTAGTAGTTTATATATAAAATACTAGACTTAGAACTAAAATTAATTATAATTTATAATTAAAGCTTATAGATATAAATCTAAAAGAATATAATATATTATATAAAGGTATACACATACTCCTCCTTTTTTAAAACCCCTTTTAGTCGCCCCGAGCCACCACAGCCACACTATTTGTTTGATTAATATACAAATATATATAGTATATTTATATAAAATATTAGCAATTAAAAATATTTTACAATAAGTCTAATATTTTATATTAAAATATTTTTTATTTATTATTGTAGATTAAACGGCAGGGAAGTTAGATAGTAATAATATTAAAACTAGGCACTAAAAGGGATAGCTAATTAAAGCTAGATTAATATATTAAAAATTATTAATAAATATTCTCTATAAAAAGACTTTAGATTTCTTTTTTAAGTCTTAATAAGCTTATTCCTCTAAACTATTTACCTTACTTATATTTTAATATAGTTTATATAATTAGTTTTCCTATTTAACTAGTTAAGTATAAATATTTATTTATAAGTCCTCTAGCGTATGTTTACTACTTATTCTTAATACTTTACTAGATAAAATAAGTAGAATAACTAAATACTTATATTATAAAGACTTAGGCTTAATTATAAATTTTAAGTATACGTAATATAATAATACTAAAGAAAAGTCTATTTAAAATAAGAAAGTTACATAGTCTATAATAGCACTAGATAAATTACATAAAAAATTTATATATAATAAAAATATTTTTATTATACTTTAGTTTTAATTATATTAAGTAATTATTAGGCTAGAGTCTATTTATAACTTTTTTTTTAAGTTTTATAGTTTTTATTACTATATAATAGCATGTTACCTAAATATATATATTATTGAAATTTAATTTTCTACTTTTTTTACTAAGTATCTTCTCCTCCCCTCTTATAGGTTATATTATTTTTATAATTTTATAGGAGATAGTACAAGAATAGCTAAAATAATATTTAAAATATAAAACTTTATTTAGTATATTCGGAATATAAGACTATATTTAGTATATTTAAAATATAATTTTCTATTCTTATATATTTATAAGTATATTTACTAATAAATTCTGCCTGATACTAAAATTATTAAATAAGAAACGTTATAGTACGAGTCCTTTATAAATTCCTATAGTACTACTATTAAAATACCTTAATTAATATAACGCTATTAAGTATTAAAATATTATATTATATTTCTATATATTTTATAAATAAGAGTGGTATTTTTTATTTATGTTTTCTAAATAAAGTTATAATAGTTAGGCGGACGTTAAATAAAAATTATAATTACTTAGTCTTAGTAGCTAAGTAATAGTTAGTAATAATACCTATTTAATTTAATAAAGTAATAAAAAAAGACCTAACGCGTATTATATATAAAATTTCTACTATCTATTTACCTTAATCTAAACATATAGTAAGTAAATATTTAATTATATATTATTATTTTATAAGACATAATATCCTTTTACGGGGTATAAAACTAAGCTTATAAGTAGTTAACTTAGCGGTAACTATTATAGTTATATATAAATATATAATTTTATATAATATACTGCTACAATATAATTAGTATAGAGTTTATTAGATATTTTATTAGTTAGTACGTATTAGTTTTATAAAAAAAATTTATCTACTTACTTTTAAAGAGTATAAAAATAACTATTTACCCTTTAAAATCTATATATACTAAATATAACTATTTATTCCTTAATTTTTCTATTAATTTATGTACTAAATTATAACTAATTAGTAATATTTATTTTATATTACTACTTTTTATTTTATTTAAGCACTCTTTATTATAGCTTTACTTAGTAGTACTAGTCTTTTTTATACTTAGCTACTTCTATCTAAGTAGATTCCCCTTTTAAACTTATTATTTTTTAGTCTTACGCTTATACTTTCTACTATTTAGCTTTTTTTTACTAGTATACTAAGTATATACGGTCGGCTACTATATATTTTTAGTTTAGTTTTATTAGTTAGAAATTATACTTTAGAATACTTAAATAATTTATTAAAAACTTTGTTTAATTAGTAAATCTATTCTTAATAAACTTTTACTATCTTTTAAAAAATCTATAGTTCTAAAAATTAAAGTGTCCTATAATAATAAAGCGTATAATATACTTATTTTTTAAATATATTTATAGTTATTTATATAATTAGTATATACTTTACTTACTATAGTTAATTTTATATTATTTAAGTATATTAATAAATCTAGAGCGTAGTCTTATATTAAAAATAATATAAATAAAAAGTTATTATACTACTTTCCTTAAAATAATTACTTTTACTTTTAGTATAAACGCTGTCTATTTATATTTAAATATAATTAAAGCTATAGAGAGCTCGGCTTTACTTAAAAAAAACTTTATATTATATTTTAGGCAAAATCTAACTATTTTAAAAGAATTTCTAAATAAATACCGTCGGTATTATTTAGGGCTAGTTAAAAATAAAACTTATATTTTTAAGTATTAAGAAGATCGATAAAAACTATTAAAATTTAAGTATAAAAAAGATATATTAACTATAGTACTTAATAAAGAGTTAAAAAAAATACTAGTAAATAATTTTTTACAGGGGGGTGACAAAAAAAAAGCGTAATTAAAAAAGATACCTTTTTTAAAATAATATAACTTTATAATTAGTAAGCTAAAAAATACGAGAAAAATAGCGTTCTAAAGAAAAAGACTAGAAGATTCTATTCACCCTATCAGGGGCTGCTTACTAAGGGGTTTAGGAGTAAAAAAAAATTAGTAAATATAGAAAATTTTTAGGACCCTACTTTAGGCTATAATAACTTTTTATTTAAGGTGTAAAATTTGGTTATTTTTATATATAATATAATAGTACTTATAATATATAAGTATATAAAATATTTTTATATATTTATATATTATTTATATAATTATATATAAAAGCCAGTTTTTTAAACTCATAATAATAAACTAGTAATAATAAATTACTAGTACTTAGTATAGTAGCCTTTAGCTTCTATAACCGCCTTATAACGGTTAGAAAGAGATAAAATACAGTTATTAATAACTTCTTATAGTATATTCTACTACTCTTTATTAATAACTCTTTTAAAGGCCTCTATACTTTCTAAACTATTTCCTATACCTAAATTAGCCTTTTTATTTTTAATTAGCCCTAATTTTAATAAACTCTATATATTTTCTATAGGGCCTAAATCAGGACTATAGGCTAGATAAGAAAATAGTTTAATTTCGTTATTTTTAAACTAAGTTAAAACGTCCGTAGTTTTATAAATAGGGATGTTATCTTATTAAAATTGCCAACCTAAATTAATATTAATATAAAGATTATAATTATAATATAATATAATAATATATATATATATATATATTATTATATTATTAAAAATAGGGGTAAAAAAGGATTATAAAACTTACCCCTTTTTATATAGGGTTTAACCTTAGGTATAAGGCCTTTTTTTATATAGTCCTTACTAGTATAAAAAGTAGAAGAATTAGGTATTTTAATAAATACTAAATTACTTCTACCTTCTACCTAAATTGCATCCTAAACTTATAGGGTAATATCTCGACCTATAAAATAATTAATATAATTAATATTAAAAAACTAAAACTATAACTTAAAAATATATAAAAAGTTATATATTTTAATATTTTAAAAAGTTAAAATAACTTACTTCGTAATTAGCTAACAGCTAATTCTCTTCTAACTCTATTATTACCCCTTTTTCTATAGTATTCCCTTTTAGCTTTACCCCTTTATATTGCTGACTTATCAGAAAATATTATTTTATTTAATTTTACATTTTTATATTTTTTAATTATTCTTTAGCGTATTTTAATTTTTTTTTAGCGTTTTCTTTATTTATTTTTAGTTTTTTTTTACTTATATTAATAGAGTAACCCTCCTCTTTTAAAGTTCTTTATAAGGATCTTTTTATAATATGTAGACTATTTTCTATTAATAGTTTTTTATTATCTTTTTTAGGACTTCTTATTAAGTCTCTATTAATAACTCTTTTTTCTCTTTAAGTTACCTTTTTTACTCTGCCTTGTTTAACCTTTTTTATATTATTATTTTTATTATTTTTATCTTTAATACGCCTTATAGTATTATAAATTATATTTAGTAATTTATTTAAAGTAGTAGTAATTAAAGAGAGTAAATTATTTACTTTTAAAAGGAAATTAACTTTATATTCGAGTTTTAAGAATTTTGGCTCTATTTTAAGGAAATAGGAGTTTAAGTTTATAAAAGTAAAAAGATATTATAATATACTATAATATTAATAATATATCACGTAATTATTAATTATATAAGCCTTAGCAATATTTTTATAATTAATATAATTTTATTATTAGATTACTAATATACTTCGAAAATCTAGTCACGTGACCTATACTAGTCCTAAATAGGTATAGTTAAAATTTTAGTTAAATATATTTACTAACTAAAAAGTTATAGGAACCTAAATAAGGGGTTAAAAAATTTGTTATATTTAGGTAATTTTAATTTATTACAGGTAATAAACAGGACGTTACTAAAATTCTAATATAAATCTCTATTATTGTCTCTTTAAAACGGTATAATTGGCGTATTTTTAGGCTTAGTAATTAATTTTATATAAATTTTTAAAAATAGTAACTTTTTAGATTACGCTTTTTTTTTGTCACCCCCCTGTAAAGCTTTTAAATCTAATAATTTAGATATAGTACTCTACTCGCAGTATTTTATACTAATTATGTAAAGAGAGGTAAGGTGTAGCGTCGAGACACTAGTCCAAAAAAGGTATAGGCTAAAAAAAGTTATTCCCCCGGATACAGTTAAAAAATAAGCGTATATAAGGATTTTGCAAAAAATGTTATTTATTATAGTTAGATTCGAACTTGCAGCCACGGCGTGTGGCTTGGCATGTGGCTTGGCGTGCTCTCAGGTTCGGTACACTAGGGCCACCGTCGCCTCTGCTCCTTTCTTCTTTTCTTCGATTTTATACTAATAAGAATATTTATTTTATAGGCTACTAGAAACTAAAAAATTTAATTTTAGCTTTTCTATTATAGGGTAATTTAATTTAAATATTTATATTCTTAATATTCTTACACTTAATAACTATAGTCTAAAAATATTTGTTATTAGGCTCTTTTAATATTATGTTATTTTACTTAAGAATATTAATATTATTAACTTAAAATAGACTATACATAGTAATAAAACCATTAGTTAAAATATTTCTTTTTATAAATAACTAATTTTAAAATATTATTTTTATCTACCCTTTTTAATCTTTTTTACAGCATTAGGTTACTAGAGGGCCGAGTATTAATTATAATAACTAATTATATTAAGTATTCTAATATAGCACTTATACGTCTAAACTACGTAAATATAAAAATAAAATTTTAACTATTTTTCTTTATCTATAATTCTAAGCTAATAAATATTATTAGAGGTAATAAATCCGAGAATAGTATTTATTAAACTAAAAAAGAAAAAATTATAAAAGTTTACAGTAAAAGTACTAAAACTAAAATTTAGTTTAACTAAAATTATATTACTATTACTAGTAAATAAGTAATTATCTAATTATATAATTACTCGTATAGATACGTAGGTAGAGAAGATAAGTAAAAAAAAAAAAGAAAATTATAAAAATAAACTCTTAGATACTTAATAATAAGACGCTTAATAGTAATATTAGTTTCTAAAACTAGTAAATTTTTTTTTATCTATTTAGTAGATTAGGCCGACATAGTCGGCTCTATTTAAAATTTTTTAAAAATAATAATAGGTTTAGTGTATTAGTAATATAATTATATAATATATTTTTTTAAAATAAGTTATCTTATTTTTTATTTACTATAAGCTTATTTAGTATAATATTATATTATAGTATACTAGCGCGTACGTATAATAACTTATATTTTTTAATCTAGCCTTTAGCGCAGCGAGAAGGCTAGCCTAAGACTTTAACTTATAGCCTTTTTTATGAATAGGTAATAGACTTATTTATAATAAAAGTAGTTTTTTATTTACTAATTATTTAACCCCGTAATCGCCTAACTCTATTAAAGCTTTATTTTAGACCTAATTTAAAAACCTATCCTAGAATTCTCTAACTTAGTTTAAGTTATAAAAGAGGCTAACTTACTTATATAGGCTACTATTTTATAACTAGATGGCCTAAATAGGGTATAATATTATTTTAAGTAACCGTAGTTATTATATTATTTATGAATTTTTTAGAAGTAATCGCATAGCCATAGCTATAAGCTTAGCTTATAGGCCTCTTAAATAAATTACACTATTATAATTATATATATATATATAAGACTATTTCGTGCTAGCCGGGATTAAAAAGTAGTTTAGTTAAAAGTACTAATAGACATAGTAATATTATAGAAATGTACGTATAATATTAGATATATAGCTAATAATAACTTCTAAGTATTTTTTTAAGGCTCTTTAGCTTAAATAATATCTTTTATAAGTATTAATACTTTTTTTATATACCGGATAATCTACTGTACTAAAAAATATAAAGAGTATTTTAATTTTTAGTAACTATAACCTAGTGCGTATATTAAGCTTTACTATATTTTTTTAAGTCTTATATTATAGCTAATTTTAAATATTTAAGATACCTTTTATTATATAATAAAGTTGCTATTAGTACCTATTTAATTAGAAAGAAAAGTACTATATATACTATATAACCTAATAATTAGCTTTTAAAGATACTACGCTAAGTTTAATTAAAAAAAATAGCGCTAAGATAGGCACGTAATAACTACTTAATAGTACTTAATAGTATTATAGCTTAGAATAGTTTATTACTCTATATAGTAACTTATACTAGTATATCTTCTATTATAAATTAATACTAAGTAGGCATTTATAAAAAAAGAGATATTAATGTATTATAATTATAGTACGCGTTATAGTGTTTAAAGTACTATTTATTAATAGTAGTATACTATTACTCTATAATTAAAATAAATACTTCTAGTACGTTAAAAAATAAAATTTTAGTAAAATATATATACTAGACTTATTTTAGCCTATACTATAAAACACGTTAAATATTTTAGGCTTTTAAATTAAACTAAATAAATAAGAAACGTAAAGTAATAAATATATCTAATATAGTTAATATACTACTATTTATTTTTATAGGCGACCTGTAAAAGTTAATACTTAAATAAAATAATTTTATATTTATAGGTATAGAGTTACTAAAGAGGACTAAAAAAAAGCTACCTAAATAGGTAAAAAAGCTAAAAATCTACCGCTTATAGATACTATTAAGTAAAAAGGAGATATTAAAATTACTATAGCTATACTACTATATAAAGTAGTTAATTAATAAAAATAAGTTATAAGAAAAAGCCACCGGTAATTATAGTACTAGTAATAATAATACTAATACTAGTAACTATAGGGCGCTAAAGTATAAAAATAGTATAATTTTTTAATAAATAGATAGAAGTATTATAGGTAATAATTTAAGGTATAAAAAGCGTATATAATTCTAATTAAGATAATATAAAATAAAAGTTACTAGTATATAAAAAAAAGCTATAGCTTAATACTATAGAAGATATTTAAAGATAAGTAAAAAGGGGTTTCTAAAGAGAGAATAATAGATAATTAGTATAAAAAAAATATAAATAAATAGTTAAATATATAACTAAATGTAGAGGAAAAACGAGCTAGAAATTACTAAATTTTAAAATTAAA
This sequence comes from Pleoardoris graminearum, assembly GCA_030770415.1. Lineage (NCBI taxonomy): Eukaryota > Fungi > Ascomycota > Dothideomycetes > Pleosporales > Didymosphaeriaceae > Pleoardoris > Pleoardoris graminearum. The sequence goes on from JASEKS010000201.1 coordinate 152,331, forward strand.
GAGTAGGGACTAGTTCTATAAAAGAAAGCGCTAAAAAGCTATATTATATATACGTAAAGGAGAAATAAATACTCTATTTTAAAAAGTTTTATAAACTAGTAACGTAAACTTTAAAATATTTTACTATAATATACTCCCTAATTAAGCTAACAGAAATAGCTTAACTATTAAAATAGTTTAAAATTAATTTTTTTAAGCTTATAGTAGCCGTAGAATTAATTTTAAAAAAAAAATTTTTAAGTAAAATTTTAGCGGGTATCGTTACTAAATAATAGAGCTTTAAAATAAGAGACTAATTATAGTAAATACGCTAGCGTTAGTAATATAAAAAATATTTATATAATCTTTTTACTAACTTTTTTAAAATAATCCTTTCTTTTTCTTTACTTATTATTATTATTTTTATATTTTCTTATACTATCTATATTATATCTAAGCTCTTTTATTTAATTTTATTTTTCTTAACAGCTCCTTAAGTTCTTTAACTATTATAGATATTATAAGTTAATTAATTATATTACTGTCGCTATAACTGTAATAAGCTATAATACTTTTTTTAATTTTTACTTTTTAGAGTTTATTTAGATTTCTAATTTTTAATTCTTTTTCTTAAAAACTCTACTAATCTTTACTTAATAGTTTAAAAATATAATAAAAAATTTTAAGTATAAAGCTAAGCTTAACTATCTAAATTTAACTAAATATAATTAGTATTTAAAATATTTCAAGTATACTAAAATTAGTAAAGAGCTAATAGAGTCTAGTTTTTTAGTTTTTAGTACTTTACTTACTACTATTTTTTAGCTTATAATTACGCTCCGTAAGAAGAAGTAGGTAAAAAAAAAAATAAAAAGTATAAGAAGTTTTAATAATAGGTAGCTTAGTAAAGCTAAAGCGCTATTTAGTTTTAAATAAAAAATTTTATAATTTAGATAAAAGCTTCCGTACTATAATATTTAGAAAATTATTTACTTCTTTTATAAAATAATATACTACTATTATAAGCTTTAAATAATTATTCTACGTCTTTAATAGATAAAAAAATTTTTTCCCTTTTAATTAAGAAGTTTTATAAATCCTTTAATCTTTAAAAAAAACTTTTTCCTCTACTATTATAAACTTATAAAAATTATTTTTTATCTTTAATAAATAAAGCGTATACTTTTTTAATTTAAAAAACTTTACAGCCCCTTTAAGCTTTAAGTAATAATTTTTTTAATTTGCTATCTAGTAATTCTAATAATTCTTTTAGTCTAATATCTATATTACGCCCGTAAATAGTTATTTAAAAGTTAATTAAAAAATATATAATATTTTTATAGAAAGCTTAATACTAATAAAAAATTAATTAAACTTTAAAAGTTATTAATTTTATTTAGCCTATCTCTTTTATTTAGTCTTTCTAAGTATAGGACGCTATTAGTGCTTTTTTTAATTTAGCTCTTTTAAGCTCTACTAGGTTAAGTTTAAAAAATAGGCTACGCCTTATAGTAAATAAGAGTAAACTTAAAAATACTAAAAAAAATAAAAATAGTAAACTATTTATTTTATAGACTTTATTGCGCTGTAAAGATAAAGATAATATTAATAAAAAATATTTTAAGCTTTTTAGTTTATAGTTTTTCTAAACTTTATTTATTTTTTTATATTAAAATTAAAAGAATTAGGAAATTATTAAATAGTATTTAAATAGCTTAATATTACTAATATATTATAAAATTAAAATATTTAATATTTTACTTTTACTATTTAAGTAGCGCTCTATCTAGTAAAAGTAATAATAGTTATTATAATACTAAAATATATAACTTTTATTATTAAGTATATAAAAGCAGATATAGCTGTAAACTAATATATATATAAATATTTTAATCTAAAAAATTTAAAAAAATTATATATTTACTATTATAGTCTTAGTTATATTTAAAAAATTACTAAGTACTTTCTATTTTATTATAAGCCGCTTTATAGTAAAAAGGTAAAAGAACTTACTTATAAGAAGATATAGTCTTTTAATCTACTTTTAGTAATTTTTACTAATATAGACCTTATAGACTATAGAGCTTAATAAATTATAAACTACTATTAGATAGATAATTAAGATAAATAAAAACTTAGACAGTAACTCTATAAATAATATTTTTAATAAGATTATTTTGCGTCGTGCTTAAACTATTTAAAAGTTTAGTAAGCTAGTAAAATTATTAATTAATTAAGCTTCTTTATTAGAGTTATTATATAATTTTTATTATTTTATTATATTTTCTGCTCTTTTATTATAGAGTTTTTTTTAAGCAGTACGGTTTTAAATTATTTATTATAAATAATAATTAATAAGCTGTTTAATATTTAATTTAAAGCGCTTTGCGCTTTATTATTATATAATTTTTTAAAATTCTAGTTTAGTAATTTTTTTTTTATATTTTTAAAATTCAGTTACTTTCTAAATCTTTAGAATTATTAAGCTATAAAAGCTTTTATTAACTTATTAGCTAGCATATTATTTATCTAAAGGTATTTAATTTTAAAACTCCCTTTTAAATACTTTTAGCGTAGCTATATATTCTATATATCTATATAGCGTAAATAAGTAGTTATATACTTATTTTTATCTATAACTAGCCTAATTATTTATTAATTATTATAGAATATACGCTACGTAGTTTTAAAATTTAAAATAAGTTTTTTAAAGAAGCGCTTTAGAGCTATTTTTTTTTTATATATTTAAGCGCGAAAAGCTCTACTTTAGTAATTAATATTATAATAGTAGTCTACCTTTTAGCTTTTTAAATAATTATACTCTTAAATAATATAAAAATATAATTATATAAAAATTATTTACTCTTTAGATTATCTATAAACAAAGCGTTTAAATAAATTATAAGTTTTAGGCTCTTATATACCTTATATTAGATTACTTAAAAGCGCAATTTATAAAGAAACGTAATTATATATTTTATTATAGTAAAGTACTTTTTACTTAAATTAATTAAGACATAAAAAAGTTTTAAAACGGCGAATATTATATCTAGTTATATTATAATAATAATATAAAATATAGATTTAATACGCTCTTAATATACTTTAATTTTAGCTTTTATTATTTTTCCTTTATTCTTAACTAGCTTTTCTAATAGTAATAGCGTTAGTAAAAAAAGCGCTAAATTAACTACTTTAAATTTTTTTATAATCTTTTTAATATATAAATTATAAATTAGCGTAATTATTTAATTTTTTTAATTTTTAATTACTTATATTTTAAAATACTATTTTATAGCTTTGCGTACCTCTATTTTATATATTCCTAAAAGTTTATTACGTAATTTAAAAGCTTTTTCCTCATAAATTTTATAGTATAGAAGTAGAATATTATTTATATAAAAAAGTATAAAGATTTTACAATCTACGTTAAAGTATAAGTAAAACTTTTCTTTTAAGTATATAAAACTAAGTTTAGCTAAAGTATCTAAAAATTTTTTATACTATAGTATAGATAAGTCGTATAAGCTATATAAGACTTAATTAAGCTTTATATAGCTGCCTTCTTACTTATAGCTATTAAATAGTTCATACTATACTAAATTTAAAGGGTTAATTAGTATATTAAGGAACGTACTAATTATATTAAGTTATAAAATTTTTAAATTAAATTTTACTCTAATTACTATAGCTATATAAAAGAAGCGCGCTATAAATATTATAATATATATTAATAAAAGCGTATCTTTTAACTAGAGGTTATTTCTAATAATTAGATAAGTTTTATACTTTATAAAGTAACTATCCTAATTAAACTTATAGGTAAATATTTACTTAAATAAAAGTAAACGTTTAGTACTATTAAAGCGTGTAACTACTTACTAAGTTTACTTTTTAAAAAGTATAATCTATTCTATATATATAGTTTAGTAAAAGAGTAGACTAAATAAATATAAAAAGATTATTTTCTATATTACTAGTTTTTTTAGAAGCTTATTATAGTATATATAAATTTTATATTAAAATATTATTTTTTTAAGGCCCTATCCTATATAGTAGTTTAAACTATTATATTAATAATTATAAACTCTCTATACTCTTCCTGTATAAGATTTATACTAAAAATATATATATTTATAAAATTATACTAGAGAGAGCTATCTACGCTATTAAGTAAAGTATTTATAAATTTTATATTATATAATAACTTATTTTCTAAGTTAGGGCTTAATAATATATAAATACTAAAAAGGTTTTTATTTCTATTTTTTAGTTTATTAAAATTTTTAAAATTTAACCTATATTACCTTTAGCTCTATTAAGTAATTAGGTTATAGTCCCTTATAGGTCTTTATATTTTATAAATATAAATACTAACTATTTTACTTAATAAAAGAAGCTCTATATTACTAATTTAAGTAATAGTATTAAATAAGCTTTTATCTACTATCTAAGAATTCTGCGGGCTTCTTACTTTAAGCTATTTTACTTTTTTACTAAAGTATACTTTACAAAAAATACTAAAGTATTTTTTTTTTTAAAGTTTATACTTTTAAGTTTTTTAGGCTCTAAAATAGGCTAAAGAGAAATTAAATTAATATTTATATTATATAATATAAAGATTTACAGCTATTAGTTAGCTATATTAATAGCTTATATATATACTACTTATATAAAACTTTACTTACCTAACTAGCTAAAAAGATAAAATAAGACTTACGCTAAAGTACTTTTAAGCTATTATTTAAATTACGCGATATTTTTACTAGTCTTTAGTTTACTAAAGTTATAGGCTTACGTATTAAAAATTTTATTAAACGCTTTACTTATATCTATAATCTTAATAGTATATAAACTATTATAAACTTTATAGCCTTTTTCTATAGAATAGACTAATTTTCTTTTCTTTTATAAAAAAGAGTTTTATTAAACGTAATATTACGCGTTATAATAATTTAGTTAAATAATAATATTTATATTTTATAGATATTAAAAGCTACGTAACTAATTAAATATCTAATATAAATATATAGATTTATTTTAAATTTACGCCTATTACGCCTAACTATATAATTTTTATTTAGTAGATATACGCAATAACTATAGGTATATATATTATTTTAATCTAAGCGTAGATCTGCCGTTCAGTACTTTATAGACTTAAATTTATAATAATAGAAATATTATTTAAACTAGTTATAAATAACCTTATTTAAAAATTATATACTTTTAAAAACTACTAAACTAATATTATAAAGTGCTATAGTCGCTTTTATAACTTTTAGTTAAAACTTTTTTAGTAAGTTTATACTAAGTTTTATAATAATAGTTTTATTAATAATTTTTTAGCTAGCGCGATTAGCGCCGCTGTTTAGCTTATACGTATAAAGAGATAGTATTTTAATACTTATATTAAACTCTTCTATTTATTCTTTAAAACGTAATCTTTTATACTATAAATAAGTAGTAATATTATTATTTTAAAAAATCTTTATAATTTTAAATTTATACTAAATATATACCTACGTAGTAAAGCTTAAAAATACTTTTATAAGCTTTAAAAATAACTTTACTTATAGGCTTTATATATAAACCTTTCTACTATAGTTATTTTTAACTAATAATATTTACTACTTTCTAAGCCTTCCTTTAGGTATATTAAAGAGATTTTATAAAATATACTAATATAGTTAAGATAATTTTTCTTTTAGCCTTTAAGAGATTACTTAAGCTATATATATAAAAAAAATATTACTCGTAATATATATATTTAGTATTTAAAATACAAATATTTTACGCTTTATAAATAAAAATATATAAAGCTTTTTAATTTAAATATTCTACTCTTTAGTACTATATATCCTTAGTATTAATACGCGAATATATTAACTATAAATAAAGCTTTTAATAGGCTAGTATTATATTTTAAACTAAGGGATAGAAGAATAGAGGCTTATATTTAATAAATATAAAATTATACTTATAAATAAATATTATATATATAAGGCTCTATTCTAAAGATTTTATACGTAGTATATTATTTAAACTTAAATACTAAATTTTTTTATTATATAGGCGAGTTTTAAATATTATATTTAGATAAAATCCTTCTATAATAGTTATATTTTTTAATATAAGGTTTTTTATAAAATTTCTGTTTAGTTTATTTAAAGCGTTTTTAATTACTTAGATTTCTATACTAAAGATTAAAAAAGCTTATATTTTAGTTTTAATAGTATAGATACTATTAGATTTTTTTAAAGGATTTTAAAATAAGTAGTAATTTATTATTTACTAAATATAAAGTAGTACTATTATTAAAAATAGTACTTTTAAAAAGTATATAGGTATTATAATTTTATATAAAATATATACTATTACTTTATTTTAATTTACTACTTATAATAAGTAAAGGATTAATAACTGTATATACTAAAAAGTTAGGAAATTTTAGTTTATTAAACTCCTTATTTTATATAGTATTCTTTTTAAACTATTTTTTTTACTTAAGTATATTACAAAGAGCTATAAATTTATTAAATTTAAAACGCTTAAGAAGCTCTTTTTTATCTTTTTTAAAGAGCGGCGTAGTATAACTAATATAAATATTTATTAATACTTACTATAAGTAATAGTACTTAATAGGTTTTTAATAGTATTTTTTAGGTCTATAGAGGTATTAGTGTAATTTACTTTTATTTCTTAGCTATAAGCTATCTAATTAGAGAAATAGATTTTATTTATTAAATATTATAAAAATTCTAAAGCTCTTAGTAGTTATTTTAATAATTTTATTTTATAATACTACTTAGAAGATTTTTTTTACTTTTATTAAGAAGGGCTCCTTATTTTTAAATATTAATTTTTAGATTTAGGTTATATATATCTACTTTATTTAATTAAATACTAATTTTTTACTAACGGCAGTAAAAAAGTTAGTAATAATTAGTTTACCCTAAATATTACTAAGCTTATCTACCTCTGCCTTTATATAAAAAGCTTTTTATTTATAATACTATAACTTAGGAGCTATTCTTTTATATTTTACTTTTTTTAAATAAGTATAGTATTATTATTATATAATATTCTTAGCTACTATATTAGTAGTTAAAAGCTCTTATTTAAATAAATAAATAATTAAATAAGTTAAGATATCCCCCTTAATAGTATAGTATATTTAAATAGTATTTATAAGCTTTAAAGCTACTATTATACTAATCTAGTTCTAAATACTTATTTCTTAGTTTATTTTAGTAGTATAATTAGTTAAGTAGGCTTAGTATATAATTATCTTAGTAGTATAGTTATAGTAAATTTTTATAATTTTAGCTTTAAATATTTTTATAATACGTAAAAACTCTAGTATTTAAAAAGAATTATTAAGATTATTAACGCTTTTAAGGTTAGGATTAATAAAATTCTAAACGTAGTAAAGTATATACTATACTTTAAGCTATATATACTAAGTTAGCTAGTTTACTAAATTAGTAAAACGGATATTATGAATTAAAAAGAATAAAATAGTTTTAAATATTATAATACTTAGAGAATTATTAATTATAAGACTTATTAAGCGTTTAATAGCTAAAGATATAGATTATTATTAATTAATTAACGTACTTTATAAGCTTTATAAAGCCGCAGTATAATATAATAACAAGAACTTAATAAATACTAAACAGCTTACATAGAGGCTATATATAAGTAGTATAAATTTTAAATTTTTAAAAGTTATACTTCTTCCTTTTAGCGAGGGTAAGATATTTTACTAAATATAGTAACGCTCTGCTTATACTCTAATTATATATTTATAGATTAGTAATTACTATTTATAATTATATATAACGTAATTAGCCCGGAGGGTTATTAGACGTATAAATTTTAGGACTAAAGAGAGTTATTAGGCTATTACCTAGAGCCTATATAACTAAATATTTAGCTTTTAAACTAGTAAGTCTAACTATCTATCCTATACTTTATACTATATTATTAACTTTTATTTAAAGGCACTTTACTATATTATATCTTTATAGGTTTTCTTTGTTTCTAAAACATCCTATTACTATACTAATTTTAGCTAGGCGCCTATTATACTAACTACTTTTAGTAGTAGTAATACTCTAAACTAAAGTAAAGTTTAAGATTAATTAAAACGTAATCCTTTTACCTATATATAACTTATTAATAAATTTTATATTAACCTATGTATACGCGAACTTCTAGCAAAAAATAGTTTTTTTAAATATATTATCTTTAACTATTTTAAAGTTCTCTTTAGTATATTATTTTATATAGATAAATTCTAGGCTAATAAAATAAAAATTTTATAAAAATAGGTAGTTAATAGAAAAGAACTAAAAGACCTAGTATTATTAATAGAGCTAGGGGTAATAAAGTAATCTAAAAAATAAGCTAATAAAATAAAATAGATTTATTTAAAAAGTAAAAGTACGCTTAGACCTTAATCTAGGGGTATAAATATAGTAAGGGAACTCTATTAAGTACTAAACTGTGTACGTAATAATTAAAAGCTAACTTATAAGAGCTAACTTTAAAGAATAATATCTATTTAAACAGCTACTTAATTAAATAATAAGTATACTAGTAGGCTAGCGGTTAGTATTAAACTAGTAGCCTATATTAGCAGGTACTTAGCAGGTACTATAGGGAGTAGGTAATATAATATAGTTACCTACGCATACTATATAAATAGCGAATTATAGAACTATATAAGAATTTTATAATTTTTTTATTATTAAAGTTGCCTAATTACTATATCTAATACTAAAAAGTTTAAATAGTATCTGCGCTTTACTATTAAAACTAATAAGGTATTAAAAAATAAAATATAAGTAAGCCCTCTATATAATCTCTATATAATTATAAATAAATACTTATACTTTTACGCTTTATAGATTACTAAATTAAGAATTAAAGATATTAAATTATATAAAAATAACTTCGTTTAGTCTAGATAGCGCGTATACTTCTCTTAGCTAAGTATAATAGCTCTTACTATATTTAAAATTAATATTATTACTTAAGTATATAGTAACATAGCCGTCTATAAGTAGTATATAATTTAGATAGACGCCCTTACTATCTTATATAATACTATTAATAGGTTACTTTAGAAGCGTATAGTAATTATTACTAAGAGTATAAAAAAGCTAGCAGTATACTATAGGAACAGAATTTATAACTTTAAGCTATAATTAGAAAAGATATAGAGTATATACTTATATATACGTAAAAAAAAAAATAACTAAGTAAAAGTAAAGGCGTAAAAGGATTACTAAGCGTAAGTATTTATAGTAAAAGTAGAAGCAGTAGCGGATAAAAGTAGTAGTATATAATATTTTAGATTACTTAAAGAAATTTAAATTAGTTATTAGTACTTTAAAAATTATTCTTATAAAAGGAGAGTTAAGAGTTAGTAAAAAGGTTATTATTATTAAGTTATTAAATATTAGAGAAAGCTACCGGTAACGGCGGCGGAAAAATTTTATATTAAGAGTTTTAGCGCTTTAAAAGGTATAATATTATAAAATTAAATTAAACCGTATTAAATAAAAACTATTAAAGTAATAGTAAACTCTATATATTAATTCTAGTAAATATAACATAGTTTTATACTTAGGTTACCTAAGTAGAGTAGTTTTTTACCTCCTACTTAGGAGGAAAAATAGATTTATTAGTACACTTATAAAATCTAAAATAAAAAAAAAATAGCTAAGTATTATAAACTTTAAAGCAGCCTACTAAAGTATATAAGTTAAGTAAGTACGCGCTTTTATTTTTATTTAGTAGATATTACTAATTAAATAGTAGGTACTATAGACGGCGTAGATACTAATAATAGTAGATATAGCTTCTTTTTTATTTTATAAGACTACTAGATAAGCTAGGTATATACGTAACTTATTTTACTAATAAGCCTTTAAGCAGTATTATTATCTTAGTAAAAAGTTTAATAGGTAATATAAAAGCTTACGCAGAATTAAGTAAAAAAATATTATTTTAAATTATATAATAAGTCTATAATAACGTTATTAGTTTATAATATTAGTAAGCGGGGTAAAACGTAATAAAAATAAAATATAAAAGAATATATAAGTCTTTTATACTCCTGCTTAGAAGTGAGATTATTATTAGTATATAAATAAAATAATATTTACTAAGTTTATAGAACTAAGAGCTTTTAAATAAAAGGTTAAAGAATTAATTAGAGTTTTAGAAAATAAAATTTATAATAATTAAGTGCGTAGGGAAAATCTTTTTTTACTTTTAAAACGCTAGGCTTATAACTATAAAAAAAAAATAAGTTAGAAATTACTAAATTCTAAAATTAAAAAGTAAGGACTAGTTTTATAAAAGAAAGTACTAAAAAGCTGTATTATATATACGTAAAAGAGAAATAAATACTCTGTTTTAAAAAGCTTTATAAGCTAGTAATATAAGCTTTAAGATATCTTACCGCGATACTAAATAAAATAAAATATTTTTTATTAATTATTTTATTATAATTTTAAAACCTTTAGGTCTCTGTTAAGACTAATTTAAGATACCTATTACTTTTAAATTATATTTATATTATTATTTTTTTATTTAGTTTATAGAGAGTCTATTTTTATACTATAATAGGCTTTTATTTTTATAGCACTACTATTAGGCTTTTCCTATTTAATAAATTATATATAAGGGCCCTACTTAAGCCTTAAAGCCTATTATAATAATAAAAAATTATTATTAACTTTATACCTACTATTGCGTATAAATTTATATAAGACTACTATATTCTATCAATACTTTTAATTAAACTAACTACTAAGTTTAGTTAGTATAAAACGATCCTATATCTATATAATTATAGTAGTTAGTATAATATATTTATAATAACTAAAAGGCCTATAACTATATAGAGTCTTAGTAGATATATTAAATTTTTAGTCTTATAGCCTTATAATTTCTATTTAACTTTAGCTATACCTCTAATTACTAACTTAGCTTTCTAGAACTATTTATAAATTTACTATTATATAACTCTATAACTAGAGTAGATTAGTTATCCTCTCTACTAGTATAATTAAGGCGTTTATCTACTTCTAATAAGACTTAAGTAGTAAGTCTTTATACTTAAAGCCTTATAATAGTAAATTAAAAATATATATACTATATTTATACTATATATAGTGTAGATAATAAATAGGCTATAAAAGTAAATATATTTAGTAAACTATATATATATATTTATATATTAATCGAACAAATAGTGTGGCTGTAGTAGCTTAGAGTAACTAAAAGGGGTTTTAAAAAGGAGGAGTATGTGTATACCTTTATACTTAATATGTCGAAAATTTAGTAAACTATAATAATAGAAATAGATATAGCGGTATTATTATATAATATTAAAATATATAAGCTATAATAAGTCTATATATTTTTACAGATTACCTAGATTTTAATAGTTAATAGTTTTGCCTTTTCTAGACTAAATAGAAAGACTAATAGACAGGGCTGCTTACGTAGATTTACTACTCCCCTCTAGTACTTACGGCTGTGCCCTGCTAAAATAACTATACTTTAGCCTATAGCTACTAGCAGACAGCCGGCTGTAACGTAGGCTATAAGGCTAAGCAGTAATAAACGTTACTACTAGAATAACACTCCGCTTTCTCTATAAGCGTCTCTCTAATATAACTCTTTCCCTTTTACCTTTTTTATAATAACTGTAAATATCGCGCTAACTATGCCGTAAAGACTATATAGTAGAATAGGTGCGCGCACTTTTAATTAAACTAGTAGTAGTATAGGAGATATTTAATAAAGAGTATAAAACTCCCTAAACCGGCGCTTATAATAGAAATATTTACATATGCGGATAAGTTAGTAAATATAATATTATAATTACTTATTTATCTAAAGGGTAAATAGGTATAAATTCGGCTATAGTAGTTACTGTATAAATAAAGTTAGTATTTATATTAACTTAGTTTAGTCTATATATTTATATATTTATATTTATATATTAATCGAATAAAAGAGTGTGGCTATAGTAGCTATATACGCGACTAAAAGAGGTTTTAAAAAAGGAGGAGTATATGTATACCTTTATTTAGTTTAGTCTAATAGTAGATATTAAAGGAGGTACTCTTAGTAAAAAAGTAGATATTTAGCTTAGGGATATAGTAGTTAGTAAGCCCTATAAGGCGTATAGTAGTATAGTGTAGTACGACTCTAAAAAGACTATTTTAAGTAGTTTTAAGTAAATAGGATTTTTTAATACTTTACTAATAATTCTGCTTAACGCCGTTGTAAATCTATAGACTAAGTATATTAGAGAAAAATATAAACTATTAGAGTATTTTTCTAAACTAGATAGCTTATTAGAGTTTAGACGTAAAACTACTAATTTAAATACTTTTTTTAAAGTAAATTATAATTATAAGGAAGAAGTAATATATAGTAAGTATAATAAAGACTACTTAGTAGCTTAAAAGTTATAAAGGTAAGAGGTAGTAGTGTACTACGGTATAATTATATTTAGAAACTAAATAATAAAATATACTCTTAAAAGAGATAAAGTTAATACTAAGCTTAGCGGCGTACTTTACTTTAAAATAGAGGTAGTTAGTTTAATAAATAGTTTTTTTTATTTTATTATCTGCTGTATCTATAACTATACTAACTTATATAAGAATAAAAAATAGTAGGTGTACGTAGTAGAGACAGTAGCGATATACGTAAAAGAAGTACTATTAGTAATACTACTAATAGATATAGTAAATTTACGTACGGTAAAAAAAGTAATTAAAAAAATAAATAGTTAGTATAGTAGCTATATTATATTTAGTAGTATTTTAGCGCCAATACTATAATAGAAGTTATAACTATATAAACTAATATAAATATAATAAAAAACTAAAAATATATTTAAGATTTACGTTTTACTAATCCCCGTAATAATAAGAGGCGTATTAAACATACTAAAAGTAGCTTACTAAAGAATTTATACTATTAGATTTTTTATAAATCCGACTTTTAATAATAGTAGAACGACTAGTAGAGCTAACTACTATAGATTAAAAGTAATTCTAGTAAGAGTAAGACTATATTTCTCTGTAGTATTATTAATAAACTAAAAATATTAATAACTAAAATAGATTTTTTATTCTACTTTTTCTACTAGACTATAAACTTATAGATGAATAATACTATAGCAGTACTATAAGGGCTACTATACTTACTTATTAATTACTAGCTATTACTTATCTTATATATTTAGAAGTAGTATTATATAAAAAAAGGTAAAGTATAGCGTTAAGATATTAGTCTAAAAAAGATATAAGCTAAAAAAAATTATTCTCCCAGATACAGTTAAAAAAGAAGCGTATATAAAAATTTTAAAAAAGGTTTTTATTTTAGTTAGTATACAATTTAAACTTATAGTTTTAGTATATAACTTAATACATAGCTTAACGCGTAGCTTAGTATATAATTTAGTATATAGTTTAGCGTATAGCTTAGCGTGCTAAAGTTTAGTATACTAGTAGTATTAGGCTATAATTACCTTTATTTTATTTTTTTTAGGCTAGATAGTACTATAGTACTAGTAATACTATAATATACTTACTCCGCCGTATTATTATTATTATTATTATTATTATTAAAATTATTATATAATAGGGTCTAGTATATTAATATAAATACTAATATAGATTCTAGCGCAGCGTTTATTTTTAATAGCTTATAAAATATAATTAGTTAACGTTTATAGGTATACTAATAGTAACTTTATATATTATTATTAAAAATAAGACTATAATAACTATGTCTCGTATACCTATTTATAAAGGTATATTTAATAATAACCTATATATATAAGTAGTAAAGGTAGTTATAAAATATTTTTTAAATATATTAGCGTACGCTATAGAAGCCCTTAATGTACTAAAAAGAGAATCCTATAATACTACCTGCTGTCTACTTACTAGAGTTAAAAGAAATAAGTATAAAATAGTAATTATATTAAGAAAAGGTATTAAGCTATATTTACTATTATAGCACGTCTAGATACTATATAATAGTAATAAAAATACTATTAGCCCGGCTATACTATAAAGTAATAAGCTATAACAGCTTATAATAAGGTTTTAAAAAAAATAGTAGAAAAATAAAAAATAGACTTCGTGCTTAAAATATTAAATAATATATAGTTATAGGAGGTATTTAATACTATAGTAGCTACTAAATTATACTAAATAACCTACTACTAGCAGTAGTAAGTTGTAAAATATAAAATAAATATAATAGCTACTATATATTAGGAGAAGAAAGAAATAAATAGGTATATTAGTTTATATATATATATACGCCTAAGTGTCGGTAGATATTTATATATTAATAAAATAGATAGGCAGAGGATTTAGAGGATTATAGACTATAAGTAAATAGATAGTAACTTTTTAATACTATTTATACCTAGTAAAAGATTAACTTAATAGTTAGATATAAGATAATAACTATTATTTATAGTAGGTAAAGCCGTAAAGACGCTACTAAGTAGTATAATTACGTAGGTAAAACCCTTTTTAAAGATATAAATATCTAGATTATTTAATCTAAAATCTTTACTACTATTCTGCACGATCCGAGCTTCAATAATATATACTTAATTATTAATATACTTAATAAATATATAGTAGACTTACTAAAACTACTAGACTTTATTATTTAGAGGTCTTTTATCTCTTATTATACTAAGTAAGTTGTCTCTAGCTGCAACTTGCTAAATATTAAATAATATCTAAAGAGGGCGGAGTATAAAATAAGACTATACCTTAAACTTAATATAAAATCTATTTCTATAGCTATTAGTAAATTTATTAAGTATAAAATACTTTATCTAGCATATAAAAAAAAGTATAATAGAAATACCTAAAACTCCGTATTAAATTATCTATTTTTAAATATTAATAATACCTTTCTTTAGGTAGCTTTAGTCTATTAAAATAATAAAAAAAATTTATAATAGGACGTCCTTATAAAATAAATAAATTTTTACCTAGACTTAACTTCCTTTATAAGGAAATAATATAGTAAATATTTTACTTAAATAATACTAATTTTTATAAGTAGATACTAGCCTTAATTATAACTATATACTAACCTATTATACTTAAAGAGCTAATATCTCTTACTAAAATATAAAAAGATATAATTAATAATTTAAAATTATTACGAGACGTTATTAGTCTTTAAAGCTTATTTTTAACTATTTAAGAAGATACTATTTACTTTATACTTTAGTCTGCTAAAGACTTTTTACTTATAAAGGTATTTAATAAAAAAATTTTTATTTAGAAAGGAATAGGTCTACTATATAATCTTCGTAAAGTCTTTTTAAGCTATATTAAAAACGTTATAATAAAATATATATAGTTTAAATTTATTATAATATTTTGCTAAGCGGGTTATATAGCTAAATCTAGACCTACTAATAGTATTATACTCCTAATATATTTACTAGATTAATTATTTATATAACTAGAATTTTTATATTTTTATAGAATTTAGTATTAATTTATAAGATAAAAGTACTATTAATAGCTTTATAAAAAAAATTTTTTTTTTAACTAAAAGCCACCGGTCTTAACAGAAACCTAGAGGTTTTAAAATTATAATAAAATAATTAATATAAAATATTTTATTTTATTTAGTTATATATTAAGCTATTTATTTATATTCTTCTATACTAGCTATCTATTATCCTCTCTTTAAAAACCCCTTTTTACTTACTTTTAAATATCTTCTATAGCGTTAAGCTATAGTACTCTTTTATATACTAGTAACTTTTATCGTATATTACTCTAATTAGAGTTATATATACTCTCTACGCTATAAACTATAGTCTTTAATATATTTAGTTACTTATTAAAAAACTATATTATCTCTTTACTCTAGTACTCTATAGTTGTCAGCGTTAGCGTTATTATTAGTAATAAGTAACTTACTCTTATTTATTAATTACTTAGTATAGTAGTATAGTTATAGTAGTTTTATTATTTTTTTTTTATTTAATAATATCTCTAAATATCGAATTTTTAGCTTTTTTATAAAATATTACATTTTTTTTTAATACGTAGTTAAGTTTATACGTATATTAATAAAATTATTTTATTTAAGTATAAACTTTTACGGGTTACCTATAAAAATAAATAGTAATATAATAACTATATTAAATATTTTTACTATTTTACGTTTTTTTTTATTTAGTTTAATTTAAAAGCTTAAAATATATATTATACTCTATAGTATAGGCTAAAATAAGTTTAATATATATATTTTACTCCCTCCTGAGTAGGAGGCGAAAAACTACTCTACTTAAGTAACCTAAGTATAAAACTGCGTTATATTTACTAAAATTAATATATAAAGTTTACTATTACTTTAATAGTTTTTATTTAATATAGTTTAATCTAATTTTATAATATTATACTTTTTAGAGCACTAAGGCCTTTAGTATAAAATTTTTTTACCGCTATTACTAGTAGCTTTTTTTAATACTTAATAACTTAATAATAATAACTTTTTTACTAACTCTTAACTCTCCCTCTATAAGAACAATTTTTAAAGTACTAATAACTAATTTAAGTCTTTTTAGATAATCTAAAGTATTATATACTACTACTTTTATTTACTTTTACTTTTACTTATACTATAAGTACCTACGCTTAGTAACCCTCTTACGCTTTTACTTTTATTTAGTTATTTCTCTTCTTACGCGTATATAAGTATATACTTTATACCTTTTTTAGCTATAGCTTAAAGTTATAGATTTTATTTTTATAGTACGCTGCTAGCTCCTTTATATTTTTAGTAATAATTATAATACGCTTTTAGAGTAACCTATTAATAGTATTATATAAAATAGTAAAAGCGTCTACCTAAATTATATATTATTTATAAATAGCCGTATTACTATATACTTAAGTAATAATATTAATTTTAAATATAGTAAGAACTATTATATCTAGTTAAAAAAAGTATACGCGCTACTTAGACTAAATAAAATTACCTTTATATAATTTAATATTCTTAATTTTTAATCTAATAATTTATAAAGCGTAAAAGCATAGGTATTTATTTATAGCTATATAAAAGTTATATAGAGGGCTTACTTATATTTTATTTTTTAACGCCTTATTAGTCTTAATAGTAAAATATAAATACTATTTAAACTTTTTAGTATTAGATATAGTAATTAGGTAACTTTAATAATAAAAAAGTTATAAAATTCTTATATAGTTCTTTTACTATTTATATAGTATATATAGGTAATCGCGTTATATTACCTACTTCTTATAGTACTTACTAAGTACCCGCTAATATAGGCTACTAGTTTAATACTAACCGCTGGCTTACTAGTATACTTATTATTTAATTAAGTAGTTATTTAAATAAATATTATCCTTTAAAGTTAGCTTTTATAAATTAGCTTTTAATTATTACGTATATAGTTTAGTATTTAATAGAGTTCCCTTACTACGTTTATACCCCTAGATTAAAGTCTAGGCGTACTTTTACTTTTTAATATATATTTTACTAAAATCTTATTTTTTAACGTGCTAAGAGCATATATTTTAGTTATAAAATAGTAGTATACTACTATTAGTAAATAGTACCTTAGACGCTATAACGTATACTATAATTATAATATATTAATATCTCTTTTTTTATAAATATCTGCTTAGTATTAGTTTATAATAGTAAATATACTAGTATAAGTTATTATATAGGGTAATAAACTATACTAAGCTATAAATCTATTAAGTACTATTAAATATTTATTATATACCTATTTTAGTACTACTTTTTCTAATTAGGCTTAGCGTAGTACCTTTTAAGAGCTAATTATTAATTTATATAGTATATTTAGTACTCTTTTTCCTAGTTAGGTAGTTACTAATAGTAATTTTATTATATAAAAAAAATTAAAAGCTTTTAGCCTCTATAAGAGCATATTAGAGAGAGTAGTATTAATAAAAAAACTTAAGACTTTATTTTAGAACTAAATAATTCTTAACTTAACTATACTATATATATTTAGTATATATTAATAAAACTAGGAAAGAGTAGATATATTTATATTAATAAAATTAGTTTAAAATATATATTAATTTATTATATCTTAGAGATAAATAATAGAGAATAGTCTTTTTTAGGTATATATATTAATACTCTTATTTAGTCTAGCCTAAAGCTAAATAAGACTTTTATTTAAAAAGAAAGAGCCAACGTAGATAATAATAAAGCCGAGTATAAAAAATAAATAAAGTGCTTATATCTAGACGCTTAATAAGTATAGTAATTTTATTAAATTAGTAGCCTTTTTCTATAACTTAGTCTAGCTTATATTAGCGTTAAATAATAACACAGACAATAATATAATTAAAATCTAAAATATAAATAGTAACGTCTATTTATAAATACTTAATTTCGACACATTAAGTATAAAGGTATATATATACTCCTCCTTTTTTAAAACTCCTTTTGGTTGTCCCGAGCCACCACAGCTACACTATTTATTCGATTAATATACAAATATATATATATATAAATACTTAAAGAATATAGTAATTATATTAACTTAGTAGTCTTTTTTATTAACTTAGTCTAGCTAGCGTTAGTATTAGATAACGATATAATTAAAATTTAAAATATAAATAGTAGTAACTACTTATAGATATATAAAAAATATAGTAATTATATTAAGTTAATAGCCTTTTTCTATAACTTAGTCTAATTAGCGTTACCGTTAGATAATAAAATAGTTAAGATTTAAAATATAAGTAGTAGTAACTACCTATAAATACTTAAGGAGTATAGTAATTATATTAATTTAGTAGCTTTCTTCTATAATTTAGTCTAGCCCCCTTTTTTAGGGTTATTACTATAACGTTACGCAATTTTAGACTAACTATTTAAACTTTTACTATATTACGTAATTAACTAACTCTTAATAAGCTTCTTACGTAGTAACTATAATAACTTTTCTACTAGCGCTAATAATCTATAATCTTTTTAACGGCAATTAAAACTACTTTTTATAAAAATTTTTAATTTACTTATATAAGACTTTTTAAATTTAAGCTTCTATATAACTACCTTACAGCGCTATAGTATACTCTTTTTTTATTATTTATTACCTATTCTACTTTTACGTATACGTATATCCCTGTACCTAAATAATTTTAACTATTTTAATAAACTTTTTTTACTAGGGCCTTTCTTTCTTTACTATTTTAAGAAAGTCTTTTTTTTATTAAAGTATTATTACTACTACTATCATTACCGTTCTCTATTTGAGATAAAAAAGTATAACTTTTTTTTACTATTTATTTATAAATTTTATTATATTCTTATATAGGTAATATTAAACTTTATAGTCTTTATAGGTATTATTAAGATTAAGGATAGCGTCCTACTTAAGTAAAAAGAGGCGTATTAAAATTAAGTTAGTATTAAAGATATTAACTAAAAAATCTAGTCTATTAAGTAGGCCAGCTAGTCCTACTATATTATAATAAAAATTAGAGTAGTCTTTAACGTAACTTAGCTAGTTATTACTATTAGTAAAAGCTTATACTATACGCTACAGGTTACTTAGTTTAATTATTAAATACTAAAATAAAACTAGTATTATAAATATAATAAAGTTTTATAAATTTTACGTATATATAATATTTATAAAAAAGAAAGAAAGTTACTACGTTTACTATTTTAAACGTGCTGTATATAATTTATAGTTTTACTTTACCTAAAATAATAACTTATAAATACTTATTCTTATTTTATAGTTATTATCCCGCTGTTATTATAGCTATTACCTAATAAATTATTTATTAAATTATTACTCTACTAGCTGTAAAATTTAAAAAATCCTATATTTAATAGGCCCTAGTTATAGAGCCTTTATTCTACCTATTTATATTAAGTAAAGATGTAGTATACACAAAGTTAATACAGCTCCTATAAATAAACGTAAAAAAATAATTTACTCTAGCTTACGTTAGTGTTAGATAATAATATACATAATAATATAATTAAAATCTAAAACGTAAGTACTAGCGCCTACTTATAAATACTTAAAAGGTATAGTAATTATATTATATTAGTAACCTTCTTTTATATATATTTATATACTAATCGAATAAATAGTGTGGCTGTAGTGGCTCGGGGCGATTAAAAGGGGTTTTAAAAACCTTCTTTTATAACTTAGTTTAACTAGTATTAGTATTAGACGATAATATAGTTAAAATTTAAAATATAAATAATAGTAATTATCCGTAAACACTTAACAGCTATAGTAATATAATTAACTTAATAGCCTTTTTTTATAACTTAGTCTAGCTAGTATTAGCGTCGGATAATAATACGGTTAAAATTTAAAATATAAATAGTAGTAACTACCTATAGACGCTTAAGAGGTATAGTAGTTTAATTAACTTAATAGCATTTTTTTATAATTTAATCTAGCTTATGTTAGTATAGTATAATAATATATTTAAAATTTAAAGTATAAATAGTAATATCTACTTATAAACGCTTAAAGAGTATAGTAATTTTATTAAGTTAATAATTTTCTTTTATAATTCGGCCTAGCTCGCGTTAGCGTTATATAATAATATAGTTAAAATCTAAAATATAAATAGTAGCGTATACCTCTAGATACTTAAAAGGTATAATAAATTTATTATATTAGTAGCCTTCTTTTATAACTTAGTCAAGCTTACGTTAGCATTAAATAATAAAATAGTTAAAATTTAAAATATAAGTAGTAGTGCCTACCTCTATATACTTAGTATTAGTAAGCTATTTTATAGTATCTTCTTTAATATTACTAGCTTATACCTTTTTACTAATATTAGTACTATTAATATTATTTTATTAAATTTAATTATACTTTTAATTAATTTAAAGTCTCATAATACTAAGTATTATAGTTTAGTATTAAGTTTGGATAGAGTATAGATAACGTATAATTTAAAAAATCTAGTATAGCTATCCTTAAAAGTATTAACCGTTATATTTAGTAGTATTAAAAAATATAATTAGCTTTAGTATTAGATTGGGGAAAGTATAGATATATAAAGTTTAGTCTAATATATTTTAAGGCCTTAGAGTATTTTTGTATAACTTATTATCTTATTTTATTTATTTTATTATCTCTCTTTTATAGAGGTGCCTAGGGATTAAAATAAGTATATACTTTACTAAATTACTATAGCCAAGCTTTAAGTATTTTTTAATATATTTATATACTAATTAAATAAATAGTGTGGCTGTGGTGGCTCAGGGCGACTAAAAGGGGATTTAAAAAAGGAGGAGTATATGTATGTCTTTATACTTAATATATCGAAAAAGTCAGGTAGTATTTTTTAAATTATATAATATAAAGACTACTTTTAGAACTACGTATTAAGATTTACTACTTAAGCCTTATTAGAGACAGATAAATACCTTAATTATACTAGTAGAAAGAGATAGTTAGTCTACTTTAGCTATAACCTTATAAGGTAATAAATTCTATAGGTATTTTTAGAAAGTTATATTAGTTAACTAAAAGTATAGCTAAAATTAAGTAGGGGTTATAAGGCTATAAAACTAAAATCTATCTATCTACTAAGACTCCGTATAGCTATAAGCCTAACAGTTATTATACATAAATTATATTATAATAATTATATAAGTATAGAATTAAATTATACTAGCTAAAATTAGTTAAAAAGTAAAAGTATGCCTAGACCTCAATTTAGGGGTATAAATATAGTAAGGAAACTCTATTAAATACTAAACCGTGTACGCAATAATTAAAAGGTAACTTAGCTAAAATTAGTAGTTAGTTTAATTAGAAGTACTAATTAGAGTAGTAGTCTTAAATAAATTTATACGTAATAGTAGGTATAAAACTAATAATAACTTTTTAATATTATAGTAAGGTTCTAAGACTTAATAAAACTATTTATAAGTATTATAGAGTAGTAAAAGCTTAATAGTAATACTATAGGGAAGGAATTCTATTACGCTATAAATAAAGACACTTTATAAATTAGGCGTAAAGGTAATAATATAAATATAATTTATAAGTAAAAAACGCCCTAGATCTTTAAAAATAGCTATAGTATATTATTTATATATAATTTTAATAAAGCTCGACGTGTGCGCAGAGTTATAGTTGCTTAAAGTTAAAATACCTCTTATATTTTCTAGCACGACGGGTTTTCCGGTACGTAAGGAGGGACGTTACTTAGGGAAGTTATAGCCTTAATAAGAGCTGTTAGCGTAAAGGCGTTGGCCGAGGCAGTATTTCGCTACTACTGAACGCGCAAAATACTCCAGCGGATCAAACGTCTACTACTTTGCAGGCGCCCACCCAAGCTGATGGTACCGTAGATGCTTCCTTTCAATCTACGATATCACATCAACCACCCTGGATTGAGCGAAGCGCTCTAGCTGAGCAACCTTACAGCGAGCTACCGTCCAATTTATTGGATGGTCGGGTCTTCGAGCTCACATTACAAGACGCTCGAACCATTTTCACCTCCAATCTGGGCCCAGGTAGAGTGTTCCTGATAGAACCACATAGAAGCCAGACCGCGCCATTCATAACGATAACTCTCTCCTCGGAGCTTTGTGCATATTTCAGCGCACAGCGTAACCGCCTAATGTGGATGGTCTATACATAGCTTCCTCTCAATTTACTTCTTTACAATGTATTTAATTCCCACAGCTCCAAGGGAATGATACCACCATCCAGCATCCCATGACACTATTACTACCTTGTCGCCGTTCTCGCTCTCCTCCGTTCCAACCATGCCGATGAAAACATTTCCGAAATTGTTATCCGATGTCCGGTGAGCCTTGAGAGAACCTCCAGCGTTAGATATGTTAACGATAACAGCGAGAGTATTCGAAGGTAGGGAAGTCTTATAGATAGTTTCACGTCCGTACCTTAGCAGCGGCCTAAGGTAGGGCTTTTATTATTAAGCGCACGATCGCCTACGGTTCTTATATCTTCTCTTTAACTATTACTATTAAAGTTTAGTACTAAATTATATACTAGCTACTTATACTATTTATAAAATAGACTCTATAACTCTTTCTTCTTTATTAAACTACTATAAATATAAATCCCTTTACTAATAATACTACTACGAACTTACTACGCACTGTATAAAAGATATATATAAATAATATAATATATAGCCTAAAATAAGTAGTAGTAAAATTATAGCTATAGTTAGTACTAATAAGTTATAACTATAAAAAATTAGATAAATACTATCTAAAAGGTTTTTTACTTTTAGGTACACTATATACGTAATTATAAAAATATTAATTATAAAATTAATATATATATTTATATATTAATCAAATAAAAAGTGTAGCTATAGTAGCTCAGGGCGACTAAAAGGGGTTTTAAAAAAGGAGGAGTATATATATGCCTTTATACTTAATATATTAAAAAAAGGTATAAAATTAATATATAACTAGACTAGTATTAAAATTGGCTGCAATATACATTGCGTCGTAAAAACACAGAGTCACACATTACCAGGTGCCGAAACACAAGACTATGGATAGTTTCGGTAGAAGGACCGGATTGAATACCGCACTCGCCGCAATTCAGCTATTTAGATATTAGCATCTAATGCAGCCCGCCATTCGTCAAGACCAACGCACCTCTCTCTTGCATATATCCACAAGATCAGCGTCCGTCGAAGACTTTGATGCCTTAACTATACGCAGTGGCATATCCTAGCCAATGATGCACTCTACAGTTCTCAACTAATCGACAGCGCTAGATGATGTAGGGGGTAGAGAAATAGTTGGATCCCCGGAAGGGTGGTATTGTTCGAGGAAGTGGCTCTCTTGTTGAATAAGAACGCTAGAGATGTGACGAGCCACGGAATGTTGTTGGGTAAAAGAACGCTTCTATCTCTTAAGGAACCGTATACGGTACACGCTACTATGGGCGGATGATGTAGAACTGCGTCTGGGACAGCACCTATGGGTACTTCATATCGATACCATCCTATGAAAGGATGTGTTCCAATGTTATGTCTCATAGGGCGTTGATGAAAATTATGTGTTGGTAATGCTGCCCAACGACTCCGTCAACGTCGCCAGATTGGGCGAAGGTAAAAGCGGGGTATTAGGTCATGTGAACATCACGCAAGCGTTACCTTACTCAGCGAAATATATAGTAACCTAGATTAAGGTGCTGGATAAGACGAACAGCAAAAGCTACTTAAGGTCGCTGTCCAAAATGGTAATAGTTTTGTTCTCCCAATAGATGTCCAGGTAAAAAGCTAAGAAAGAGGAACTACTATGCGTTAGGGCCGTTTTACAAGTGCGGTCTAGCATACTTTGGGTATACTTTGGAAATTCTTAGGAAATCCTTACGAAATTCTTGGAGAGTAGTTGGCCAAATAATTTCGTTTGTCTACTCAGACATCCCATATACAGACGCGGCCCCCTAATCATTTCAACCAATCGTCCTATGGCTTCCGTATGCAAGCCTTGCGACAAGCCCGTAGACGAAGGTAGGAGTCTCGGAAATCTATGCGTAAACGATGTGCCTCACCTCGCTGCTACGCGCACCCTTACGGCGCGCTTCTCGCATCCCTCGCGAACAGTGAGCCGATGATCCGAATGCGAGCTGTGAACATGTCTAAGACGTCTAGTATATGCTCAATCGGCTCGATCGAGCTTTCTAGCGCATCGGAACGATATCAATATGCATAACTTGGTGCCTATCTCATTCAATAAGGACAGGTCCATGAGAATTGGGGGTTATTTACGGTGCATGTCTGAAGCACAGCTGGACGCATGTACCTCGCGGCTTAACTAGGTCGATCTTTCAGGCGCTTGGAAACGTACCGCTATGCGGCGTGGATAACAGACAGAAGTGCTCGCTAATATGCGCCCTCAAGAACAGGAATAGTGCAGGAACAGTCCGCGCGCAATACTCCAAGCCTAGATCGACGCCAAGAGTCATAGGATCTGCAAGCCTCTTGATACCTGCATCCATCTTCGCAATGAGGGAATTCCGCTATTGCCTCTGCAACCGTGCTTGACAGATCACCAAGGTGCGGGGGTGAGGGAAGGATACAGCACCATAGGGGAGGGCCGTAGGAAGATAGGTATAAAGGTTCGCTGATCACTGTTCACTCTCAAGGTGAGTTCTTCACCCCCTGCCGTTCGAATCACTCTTCCATGTACGCATCCATCCAAGATTCACTCACCTGGCACTCTCCTACATCAAGCTCGTCTTTTCTATCTCCGTCCGGCAGTACCATAGTTCTTCCTTGGCAAGTTTGCTAGGTAGAGACTCGAGGATTTTAACGCTCGAAGAGCAAGCATGTTAGTCGCATCTAAGGCTCTGAGGCCATGCAGCACGGCTCCCCACACTCCTCCGCATTGTGACAGCCCACAAGCACCTCCGGTTACCCTAAGTCTACCGTATTCGGATCCAATCATCCCTATCGCTTTGGCGGAGCTGCTTAAGGATGCGGTTAAGGCAATCCGAGCAACTACGGACACCCCCCAGTCTGATAGTCCTCTAAGAATAATTTTCCTATAATAATCTATATATCGATATGACCTATGCCTAGTATACTAAGTATAGATTATAGTAAAGCGTTTCTTATAGTATTTAGTTTTTTTTTAAAAATTAAAGTACGCTCTCTTCTACTTTATTAGTATTTTATAATAAAAAGAGTTTTATAGGTTTTTTATAAGGCGTTTTTTATAATTTTTTTTAAAAAGCTCTTTAATTATAGAGAACTTATTTTTAATATACTATATTAGAAGTTCTATTAAGGTTAGTTAATTAGTTAGTTATAAGTGTAATAAAAAAAATTTACTTACTAAAATTATATTTTAATTTTATTTTATAGTACGCTTAGCTAAGTATACTAAATAAAATAATTTACTTCTTAAATAGGTTAGTTATATTTTTATTTATATCTTTAATATAGGCGATAAGGTTATTTATAATTTAGTTATTTAGGTTTTTTAAAAAGACTAGGTTAAATAAAATACTAATATAGAGTTTATATTTATAAGATTTTTTTAAAATTAGTAGTAGTACTACTATACTTAGGGCAGCTATTATTAAATATAAGCGCAGAAATAGAAGCAGAGGATATATATAGATAAGTATAAATATAATAGATAAGCAAAAAATTTATTAGTCTTCTTACGCCCGCCTTCGCCTTTAATTATAGTTTATATCCCTAGGCTATAACCTTAATACTATTTTATTAAATCTATATTTGTATACTAATCGAACAAATAGTGTGGCTGTGGTGGCTCGGGGCGACCAAAAGGGGTTTCAAAAAAGGAGGAGTATGTGCATGCCTTCATTTTATTAAATCTATTAACTTCTACTAGTACAGTTGCCTCGCGCACGTGTATCATCATCGCCTAGACAGGATGGTCCTCCAACTGCTGAATCCACAGATCACCCATGTCCTCCGCGGTTCAAGATAGTCGATAAAGTGTATATTCCGCACTACGTCCAAAAATCAAATTAACCAACATACCCTAGCTGGGACGAGAGGCGTACCGGTATACCACCGTGGAATCTCCAAAAGGAGCGGACGATTTGGATCTGTACGTTTTATGGTTCGCGGGCGGACAGGTCGGTATGACGACTGTATCAAGGCGGATTCTACTAACAAGGACATGCCAGATCAGAATATAAAAGGGATGACATATTATAGGTTTAATAACGCGATAGCTACTCCTTATTCGATAATCTTAAAATAAAGGTCTCAAACCCTATATCTAAATCCAAATAAAGAGCTTATACTAATAAGCTAGCTAAATAGCGATTATAGTGGAGAAAGAGCTAAAATATATATACGCTATATTATATATATTTTTAAGATCGTTTAGTAGGGAGAGGAGTTGTTATGAAGAAGTAGCATAACAGAAGCGATCCACCCTCGTGCCTGCTAAGCTTCGGCCATACCCGCCTCAATGTCTGGAAGGAAGTTGCCACGCCACGTGAGCCAACGAGCTATGCTTCGGGTCCGTGGTGTATCTAAGGGTATTGCTCGTATAATTTGTAGGATTAAAGTATATCTCTCATGATATAGTCAGAATATTCCATGGTTAGTTATATACAACCCCAATGCCGCATGTCGAAAGGTTTTACGAGGAGGAATTCCACTAACATAGCGGAGCAAGGGCTAAGGCAGTTTTAGTTAGCGACTTGGCTATATTTTGGCTACACTTGGCTACACTTGGCTATGCTTGGCTTAGAAGGATAAATACAGGTTCAAAAGAATAAAGAGAGTTGGGGCGGTGGAGTAGTGACATTCTGACTTCGTACTTCAAGCTAGGCCGAAGGGCCATTGATGTATAACTTATAGACGAGAAAAGTCGATGTAGCTAGCATCGATCTTTTTCAAATCCGCAATGCCTAGATTAGCAGCATCTAGTGCAATCTCCAACTTCATAATATCAACAGCATGCTCCACACCCTCCGATCCGTACATATTAGCATACATAAAAGGGCGCCCTAGGCCGACCGCTCTTACTCCCAAGGCAAGCAGCTTCAACACATCTGTGCCGTAACGGACCCCTCCATCTGCGTACACCTCAACTTGCTTGAATATTTCAGGAGCTTGACGATGTATTTCGACGGCGGCCTCAGTGGCAGATGGGGAAGTGTCTAGTTGGCGACCTCCATGGTTTGAGAGAAAAATTGCCGGAGCTCCTGCTTGCACCGCCAAACGCGCATCCTCTACCATGGTGATCCCCTTTGGCACGATGGGAAGAGAAGTCATGTTTCGAAGCTGTTTATATAGTTGCCACTATTCCTGTGATCAGCATGGTCATAAATATTAATCGTGCATTGGCCTACATTCAGTTTTGTGAATCTAGGAGGACTAAAAGTAGCCACTGTCAGTACACCATATCGATGGCCGCGATAGCTTTTGCTTACTTGTTGTACACGCCAAACCGACGCCCAAGATGTCGACTGGCGGACGAGGGCCCATCAACAGTCAGAAAGAATGCCTTGTAGCCTGCCTTCTCAGCTCTACGCAT
The DNA here is from genome assembly GCA_030770415.1 of Pleoardoris graminearum. Taxonomy (NCBI): domain Eukaryota; kingdom Fungi; phylum Ascomycota; class Dothideomycetes; order Pleosporales; family Didymosphaeriaceae; genus Pleoardoris; species Pleoardoris graminearum. The sequence continues at coordinate 180,435 of JASEKS010000201.1, forward strand.
GATGGCCCGGGACTCCGAAAGATTGTTCGAGACGTATAACTTAATGAGCCGTTAATCCATGTCACTAGGCTAAGGCTATATGGGATAGGTACCTGTTGGAAGAGGACTTGGTCGTTGTTCGGTTTTGCGGCAGCGATTTTCTCAATGGAAAGATTTGCTCGCATAGATGGCTGTTGAGGGATTAGCACCATACATGAATTCAATAACAAATCTAGGTGACTAGATCGTAGACCCACAACGTAAAGGATATCTCCGGCAGCTGCGCCCTTTACCAGGCCTTCTTCAGCTTTTGGATGCGCGTAACCAGCTTTGGCGGCAGGACTAATGAAGAACGGAGCGGAGAAATTGTAGCCAAGGATTGTTGTGCTATTTATTTCGAAGTTAATGAGAGCCTTCTTGTACGTGGTATGTTAGTGGAACATAATGACGGAAACCACTTACGGGAGTGTCGCTTCTACATTGGTTATGTCGACCAGAACTCGCGGCTTCATTCTGATTTTTTCAAACACTTCTAGATTATTTCGGTACGACCATTCACCAGCGGCGGCACTTCTATACCACGCATAAGATGCATTATCGAGATAACGGCGCGCCACCCAGTCAAAATCCGGAAGACCGACCATCTCTGTTATAGGAGGGAGAACGCGAGGGTCAGTCTTTCCTAATAGATCATCGAGGCTGGGAGATCGATTGTCAATATGAGGAGAGAACACCTCGCCACACATTACTTACCCAGTATCTGGTTCGTTCAGGAAGGGACGAGATGCAAACACAAAGCTTGCGCAAGAAAGATAGAAGACGATATTGCGCATCTTCAACGACCTTAAGATGCTGTATGAAATACTAACGAGTGAATAAATTTGCCTTCAGATCAAAAGTCGGACCCACGAGTATATGTACGATTTGCAATATCGTTTGTAATTATCACCTATTGACACATCAATCTAAACGGGGGAACGTTCGTCACTAAGACACGTTTAGAAGGCACTATAGGCTGCCAAAGTCAATTTTCTCATCCGTTCAACTGGTTTCACGGAGTATCCTAGGTAGCAGTGTTACTGACTGAAGATCAATATTGTAAACGCACGTAAAAGGCGGCACAGTTTCCATGAACGGGTAAGATGTTGCCAAGTAACACTATTGGAAGTTTTAGGTTGGGATACCCTGCAGCTATTTGACGGGCCGCTCGGGCACCGGTGATTTTTGCGGGGCAGCCCCAAACGCCGCGCGGACTCATCTACAACTGACGCGTCCAACAGGGGCAGTACCCTTTTTGCTTAACTTCAATAGAGTTAGTACAGTGTTTGGATCCATTACTAAATCCCGTTGCCAAGCTTCTCAGCTCCACTCCTCGGAGAATTTGGCCGAACATCGTTCCTGAATCAGAGTTGCTAACAACCAATTCAATCTGCTCACCAAAAAGGGCCGCTAACCCAATAGGTCGAAGTATGAATGACGAATTTTAACGGGCCGCTCGAGCATGGATAATTTTTGCGAGGCAAACTCAGTTAGCTAGGCTGATAAGCCAGTCGTGCTTCTGCAACGGGAAATTAGCTAACCTCTTCAGGCAAACCCAAATGTCACGTCCCGGTGGACTCAGCTACAACTGACGCGTCCAACATGGGCAGTGCCATTTCAGCTCAACTTTTAAAATAGAGCCAGAACCATGTTTGGACCCACTATTGAATCCCGTTGCCAAGCTTCTCAACTGCACTCCTCAGAGATTTTGGCCGAATGTTTCCGAGTCAATTTTTTTTCCCTGGTTTCAAAACCCTAGAACTTCACAAGCCTTTCATATCAAGTTAAGCTTTTAGCGGCTGAATAACCATCCTCTTCGAGAAGGAAATTCCCTTCCCTGTAGCAGGGCTTTCCTCCTTTAGAGCGGTTCCTAGACGCTTCTGTCCAATTCATTACAAAAATGACTGGCGCAAGACATTTGGAGATCCCGATGATTTTATTAAGAGTTTTGTTGAGAAATTTCTGGCTAGATCAAAACGACTTTGAAAGGCTGAATAAAGGGGATGGTCCCTTGACTTAAGGCCACAGAGCGTTGGGGCCATGCCATGTGACCTGTGACTGACTTGCATTTCAATCTTGATTCGCGAAAAGCTGGCAGTTTCTACTTAAGTCAAAGAAGGAAGGAGATCTCAAAATATGACTCAGTTTTGCTGTCATATTACGCGGCTGCCAAGACCACAGAAGATTATCAGAGTTGTCCCACTTCATAGCCGCCCTTCTTGATTCATGTCAGCCCTTCAACGACACCGAGTCAATGGGTCAAAGTATGAATGATGAATTTTGGTTGATATTCTCTGTGGGGCCATCAAAGATGTTTACCATCTCCGGAGTCCGCGGGCATCTTGCGTGGGCTTCGGCGGCGCAGGTACTGGGACCTTCTCGCATAGCGTCTCCGGTCAGCCAAGCGTATTCCACTCGTCGTCATCTAAGGACACAAAAATATAAATACAATGATGGGTGTTATTCGTAACGTAGCTTTGTGGAAGTCATCGATACCTCGGATTCTTTTGAGTGCGTTTTGAATTATTTATTTCTCCCCAGCACCTTGTTAATTCGTTTCTTGGACACAAGCAGCCATGTAGGTTCATTCGTTTGGCAACCGAAAGGGAATAGAATTGACCGTATCTTAGGAGCTTTAGTGCGCCACTCGATCTCCTTTGCGCCAACAGAGAGCTTCAGAGCATCTTGGAGCGGGCTCCCATTGATAGCTCAAGCCTAGACCGGGTCTCATGTATTCTGGATGAACACAAGGAGTCCAGGCCAGTATTCGATTTGGTTGTCTTATATCAGAAAATATACAATGCTCTCCCAGAGGAAGCAAAGAGCGGACAAGATGAGACCTATCGTGGCCCTATCGAAAGACTTCTCAGCAAGGTCAAGGCGTCATACAGGAGCTTAATAGAGCTTCTAGCGCTAGATGGCAACACACTCGCGATAATCGATCCGCAGAAGCCCGAGAGATCTCTCTCCCATCGAGATATCTATCAATTTGTGGTCAACTTCAACCTTGGACTTCCTGCTCTGGCATCTGGAAAACAGCGAGTCGTTGTTGCCCTACCATCTGGGTCAAATATGGGCCTAGCATGTTTTGCTGTAGCCACATACTACACACTCGTCCCCATGACTCCTAATTGCGGCGCAGAGCAGTTTCGCTCCGATGCCGAACGCGTAAAAGCAACAGCGATCTTGGTCTCTAAACCCGATGTGGAACGACTCAAGTTAAGGAATGCGGCATGGATTCGTCAATCGCAAATCAGCGTATTCATTGTCGAAGATGGAGAGGACAAGACATTTACCGTATCCCTGATGAAATATCACGACTACGGTGCCGATACCAAAAAATCGCCGCGGACTTCAGCCTTACCACAGCGGAACAGCGCTGATGATATTGCTATCTTGCTTTTCACAAGCGGTACCAGCGGCACCAAGAAGCTTGTTCCAATCACCACACATACCTTGATAGCCGGCATGGCTTTTGTAACTAGGTCGTGGGGTTTGACACAAGAAGACCGCTGCTTGAACATGATGCCATTACATCATATGTAAAGTCACCCTATCACTCGACACATTTATGTGCTGATTTATAATTAGCGGCGGCATAATTAGAAACTTGTTCGCGCCCATAATGGTAGGAGGCTCAACCATTTGCTGCTCTTCCTTCGATCCCAACCTCTTTTGGGATCTCATCGAAGGCGATCAACGGCCGACATGGTATTACGCCTCACCATCAATGCACGCCGCTATCCTCTCTGAAGCAGAAAATCGTCCAAGCTCTGTTGGCAAAAGCCAAATAAGATTCGTATGCAACGCAGCTGGAGGCTTGCTCCCGACGTTAGCAACTCAGCTTCGTGACACCTTCGCAGGCTCTACCGTGTTGCCAAGTTACGGAATGACGGAGTGCATGCCAATCGCGACACCTCCGCTGACATACTGTCTCGACCGACCGGGGACATCGGGGATCTCGGTCGGACCTGAAATTTCTATTCAAGGACCAGATAATATTGTTTTATCCCCTGGTGTTACTGGAGACATTTGTGTTCGTGGGCTCCCCGTCTTCCCTGGGTATCTCAAAGACGATGGAGTCGATGAAAGTGCGCTCACGGGGAATGGCTGGTTCAATACTGGAGACATGGGATATCTCGATGAGGATGGATATCTCTACATCACAGGCCGCAGCAAAGAAGTCATTAACCGGGGTGGCGAGATCCTTTCGCCTTTTGAAATCGAGGAAGCCATCGTATCCGCATCCAGAGACCCCGACTCGGCGATCAATGGTCGTGTTTCTGAAGCACTAGCCTTCTCCATGCCACACGGCATACTTCAGGAAGTCGTGGGAGCTGTCTTAGTTGTACCGGCCGACAAACCGCGACCCAGTCTTGAACAGCTATATGAAGCAATCAAGAGCTCGCTTCATCAGTCTAAGTGGCCCGTCGTCATCGTGTACATGACAAGCCTGCCCAAATCTAAAAATAAAGTCCTCCGCATCAGGCTTAGCGAGAGGTTGGATATGAGCTCCATGACCGACAATACCAATCTTGCAAGCCGCTACTTCGAGGCAGTTTGCCCACCACCAGAGACAGACCTGGCCACCAAGATTCCTCATACGAAATGTTATATGGATCGTGGTATTGTGGCGTCAAAAATCAAGGGCCTGTTTCACGAGAACATCGATGTTTATGTTCACATCGACGAATCAGACGGGCTTCCACGAGCAATTATTTTCGGGGACCATTCCCTTGCCGAAGCAGATGCTGCCGAACAGAAAAGAGCTGCCGCGAATTTGCAACGTCAGTTAAGGGAAGAGATCCACGGCTACCTTGTTCCCAAAGCCATCAGCTTCATGAAGGGGACGATACCTCTCCGTGAAGACGGCAGCATAGACGAATCAACAATCGAAAACTTACGCAAAGAGCAAAGCGATATGAGTCATGAAAAGCCCCAAGCTTCGACTCTTCAGCACATAATTGACATCTATGCGGATGTGCTCTCCTGCTCTGTGAGCGACCTCGATTACGAGACGAACTTTTTCGCAGCTGGTGGAGACAGCTTAGGCGCCGGTCGCCTGCTTTCCATGCTGCGAAAGCGCTTCCAAGTGCGTCTGGCAATCGAGACACTTTTCGCCAATCCCAGCGTGGGCGAAGTTACAAATCTCGTCGAGTCCGCGCTCGCAGAGCAACACGAAATTTCAGAAAGAGAACCAAACATTGAGAAAGGAGGGAACGAGCTGCCAGGGTGCGCTCAGACGTATAGTTCCACGAGGTTTTTGGTGCTCCTGCTCCATACTCTCCCAATTACGATCGTATATCCGCTTCGCCTCGCATTGTGGTGGATGCTGTTCTTTTACGGTATGACAGAGCTTCCTCGAAAGTTCCCTCCGGCTAGAGTTATAGAGGGTCGGCTTCTCATCTTGGTATTGGTTATGATGGGATGCACGACTGCCGTGAATATCATTGCTCCAGTAACTGGAATCGTGGTCAAATGGGTCGTCATTGGGCGCCATAAAGAAGGTATATATCCCATGTGGGGGTCCTACCATAATCGCTGGTGGTTCACTCAGAAGACGCTACAGGTTTGCGGAAAGGTAAGACCTCCCATTCGCGCGCTAGTCTCGAACAAGCATTGATGTATCCAGGGTATTTTCGACACCTCGGCCTTTTTACGAAAGCTTTACTTCCGCCTTCTCGGCGCGAAAATCGGAAGAAATGTAGTGATCCACGAGACGACGGAGTTGGGAGAATACGACCTCGTCGAAATCGGCGACAACACGATTCTCGACAAACACTGCATTTGCCGGCCATTCGCGGCGGAGAGGAATACCTCTATGGTCCTCTCCCGCATCAGCATTGGGCGGAACTGTACCGTTGGAGTGAGCTCGATCGTTGCCCCGGGAGCCGTTCTACCAAACGACACGTGCATCGGGCCCAACTCTTCAAGTTGGGAGATTGCCGACGCGTGTGAAAGCAATCGAGATCTCATAGCCACCAACATGGCACCCCCGCACTGGATATTAAGGTGCCTTATCATCGAGCCCGTTGCTCTACTTGCCTGGGTTATTGGTCGTGCGCCTTGGCTCGCTGGTCTCATTGGACAAGCCAGAACCTTCCCTAGAGATATTCATCCTGACCATGCTGAGGCTACTGCAATATGGTACACGTCGCCTAAGAGGATAGGATACCACTACCTTGCTCGCATCGGCGGCGATACCCTGGGCCCAATCACCTTGTTTCTTTTTATCCTTCTGGTCAAACGAATCATGGATAGTCGCTGGATTTGCGGGCCTTTAAAGTCCGGAACCCCGATGAATCCCAAGAGTCAGGTGCAAAAGTTGCGCATGGCTTTGCTTCAGCGCCTTGTTCCGGAAGGGGATCTCAGTAAGGTGGCCGCATTGTTCGGCTCTCATTATGAGATCGTCTCCATTCTTGTGCGCGCACTAGGCGGACGCGTCGGAAAGAGAGTCTATTGGCCCGGTGTGGGTCCTTCGATACAAGATTTTGAGCTTCTCGATATCGGAAACGATGTCGTTTTCGGTTCAAGGGCCCATCTGATTACTTCCGACCAGATTGGAAGCGACACCATCACTCTTGCAGATGGATGCATGGTAGCTGATCGAGTGGTCGTGCAACCGGGAACAACAGTTGGCAAGCGCGCTATTCTTGGCTCCGGTGCATTGACTAGGCGCAATAAGTCATACCCTTCTGACTCTGTCTGGATAGGCAGTAAAGCAGGTGAATGCGTTTGCCTCAATCACAAAGGCCATGATATGAACGATACGGACATCATGGAGAGCACCAAAACATCTACACCTTTTGGTCGAGCTTTCTATCAAAAGAAGGCAAACTATTACGTTATCGGTCTACCCTTAATCATTTGCTATTCTCTCCTCACCGTTATCGGCGTCTCGCTTTACTGGAACACCAGCACAATTCTGGGGATGAAAGTCATTGCAATAGTGCTCCACTGGAAACCCTCAGGCTTCCACCTGGGTGCATGGTATCGCCCCTTTTCCATCTACGCTCTACTGACGGCTAGCATCGCAGTAATCAGCACTTTCCAGGCCATTGTCGCCCTCGTGTTCGTCATAGGAGCCAAATGGTCACTCATGGGCCATCGTTCCCCGGGATCCTACAACTGGGATGAAAGCAGCTACTGCCAACGATGGCAGATCCTTCTTACCTTTGAGCGACTGCGGCGGAAATGCTACGGCGGCGTGGGTATCTTGAACCTTTTGACAGGAACCCATTACGCCGTAATGTTTTTCCGAGCGTTAGGAGGATCCATTGGTCAAGACTGCGCTCTCTTCGCCAATGGCAAACCTTCACTGCTCTTCACGGAACCGGATTTGTTGACATTGGGGAACAGAGTGTCAGTAGACGATGCCAGTCTCGTATCTCACATCAACTCCAGAGGGCAGTTCAAGTTGAATGTCTTGCGCGTTGGAGATCGCAGTGTACTGCGTACTGGATCAAGACTGCTATCCGGTGCCAGTATTGGAGAAGACGCATGTTTATTGGAGCACACCCTAATAGTAGCTGGAGATCACGTCGACTCCAGGACCACTTATCAGGGTTGGCCAGGGACTCTAATGAACAGGTAATGTGATTACGTTGTATTTTAATCTATTACATAGACGCTTGCCGCAGAAGGCCCGCTTAGAATGTAAGCGCTGGTAAGAAGAAAGATTGGGCTTTTGTTGTTCTGCCGGGTCATCTGCGAGGTACTGGAAATTTCTAGTTTTGACGCTCCCTAGGTTTTCTTTTTCATTTTCTCCTTTTTTTCTAGGGGTGGGTTTATATACTTCTATACTTGTTTGTCTGTGTTTCACGTTAACTCTTATATAAAGGCACGCTAGCTTTGCTCTTTGTATAATTAGTATTAAAGAGTTCTATTTGTAAATGTTTCTACCTACTGTGCCCGTTCCATTAGCCGCAGCGATTGCGCCAACTGCTTATACAGTAAGAGTAAATATATATATATATATATATATTTGTATACTAATCGAACAAATAGTGTGGCTGTGGTGGCTCGGGGCGACCAAAAGGGGTTCGAAAAAGGAGGAGTATATGTATACCTTTATATTTTATTTTATTTTAAGTTCGGAGATAGAGGAACTATTATAAAATATATAATTTATTTTTTAACAATACCTTTGTAAGATATAAAAAAATTATATAGTAATAAGAGTTATAACTAGTAGTATTAATAATAGTATATAAGAGTAATTAGGACTGTTAGGTAACGGGATAAAAGGTAGTATAAAAAATTAAAATTATACTTATTATATTATAGCTACGCTAGTAAATAGGTTAAGATTAAGTTAAGGTTAGGTTAGCTTACGTAAGACCCTAACCTAACTATACTTTTAACTTATTTTTTTTAACGCTAGTATAGGTTAGGGTTAAATTAGAATCGTATAGACTAGGGGTTAGAGTTAAATAAAAATTATATAGACTATAAGTTAAAATTAAATTATAAAATTTAGATTAGGGTCTTCTAATTAAAATATATATTATAGTTAGTTATTACAGTGTATTATAGTTTATAAAATAAATAGTTATATTTAAATTATAATATAGTTTCTTTATTATCTATACTATACTTTATACTAAATTATAAAAGTTAAAAATTTAAAATTTTTACTATACTTTACTAAGTACCTAAGTACTAAACGTAAATTTTTAGTCTAAATAGTAACTCTTTTAGTATAAATATAATTTATATTATAGTTTATAATAGTTAGTATATAGTAAATAATATAGTGTAGGTTATTATACTTTTAAAATATCTAATTAAGAAGGCTTTAGAGGCTTCTTATATAATTTTTAATATAAAAAATTAGAATTAGTAATTTTTACTAGGGAATTCCGTAATAGTAATTTTACAGACTAGTTAAATAAAAAGTATTTTTTTAATTAGTAGACTAGTTTTTTATTAATAGTATTTAATTTCGCGAAGGGTAATAGCTATATAATATTAATATTTAACTATTATTAAAAGCTGTAATAACTTACTTTTTAGTTTAAATTAATATTTTTTTTTAGAGTATTTCTACTAGCAGTACTAATAAATTTTTTATTTTTTATATTTTTACTACTAGTAGTTATTTTTTTAAGTTTCTTAAGAGTTTTAGAAGCTTTTTTAAACTATTATTTACTAAAAAAGGTAGAGTTTTTACCGTAAGCTAAATAGGTATATAATATTATAGAGGTAAAATAGATAATTAAATATATATTAGGCTATTATAATTATATATAATAATAAGAAGTAGGTAGTTAAGTTAGTAGTAGAGTAGGTAAAGATAATAATTAAGCGTATATACGTAATTAGGCTAGTAGTATATAGGCTATTACTAGTATTACTATTTAATTACGTATAGACTACTTTTTAAATTAAATTAATATTTTTTATTTTTACTACTTTACTATACTCTATTTTATACCCAACCTACGTATTATTATATACTTTTATTATATTAGTATACTGTATTATAAATTTTATTAAGTAAAAGATTTTTAATTATATAGATAGACTGCTGTTATTTTATAAAATTAAAATTCTACTAGGTTTTAAGTATAATAAGTAGGATAAGCTTACTAGGGTAATTAATATAATTATTTATAATAGTATTTTTTAACTAGTATAGGGTTTTACTTATAAAATAGATAAAATTAATAAAATTCTTAAAATACGCGGTATAGGCGGCTTATAAAAAAATTATCTAATAAATCTATAAATATTATTTAAGGGCTAGCTAAGCTTAAGCGCTTATACTATAGTATAAAAAGATTAATTAAGTATAAAAAATATAAAAAAAAAGACTTTAAAAAAAGCTGCTGTAGCAGAATATTCGGTAAAATGTTAACTTATAAAAAAACTTAAAGCGACTAAATAAAATATCTAGAAAGAAATAGTTAGAGTAGAGTTTAAAAAGCTTAAAAAAAAGAGGTTTTATAATAAGAAAAGTAGTAAGTTATTACAGCTATTTATTATAGTCTTATATTAATATAGTATAGCTAAGTAGCTATAAATAAAGCTTAAACGTATTCTTAAAAAATAAAAAAATATTATATTAGAAGTTAATAATAGGCGATATATAAAGGCCTTAAAAAAGCTCTATTAAACTATTATAAGTAACCCTAATAAGAAAACTAAAAGTTGTATAGTAACTTATATATATAGGGTAAATAGTATTCTATAAATAATTATACAAAATACATATCTAGAAGAATTAAAAAAACTAAAATTAAATATATTTAAAAGTAAAAAGGCTAAGAATAAGTAGTATATTTTTATAGAGAATATAATATTAGAAGAGCTAGTAATAGTTATAGTTAAAAATTAAAAGTAAGTTTATTATATTATTTTATTATATATATATACTAATTACTATAGGGAGTGTAAGCTAATATCTTTTAAAAAGCTTTTTAGTAATAGTAATATAACTCTTAAAGCCGATAAACTATATATTTTAAATAATAAAAGTAATAAGTATAAAAAGGAGGTTAATAATAATTTAGAGATTAATAAGTATTATAAAAGGCTTAGTAATAAATATAAAATAGAAAAATAGTAGTAAAAGTAATAGGTAGAGCTATAGGTAAAAAATAAAAAGTTTTTTAAAGAGAGTAAATAGGATAGCGCTTCTAAGACGATATAAAAGGGTTTTTCTAATAATAATATATAAGTAGAAATTATTAAATAGTACTATTATATTAAAATAGTTTATATATACCCTAATATTAGCGCGCTATTAATAACTTAAGACTATAAAACTCTATCTAAAAGCTTTATTATATAATTTTTTAAAATTATTTTTTTTTAGAATTATAAATAGTTTATTATATTTATATTATATAATATTTTAGTTATTATTATACTATATTAATTAGTATATTGCTTTTTATTATTAAAACTAAAGTTTTAGTTTTAACTTTAAAGTTTTATAGATTTATATTTACTAACTACTTTTTAATTATATTTTAAAATTATTATATTTTAGTATTTTATAATTATTTTATACTTATTATTATAAATATTTTAATTATAATAATTATTACTTTATTAAAATTTTTTAAACTATTATTAATCTTCTTCTCTTACTTATTATTTTTCTTACTTAAAATATATAATTTATTAGACTTAGAAGTTATATTATTATTATTAATAAGCTCTCTTCTTTACTTCTTATAGTAATTAGGATATATATTAATAAAGGCATACACATACTCCTCCTTTTTTGAAACCCCTTTTAGTCGCCTACACAGCCACCACAGCCACACTATTTAGTCGATTAGTATATAAATATAGGATATATATATTATAAAATAATAGATTAAACTTACTTTTAATTTTAAGCTATTACTATTACTAGGTTTTTAATATTATATTCTTTATAGAACTATACTGCTTTATTTTAATTACTTTATTTTTAAATATATTTAAATTTAGTTTTACTAATCTTATTAATATATATTTTATATAATTTTCTATATAATACTATTTAAATTATATATATATATTACTATATAACTTTTAGTTATTTTATTTAAACTATATATATTAACTTATAAAATCTTCTTTAAAGTCTTTATATACTATCTATTATTAACTTTTAATATAAAATTATTTTATTTTTTAAAAATACCTATATATTTTATTTATAACTACTTAGTTATACTATATTAATATAAAACTATAATAAATAGTTATAATAATTTACTACTATTTTTAATATATAATTATATTTTTTTAAACTTTTTAAGTCTATTTTAATTTTTTTAAAGGTATTATATTTAGTTATTCTAAACCTTTTTATAAGTTAAAATATTACAAAATAATCTACTATAGTAGTTATTATTAAAACTATTATTTTTATATATATTATATTTAATTAATTATTTTATACTACAGGGTAAATATTTAATCTTAGCTAGCTTTTAAATAGTACTTATAAATTTATTAAATAATTTTTTTTAAAGTACTTATACCGCGTATATTAAGAATATTATTAATTTTACCTATTTTATAAGTAAAATCTTATACTAATTAAGTTAAATTATTATAAATAATTATATTAATTAATCTAGTATACTTATTTTACTTATTATGTCTAAAA
>JASEKS010000202.1:0-190465 GCA_030770415.1 Pleoardoris graminearum
TAAGTTAATAAATCTATAAATTATATATATATTAAATATATATAACTTTTTATTAATTAAATAAAGAGATATTTAGGTCTTGGCACAAATTAGTAAAATTAGTAATTAGTAAAATTGCACAACACTGAAATATATGCTGCAGCGCTGCAAGGGTAGCCGACGATGGTGTGCCACGCTAGCAAGAAACGTGGCGCGAGTGCGCACGTGATGAAGGGGGAAAAAAGCGATGAATGCTCGTAAATATGAATAATTCCAAATTTCGAGAGTCCACTTTTACCTTTGTTATTTTTTGGTTGCAGGCGGATATACAATACAGCATATCTTAATTGCACGGGTGCCCAGGTGCCCAGGTGCCCAGGTGCCCAGGTGTGCAGTTAGTCACGTGTTATAGCCGCTGCCCAGATGCCCAGAGGCTCCGGTCAATGCAGGTCCTGGGGGAGCTCTTGGCACTTCTTCGTCCGATTCTCGCTTGTACGAACGCTTTTCGTTTATGCTTTCAGTCTCACGCGGCACCCGCTCATCCGCAGTCTAGCCCGAAAACCCTTACAGCACAGCACGATAGATCCATGTTTCACTCCGCAACATTCAGCGATGCTTGCGAAATGCAGCCTTGGCGACGGTTGGACGCGGTCAAGCTTGCGAATTGCGCCCGATGGCTGCAGCCAGCGTTGCCTATGATTGGATTAGTGTTCTGGATTGACTAGCCACTCGTGCGAGTGCTGCTCGCCTTGGGGCGGAGGCGTAAACTCCTTTTGGCACCAGCCCCATTACTTAGGGTGTAAGAGCGATAAACATAGCTATCGACTGGGGAAAGATATGTGAGCAAAATACTGGATGGTATAACATCGGTGCACTTTCTCCACCGTAAGTCACACTTGCAGAAAGTTCATCCACGAAAATTTGTTCCGACCAAATCGTAAAAGTTGAACTAGTACTTCGATTCGGATCTCTGGATCCGAGCAGCATCCCGTCCTCATGTCGGCAAGATTTTCACGACTTCCTGCGAACGATACTGACGAAGGGAGATACTACCAGAACCGCGAATCCCTGGACCTTACCGAACCAGTCTCATATGATGAATTTCGACCGAAGTCAATGGCGGAATCACGTGCATCCCTCGTCGAACATGTCGATTCGCATGCGTCCGCCGTCAGGGAGCAAGAAGACAATGCAGCACCTCTCCGCAAGTCCCTCAGACAGTACTCTACACTAGTATGGTGGATGGTTGCCATGTCCACGGTTATCCTATACAGCGGCTACGACGCAGCTGTACTTGGGACGCTCAACGCTGTCCCGGCATATCAACGCGACTTTGGCGAGTGTTGTGAATGGAACGAGAAAAAGCAGATGGATGAAGACTACATACCAGTCTTCTGGTTGTCGATATGGGACGGCATCGGTCCTCTGGGTCAGATTGCTGGTTCCGCCCTTGGAGGCTGGTTCCTGGACCGATGGGGACGAAGATTTTGCCTGGCGATCGGGAGCATCATTGGTATTGGTGCCATCTTGATCTTCGTTATGGCAAACTCACCGTCCAACAAAGATTGGAAGCGTATAATGATACTTATTGGCAAGGTGTCCCAGGGATTTGGGTTGGGTATCATCAAGATTGAGACCTACACGTACATGTCCGAGGTCATGCCCGTCAGTCTCAAAGGGGCCATCATGTCTTTGGTGCCTATATTTACGCTCCTGGGACAGTTGATTGGTGTCCTCGTCATCTTTTCCCTCTCCAGGAGCGAAAAATCCTCGGCATACACCATTACTGTGGGGTCGCAGTGGGCTTTAGCCGTACCTCCACTTATTCTGGCCTTCTTCCTACCAGAGTCTCCCGCATTTCTTCTCAAGACGAAGAAAGATAGCCAGGGTGCTTTGAAGTCTTTCGCACGTCTTCTCGGTCCAAAGAACAGCGCGAGGGACGCGATGCTGAAGATGCAAGCGACCCTGGAAGAAGAAGCGAAGAACTCGGTCAGGCTCAGCTACCTTGACTGTTTCAATTCTGCGAACCGCCGACGAACCTTCATCATCATCATCGCCGGCGGCGTGGAGTTTTTCTTCGGTCTCCCGCTACTGTCGTCAGTCAGCTACTTCCTCCAACAAGTCGGCATGGACGACAGCAAAAGTATCCTCTTTCCGATCGCTGGCATCATCGTGGGCCTCTTTGCGAACATAGGCTCCACCTGGACGGTTACCCACTTCGGACGCAGGACGCTGACTGTCACCACTCTGCTCATCGCTTCCGGCCTCTGGGCCGTCATGGGTTTCGCCGGCATCAAACAATTCAGCTTCACGCCCTGGCTCACTGGTGGGCTCTGCGTATTGATAGTTGTCGTCTGCGGCCTCGGATGCTGGCCTGCCTCGTACGCTATCCAGGCCGAAACTTCCTCCATTCGTCTGCGCTCGCGATCACAGGCGATTGGGAGTCTTTCGAACAACCTTACTAACATCTTGGCGAACTCGGTCAACCCTTTCTTCTACAACCCAGATTCCTTGGATCTGAAAGCAAAGACGGGTTTTGTGAACACGGCGCTGGCAGGCATTGGAGCGCTGTTGGTGTACTTCTTCGTACCTGAACTGAAGGGCCGGAGTGCGTTGGAGATCGACCATCTCTTTGAGAAAGGGGTGAACTCAATTGGATCAACTAATTGGAGGGATACAGAGGTAGAGGAGGTTCCGCTTGGTGAGGCGTAGGTGCGCAAAGACACTGTACATCAGCAACGGTCGTTCCTCTAACGGATATACGAACCGTCTGCGGCCTGTACTTCGGGAGATTACGCCGCTGAGATTTGCCTAGATAGATTGGATAGATAATTGACAGCATTGTATATGTTCGACAACAATCCCTAGCACGGTCACCTTGCCATCCCAAACAAGGGTCTTCAGTACTACTTCAACCTTATTTGCTATTTCTACGGTCATAAAGAGCACTACATGGATGGGCACGCTGGGCGAAGGCACTGTGGAAGATGAAGGTTTTCAACACTGCTAAGGCCTCAAGGTTTCAAGGGCAGATAGGCTCGCTTGACGTCGGGAAGTTGGCGGACATCGTGATCTTTGGGGCCGATAAACAACGACGGGTATGCAAATGTCCTCTTCGAGAAACGGGAGAAAATAGAGTTGTTACTGAGGGCTGGGAACGTTCTGGTAGCTAGTTCGATGCTGGGAGGGTAGTCTTATATTTCGGCACCTGGCAATATGTGACTCTATGTGTTTGCGACGCAATATATATTATAGCTAATTTTAATACTAGTCTAGTTATATAATAAAAAAGTTAATAAAATTAATACTAGATCTCTATATAGCCTACGCGCTTAAATAAAATTTAGTTTTATAAATAGCGTAAAATTACTAAACGCCTTATCTATATAGTTTATATACAGTAACTCTTTATAGTTAAGTATTTTACTATCTTTAATTTTTTTTTAAAGTACTTTTATAGTATCTATTTTTTACTTTTAGTAGCTTTATAAAAAATATTTTACTAATATTAGTACTATTTCTAAATAGTATTAAAAGACGTATTTTCTCTAAAGTAAATAATAATATAGCAGGTAACTATATTAAAAAACTAGATTTAACGCTCTATTAACTCCTTATTAATATTCTTATTAATATACTTAGAGACACGCGCCTAGACTAAGTTATATATATATTTATTAAAATTATTTTTAAACTTCTTAAGCTTATTATATATATTAATTTTATAATTAATATCTCCGTAGTTACGTATATAGTATACTTAAAAATAAAAAACCTTCTAAATAGTATTTACCTAAGTTATAATTAAGATATAAAACTTTTAGACTCTAACGTATTAATACTAACTATAACTATAATTTTACTACTACTTACTTTAGACTGTGTACTATATTATTTATATATATTTTCTTTACAGTACGTAGTAAGTTCGTAATAGTATTATTAGTAAAGAGATTTATATTTATAGTAGGAAACAGTTTAATAAAGAAGAAAAAGTTATAAAGTCTATTTTATAAAGTATATATATAGGCGGCTAGTATATAACTTAGTACTAAATTTTAATAATAATAAAAAGAAGATATAAGAACTGTAGGCAATTATACGCTTAATAATAAAAGTTTTACTTTAGGCCGCCGCTAAAATACAGATAAAAAAAAATTATAAAATTTATTTTATATAACTAGTATATAACTTAGTACTAAACTTTAATAATAATAATAGTTAAAGAGAAAATATAAGAACTGTAGGCGATTGTACGCTCAATAATAAAAGCCCCACCTTAGGCCGCCGCTAAGGCACGGACGTGCTGGGAGGGTTGGGTGAAGGGAACTGCGAGAGCGTTATGTTTGAAGGCACAGGAGAGACCATTTGTATAGCTGATGGCTTGGACAGCCAGGTTCGAAGTTTGATAGGTATTTGAAGGGTCTGCCTGGCAATTCTACCTGGGATCCCGGAAGATGAGCCGTATGAATGGACACGGTAACCTTAGGAACTGCCTAAATTGTTCAAGGTATAATACATCAAGGCAAGATAACTTACTCTGCAACGCAATGCTAAAGTGGTATTACTTTAGGTGGACTCCCGGAAGTATTCTGGGGTTCCTATGGGAGGTATCGTTCCGAGATTGCGCCGGGAGTACCCATGTAGGATGTCCAGCGCTCGGTGGGCGGAATAGCAAGCGTGGAAACCTAGCCAATCTCCAACTAAGGTGGCGCATCAGCCGAAATTGCACGGCACGTTCCAGGTCCAAATATTTACCTAAAAGTCCCATAGAAGCGGGTTATCGCCCCATGTAATTGTTCCGCAAGGCTGGTATTATACGTGTGGAGCGTAGGGAAGGCAGCTCTTATTGGCACCACGGTCAGCACTACACAAGACACTTCGTATTCTTCGTTCCGCATCGTATTCCTGCTGCGGCTCAAAAATGGCTACCGATCGTATGCTCTATATGGAGTCCTGAAATTTGCATACGCGCTCCAACCTTTTAAAATCTACGGGACTTTTCTAAACCATTGAGGTCGCCATAACCGCATTGGTCGCATCGCATGGCATATCTGCCGAAAATTGCAAATACTGGCACGACGGCGTGGTGGGTAGTACGCCCGCTTTGCAACTTGCTTTCTAACAAGGTTTTACAGACGTACAAAGGTTTATGCAACGGCAAAGAGCAGTGCAATATGAACGCGGGTTTCTTCGTTGACGACCAATGCTCCGGCGGTACGTCCCCGCTCAGAGCGTGGCCATCAGCACTGACTCCTCTCTAGGCGGTGATAATAACACGTGTGCAAGGTAACTGTACTAGTATACGTTAATAAGTTTAACAAGATAGTATTAAGATTATTATTCAAAGGTGCGAACTATAGTTAATAAGACTATTTTACGTATATAAGGCCTATTTACTCTACTTACACTTATTTATATATTTTTTATATTTATTTCCGCGCTTATATTTAATAATCATAGCTTTTTTTAGGTATAGTTTTACTACTAATTACTCTAAAAAAGCCTACTAAGTATAATTTTTGTACTAGTATACGATTTGACATAGGGCTCCTGAGGACGCCCTAGGTTAAGGACGACCTCGTCGCCCTTGTCGATGCCAGTACTGACTCGTATTAGGCCAGAACAACAAATGCTACTTGGAGGTGAAGTGCACTGGTGGCATGTGCATAAATTCCGATACAAGTTACGGAAAGAACGCGTGCGCTAGGTTTTCTGGATATTTCGTGGCGTGAGTAGCGGATCCAGAGATGTATGGTAGTTGCTGAGCGTAATACAGAGGAAGATGTCCAGGACCAAAGGGGGTGAAATGCTGTGTGGGGAGGTTTGGATGAATGTATCCTTCCAATGTTTCATGAGGCGCGTGGATTGCAGCGTCGAGCCTCTAGGCTGCCATACGAGTGCTGTAGAGCTTATACAATAACATGAGATCGGAAGGTACCATATACAACCCTTTAATTTTACTATAGGTACGAGCCTCCTTTGGCCGCCTCATCTGTTTGAAATATATCCTGCGCTGAGTCAGAGTAAGTGACAGTTTCATTGAGTTGTAAAGGTCTTCACATAACATTGTGATAGTGAAAAGTTCTTATGAATACCGATGCTCCACCGACAGGTACCATTGTGGGAGAACAATGCAGTGGAGGACCTGTGACTAGTATATGAGCAATAACTGCCCTACGGTAGAGGTCATTCCTCGAAAACAATCAGCCTAATCCGAAAGTCATCAATCTGCTTCTACCCACACTCAACATTCGGAGCGACACCTTCAACTTCCAAGCATGGACGAGTTGCCTTTCAAATCCCCCTTAGATGTTGCCGCTGCCACCAAAGGCAAGTACATCGGGATCAAACATGCTGGAAGCGGGAAGTGCGCTGACGTGTACTTCGCTGTTCCCCATAACAGTGTCAACAACGTTAAGCTTCCCGCAGAAGTTACTGCGCTGCGATCCGAGGTCTGCGCGGTGAAACTATACAAGCTCTTCTCAACGCGCACGTACTTCAAGAATGAGCTCCCAGCCATGAAACGTCTCGAAAACATCCCAGACAATCTCAAGGCTCGCTTCACAGAGCCCCTTGAATACTCTGAAGCCACGGAAAACGACAGCTCAAACGCTCCTTGGCTTTCGATGAAAGCCGTACATGGTTTCCAGTTGTCCCAGCTGTTCCGGGCTGCCAAAGCGGCGAACCGGGTAATTCCACCGGAGTTAGTATTCCACGGCTATCTCCAGCTGAATGAAGCCATAAGCTTCTTGCATGATTCCCATCCAGCAATGATTAAAGGCGACCTGATTTCCGTGAACATCATGATCGAGGCCACTCGCCAAGACATCCATGGGTTCCCCAATCTCAAGCTAATTGACTTTGGTGGAAGCGTAATCGGGGATCCCATCTCGGCGTACGCTCGTCAAGGTGAGCGATACTGGCTCTATAGGATGATGTATGACGTAGCGCTGTTCAACCACAGTTGTGAACACAATGACTCCTCCGAAAACGGGTCACGTCGTCCGGAATGTATGCATGATATCGAGTTCACCGACTTCATTGATACCCTTGGATTGCGCCTTGGAGCGGGTACTCGTCTAGACGCAAGCAGTGAATATCTTGAGGTAAATCTCCAGGAACGGCTTCCGAAGATCCTGGCGATCAAGGTAAAGTATGCATCCCAAGAAGCTATGCAGGCGATTGAGGAGCTGGTCCAAGAAGCGCTCAAGATTGGGACCGTCAAGTTCCCTACGGATCAAGAAATCCTAGACGTTTTGATTACTGTTTGAGCACCTCATTTTAACCAGTTAAATAGGAGCACACGAAATACACAACTAGCGAGATGATTACGCCGAATTGCTCTTTGGGACATATTTCCGTCGCGTTCTCTGGAAGATGGGCTATTGATTTCAGAAATCGATCCCAGTATCAACCTATGTGAATGACAATTTTCTAGCTGATCTTAACCCGTATGTCTACCGTGCGACATTTGACACGTGCGTCTTGTCACCAGTCTTGCTCTCCCAGCTAATGTTCGAATTGTCAGCCTGGACCAATGGCCAGATAAAGAGTTATAGGCTGTAGGGCTTGATGGAGTTCTACACTTACATTTTAAGGAATAGTTTCCACAGTATAGAGAACAAGAGCCCCTGTAACCCGTTTGCCAATATACGGGTCTTCAAACCGCGTCCGAAAAGACCCAACTTGCCATCTTCGCGAACGACTCGCCTGACGGCCTCCGCTACAAGTACGTGAGTGAGCATGCCGAATGAAATAAGATCACATCGTACATACAATAAGAGACTTTCGTATCGTTGACCTGGCGGTAAGTTTTTATGACGCGCAGAGAGTTGGAGACGGAATCAGATATCACCGATGCGCAGAATCCGATGAAAGCCGCGCGGAGTAGCCAAAGGAATAGCTGATGGCTCCTGGACGGCTCGATGATAGCATCTGAAAGCCAATTGTACTACACGGAAGTATTAGCATGCGCGAAGTGAATTGAATACAGCACCACGTCCAAAGTTTACGTAGTCCTGTACCCATGGTAAAAGAAGCGTACCGTAGCAAACCAAGGGTAATGTCCGACGAACGTGGCAGCTGCTGTCGCTAATGCTCCCCACCACAGAGTTCCAATGCCATCGGTTCGAATACGTTGTCTTAACAACGCAATCCCGCCTGCACCCTGAGCTTGGAGTGTCGTCTTCAAGGTGTCAATTGGCGTCAAAAGTATTCGAAAAGCAGCTGCGCACGCCGAAGCGAATATTGTCTTGATGAGCGAAGGCAGTCTCGCAAGGTATCCATTTGAGCTCAATAGCGCGAGGATCCCAGCATTCGCAGCAGTGTCTCCAAACCTTGCCACTGGGCCTTGGACAAGCGCAGCGCTCATGCCTTGGTAATACCGTTGCAATCCCCCATCTTCGTACAAAGTCCGTGTTGCCACTCTGAGAGAAGTACCATGTCGATATTGGTAGTTCATAATTGTTCTCACTGGCATCAAGAGGAGGACTTGGAGCACCATGGCTGCGCCACCGCTCAAACCCCCGCCCAGAGCGCGTTTCAATGCGCCGCCAAGGTCAAAGTCCACATCCTCGGCATCCATCCAGCCTTTAATGAATAATCCAACAACGCATTCCGCAAGAACGATTGTCAACGCCCACCGGAAATATCGGTACTTGCTAGGAGCCTCTTGCTGCGATTCCAGGGACGATGTGCCGTCCGAAGGAAGCTCTGTTGAACCATCCTGCTGTAGAGGTGCAGGGCCGACGGCAAGAAGAGGTGATCGCTCATTTGGCTCCCGACCGGGCTCATAATCTCGGGAAGAGACCATGGTTTAATGTAACGTGTAGTGGAGCTGTGGTGGATGGAATGCATATTTTGAGGGTGGTTGGGATGGCAATCAATTGGTAATCATCTCCTGGGACAATCGGGTACGCCAATGACGCGATCTCGGTCATATTTGCGGGTCCGGATATAAGATCGCAGACCCTTTCTGTGCCCCACATGCCTCCCAATATACATAGGTATCTTCTTCTAGGCGGTGATAACACCTCCGCGAGGCAAGCGTGCCAGTGGAAGTTGATTGATTTGACGAGATGGTGTTGGGGTTGTAGCCTTGGGGCTCCCAATATATACATCCACCAACACATCGTCTTCTTCATAGCCTTGGGCACGACTGTTCCAGAATGAAGGTCTTTCACACGTAATATATTTGCTTGTCATTTTATGGAACGCTACCCAAGCGACGTTGCCGAACCAACCATAACGTGTAGCAATCGCAGAGTGCTGTCTCAAGCTCTCCTACCTAAATCCTCGACTATTAACGTTTAGATGTTCGAGTTTTTTCTAGAATATATGATACGGTACCCTCTATATGGATGTATCTTGTACATGCGTACCTTCAGGCCTCTACAGTTGTCTGCTTTTACGAATACGGATCCGGTGGTACGAGACCTTAGATAATCCAAAGTTTGGTTCCAGTAGCGGGTAGATGGCGCCGTTACCTCAAACGGCCCTAGCAAGTGCGAGGAGGGTTACCTAGGTATATGAAAAAGTCATCTAATGCGCGATCATTGGCGAGGAATCATAATGGGGTATGGGCAAGTCGTTCAACCGTGGTCTTAGACAATCCACGAGGCAATCAAGTGCTTTTGCTGTCTATGCAAGGGGTGTAAACTCTCAAAGGCCAGCGCCTCTTCCAATCATCCACGGTTTATCGTACACTGTGTCTTTCCCCGTTCTTCGCTCCATTCGGCCCAACGTTCCATCCTGATTTTGTAATCGAATGCCCAGCGGATATGCTTAGTTCCTCACAGAGTTTCCAGCGGCGTCGCTCACCCGTCGATCATACGCGCCTATACCGAGTTAACCTCCGCTCAAGCACCCTTGCAATTAGCCCAATGACGTACCAATCCCACACCAACCCAAGCACCTCCCGCCACTCACGGAGCAAACTTCCCCGGCGTCTCCACCACGAAGCCCCTCGGACTCTTGTCGAACCCCACGAACCGCACCGTCACCTCCCTCCCGCCGACCTCGCCTCTCCAAAGCAACAGGCCAACCATCGGCTTCTTGTCTGCTGTCCAGCGCTCTGCGGTACTGGCTCGGTCGAGCAGCATCGAGCTCCATTGCGTCGTGGCTTTCGTCTGGTACACCCAGATGTGGAAGACGGTGAGCGGGCCATCGCCGGTGTCGTTGATGAGTTCCGCTGCTCAACATTAGCTCAGGTCCATTACCGCGAAGATGGATGTTGGGCTCTTACGGTCGAACTTGAAGATGATCATATCGCCTCGCTTGTCCGTGTAACGGTAGACCTCGTGTGCGACCATCGTGACGTTGGTGTATATCTGCGGGAAATAGATAGGTCGAAAGGCGGCGTGTAAAATGTAGTGTCTCGTCGCGTGTGAAATGCAACGTGTTGAGTGGGTTGACGCGGCGTGCGGGCGAGCGTTTGCACACTACTCGGGTGTCCGCGTCACTGCGGTAACCCGCAGCATGCGAAATGGGATGGCGCCCCATTCACCTGGTGAACTTGATACGAGTCTTCCCAACAAGCAGGAACGAGATGGTAGTGCACTTCGCGGGCTGGTATAAAAGTTTGAGTACACTCGGCCGTTGTGTTGCCTATCCTGGGGCAACACGCTTTACTAACACATTTGCGCTAGTAATGCATTCCTACCTTATCTGGGCGGTGATAACACGTGTATAAGGTAACTGTGCTAGTGGACGTTAATTGGTTTAACGAGATAGTGTTGAGGTTATGCGAACCGTGGGTAATGGTAGGCGGAGACGTATAAAAAAAAAGCGCACACAGAACTTCTCCGCCCGCGCATCGCTGCTCTGGCCATTTTCGAAAGCTTCTTGATCCTCACCTATTTTCCCGAGTGGTTAGACAGCCTGTGCCGCTTCCATTACCGCCGTATCCTTCCCCAAAAATGCCCCGACGACCTGCATATACCTCTCTCTCTCCTCGAAATGCCCCATATGACTACTCTTCTCCAGATGCAACCACCTCACCTTCGGAATCCTCCAAAACCAAGGAAATACAGCCAGATCCTGCACCTCGTCGTACCGTCCATTGATCAGCAAGACTTCGGACTTGATCCGATGCGCCGCAGAGTAGCCCTCCCACTCCTTCAAACTCCCCGTAGCCGAAATCTCTGAAGGCCCAAACCTACTCACGCACGTCATCAGTTGCAAAGCCATCGCTTAGGCCTACGGCAGGGAACCTTACATCGTACCATACACCGTAGGATCCTCTTCCAGATGCCCCAGCGACGCCAGCAGATCCGCTGGAAAGGGATGCAACCTACACAGATGTCTCTGATAAAAGACCCAGCACGCATCCTTGTACTTGTCGCTCTCAAAGTCGCCCGCGCGAGTGCACTCGTCGAGAGCCTTTTGCACGTCCGCAGGTAAATGCTTGACCAGCGCATTTACGCCCTTCATCATGAGCGGAACACTTGCGGGCGCATCGGCAAGGCTAAGAGTAAGGTGGAAAGTCAGCAGGGTAGATGCATTTGGTGTTGTTTTCTTGGGCCGTGGTGCTACCAGGTGGCGTGTATTGGGAGGCAATACAGTGGCCGATTGAGATATATTTTCTTGGACCCTGATGTTACGTACATGACTTTGCGCAGCCCAGGAGGATTGCGAGATGCGTACACGCCGCCCATCATGCCACCCCAGCTTTGGCCTAGGACGTCGTACCCGCGCGAACGGAGACCGAGGTGGTCGACCAGGTTGTCCAGCTCCTTGATAAATAGGTCGACGGTCCAAAAGGCTTCGTCACCGTTTTTCTCGGGGAGGTGGGTGGAGCGGCCGCAGCCGATTTGGTCGTAGAAGATGACGGGGATGCCGTGGTGGGTATGCAGGCCAGTGAAGGGGAGGAGGTATTCGTGGGCCGCACCGGGGCCGCCGTGGAGAGTCACGAGAGGAGTTTTGCTGCTGGAGAGGTCGCCGATGATCATATACCAGGTTTCGCAGGGCTTGCCGGCGTAGGGGGGGTCGAAGGCGACCTTCCCTTCTGTGACTTTGGTGAGGGTCATGGTCTGATATTTCCTATAAAGCTCGAAGCGGGTCGTACAGGAGATAAAGTAGAATAAGGGAGTTGCAAGTTGGAGGGTTGGTTATGCAGGTGTGGCACAGTAAGCCCGGTTATTACCGGAAGCATTGCCTTTGTAGGTGTAACCGGAGCGGCCAACCACCACCGGCAACCCCGATACTCGGTATTCGTTCTACTATATTGCACGTGGGCGGACGCGTGCGAGTACTGAATTGTGTCGCGCCTTAACGCATTGATTGTGCTAGTAGGGGCGTAAGTTGACTACTTTGTGAAGATTGTACCGCGTGTTCTCGAGACCAGAGGGTCCGATTGTTACATGGTCCGGTGAAAGTTGAAATACAGAGCGCCATCGGCCTAAGATGTTAGGTAAGGGGCATATAGTAGCGTGCCATATATTAGTATCAGCGTTTCCCACGAGCATGCTGTCTCAAATTATATCGCCGTCTCGCGGGCTACCATTGACGAATCAAAGAAAAAAGCAAGGTTCAGGGTGTATGTCAGGGGACAGTTTTGTTGCGTTGTTGCGACTTATCAGCTGTCGCTGGATGGGAGACATCGATGCTATTCTTTTCCTTCGCCTCGAAGATTGCGAATGCCGTTGTTGGCAGCACCAATCCGATATGTATATCGGTACCACTCTTGTCTCCTCTAACACAAGCGTGGCTCGACCTCTAACGCCTTGGGTCCGCTCATACTGGCGCAGTGCGTTTTAGCATACAGTTTGCTCCGTTGCGCCGGGGCCCCAATAAAATCGAGTGTTCCGAAACTGTGCACCATGTTCATGTCCAAACCTTGCGCTCCTTCCCCTTCGATTCTTTCCATTTCTTCACCCGCCTCTTGATATCCGCCGCTGTTTGCTGCATCGGGTTGAGCTTCATATCTCTGCTCATCCTGCCATAATCGTCGCCGTACTTTTCCACCAGCCGCTCTATCCATTCGGCTTCCCTCTGACTCTGGCTTCTCGGCGCCTTCTTCGTTCCGTTGCGCGCTGCCTCCTCCAGCTGCCGTACAACAGGATTGTCACTCCCCTCCTTGGGCACCATGGCAAATCCGTTCCACTCTTGCATCTCTTCGTCGTCGTCGAGCACTTCGTTCAGGGGGTCGTTGAGCGGGTTGCCGTTCTTCTTCCCGCCTACGACGCGCAGGATGGCGCCAGTCGCGGGGTCCCGCTCTACTTGGACCTCCTCTACTTCTGCGACTTGCGGTTTTGAAGACACGATATTGAGCGCGTCGGCAGTCGAGTGTGCGGCGGCATCGGCGCGCGAGGATTTGGGATCGTTGAGGCCGAGGGAGCGGAGCGTCTTCTCGGTCCCGCCCGTGGCGTGGTTTAGGCGCGCTGTGAGGCCCAGCCGGGCATAGTTTTGGGAGAGCGTTTCTTTTTGGTTCCTGCACATCAGTCAGACTAGCAGGAGCGAGGCTATGCGGTGGAGCGCACCAATTCGCCGCTATAATGGGGTTCTGAAGGATCTTCTTCTTGGACGGTTGCTTGTGGCGCAGCTTCGGGATGGAAGACCGGTTCTTCTTTTTCTGGAGCTCGCGACCCATTTTGACGTGTTGCAATCTCACTGATAGAGTGTTGTGTTCGGCAGCAGGTGTTGTCGCCGCTGTTCTTTGCTGCTCCACCAAAATTTCCATGTTTTTCCGGCGCCTAGCGCCATCTGATCGAATCTCAATCTAATCTCAAGGGCATCTTATCAGATCATCTCCGCCCTCATCCTCAGCCTTGTGGTAATTTGGCCCTATATCCAGGCGGGGCCCCTGAAACGTTACTGGATCCCGTTCAATTCGACCGCCATCCCCAATTTGATCCCCTCGCAGACGCCCGTCATGGTGTCGCGACGCAGCATGGCACTCGCATCCCTGCCACTCTTCCTGGCGGTATGGGCCTGCAATGCATCGGCAGCGGCTGTGAAGGATGTCGGTGCGTTGAGTGCCCCGCAAATTGAAGAGCAACTCCAGGTATTACTCAATCTATGTCCCGTGCC
Source organism: Pleoardoris graminearum (assembly GCA_030770415.1). Taxonomy (NCBI): domain Eukaryota; kingdom Fungi; phylum Ascomycota; class Dothideomycetes; order Pleosporales; family Didymosphaeriaceae; genus Pleoardoris; species Pleoardoris graminearum. The sequence goes on from JASEKS010000202.1 coordinate 14,011, forward strand.
TCGCATGAACATTGGCTTACACGGCGGGCATGTAGAACTGCTCGCTTGTGCAGGCTCTCAACGCGCATAAAGTGGCTACAAGCCCGGTCGAATCGAGTCTGACATCCAAGATCTTTGCCTTCTTGTTTCCGGGCAGTCCTGCTGTTAATGCCCTCCTTGCGACCCTGTACATTTCTGGACCGCCGAACTTCCTCCTCGCGCTATGTCCGCCCAATATCGATCCCTCGTCCTTGTCCGTCATGGTGGCATTCGCGGTGGGCGGCTTGTTGGGGGATACGCTGTTCCATCTTCTGCCGGAGATTTTCCTCGGCGAGGATGAGCACGATAGGGTCAGATTCGTCATGGTGGAGCCCAACAAGAACCTGCTGCTGGGCGTGGCCATCATGGTGGGCTTCGTGACGTTTGTGGCTATGGACAAGGGACTACGGATAGCGACGGGAGGAGAGGGTAGTCACGACCACTCTCATGGACATGTCCATGAGAAGGTTGAGGCGACTGCTACGGCAACAGGAACTGAGGCCAATGGTATGCGATCTCGCTTTGCTGGTTGTTCCCGTTCTGACGATGACAGGCTCAAAAGATGGCGTTCGAGCCCGCAAGCCCGTCGCGAACTGTACGACGTCTACCACGACACAAGGCAAGGAGGAGAAGGACATCAACCCCAGCGTCAAGCTCGGCGGCTACCTCAACCTCATTGCCGACTTCACTCACAACATCACTGATGGCTTGGCCATGTCTTCTTCCTTCTACGCTTCACCTACCATCGGCGCAACCACAACTGTAGCCGTCTTCTTCCACGAGATTCCCCACGAAGTTGGGGACTTCGCCCTCCTGATCCAATCCGGCTTCAGCAAGCGCGCTGCCATGGGTGCCCAGTTCTTGACCGCGATTGGTGCTCTCCTCGGGACATGCATTGGTATTGCTATACAGGAGCTTGGCGGGAACTCGGCTGCCGAAGGTCTCGGAGGCCCTGGTATTTTCGGCACAAGCCTACGGTGGGGCGACATGCTGTTGCCTTTTACGGCGGGTACTTTTCTCTACGTCGGGACGGTGGCAGTGATTCCTGAGCTTCTCGAGACGGGTCCAGAGAAGGGCAAAGAACTTCGAAAGACATTTACGCAGTTCGCAGCCATGTTCACCGGTGCTGCTATCATGCTTGCGTAAGTCAACACGTTGCCTTGGGCTTTGACAGGAATTTGCTAACGGCCACAGGATATCCTGGTCTTGAACAAAATTTACATGCTTTTGAAAACGTCGTCCAGCCATCTCGAGATTTTTCGGAGATTTATAGACCGTTGCAGGACATCTTTAGCACCAGTCCACTCTCGTAGAAATAGATTCAATCGTTGGGCCCAGGTCCATCTTAGACAATCTTCATACGAAATGCTGTTCCGCAAGTGGCAAGGACCGCACTAATCCACTCCTTCGCTCTTGCAAGTGCGGAGAACATGACAAAGGTAATCCTGCGACGACTCATACATCACTCCCTGTCGTCGATCCGCCTCTTTTAGTCGCAAAATGTCCCCATTCGGTGTGGTTCAGTCGAGTCATAGGTCGGCAACGCTAAACGCGTTCGCTGATGCTGTTCTTGGAGGCATTTTTGCGACTTTCATGTTTGTTCTCAATCTTTTTTGGCTGTTCAAGCCTTTAATGATGGCATCGTCAGAGATTCTTACATTTGATATGGTTTACGAGATGCATATGCGCGATTGCAAGCATACGGCGACAGCGAAATTCTACGTTGCTGTAAAGCCGATTTACCGTTTTGGGAAGCGATTGGCGATGCCGGATCTCAGCCTACGCAGCAATTTGCTAAGGTTTCCGCCAAGCGCGCGGTGTTTGAGGTTACGCGGTGTTGTCCCTTAGCTGACACCGCCACGTCGGACTCTCGGTGCTGAAAGATTAGTGTAAGAAATGAAATTGCATGGTGTTAACAGTTCACGATACAGGGTTGCACACGCCGAGTGCACCGGCTTTTTGCAGTCCAGATCTCCATTGTAACGCCGCACGGCACAACGCGCGGCCTGCGATACGCTTGGAACGTGCGAAAATCCGTCCCATTACCGACCTGGCCCCCAAATCCCCCTGCCACAACAACTACCCTACCGCAAATCGCCGCTCAGCTAACCGCACGGAGCACAAAATTCGCGTATCGACCAATCGTGAGCTGTGTCATGGGGCGTTTTCCGCCGCCAGACGATCGCTGCGCTACGGTACCCTGTCCGGACCAGCGAGGCGGAGTAGAACGCGGGCTCGTGTAGTACGAGATGCAGGATGCGTATAAGCTGACGGTTGGGACGTCGTCTGCCTCATACTGCTTCTGCGACAACTTCTGTACAACTTCTAAGAACAACCCGGTGTCAGTCGTGGATCTCAGCTTGGCCTAGGTCCCCGCACTACTACGCACACGCGAGGTCGATACGAGCAGCGATACCTGACGCAGCATCGTCGAAGCTGACGCCGTCTCGTTTCCGCTCAGCTCTTCTACTAGATACGACATCCACAACACCAGCTGCTCACGTCGAGGTCGATTCTGAAGAGTTGGGTTTGGCGTCTACTACGCACACCAGGGATGAAGGCCACCGCTACTTCATTAAATACATCGCTGTCGACCATGCTCCGTTCTCCACGAACCCGCGTCACCGCCTTCCTCGTCGCTCTCGGCTTACTCGCACTATGCTATAACCTTCTCGCAACCTTCCCCTCAATCACCTCAAACCTTCGGACTGCGTTACAGCACGCTCTACCGCAGAAAAACTTCTGCACCAAGAACATTGGAGGGGGTGTATGCTGTGACCTCTTCATGACTGCCGAGCCTTGTGTCGAGCAGTGCAGAGAAAACCATCTCGACAGAGAGACATTCGAATTAACGCACGAGTACGACATGTGTGCGGAGCAGTGCTTGGCGGAGTATACGACGACGTGTGTCGACGATGGTGCCAGGGAGGGTGCTGATGGTGAGGATACGCACGGATGAAATAGGAGACGGCCACGACGGCGATCGTATAGCACGATAGCACTTCGTCCCCGACACTAGAGACGTGTGGCGGTGTCGCTATATTCTGGGAAGGGCTTGGCTCGGGACGTGCGGCCGCGGGTATCGGCAAGGGGGAAGGTTGGACCGCATCGAGCTTCGATGCAGAGATTCGGAGAAGAACACAGTCTCTATCGTGGAAGAAGTGGATGAAGATTACGCGGCCACGCGATAAGGGCGACCTCCTTACGGGTAGACTGGCAGCCATTATGCGGACGAGAACGAAGAATGCGAGCTACATGCCCTCCCGTTCGCGAGCCAAACCCCTATTACTAGGGTCTGGCCCCGCCCACTGTGTCGACCAGCCGTTGCCCTAGGGACCGAAACGGAGCCTTGAGGACTCCCTTTGGTCCAGGATGCGATGTGCAAGGTACATGGAATAAGGAGGAGAGAAGAGCGCAACTGTACACTATCACGGACAGGTGATAGCTTCATACACGTAGATACCCAAATATTAAAACCTCGCAACCCTTTCAGCGCCCTTTTGGCGTTGTGCGCGTCACGGTTTTCTCTTAGGGGACAAGACAACTTGGAACCTTCGGATCGCACCTTAACCCCTTACCAGTGCAAACACGCCTTCTCGTACATTCTATCCTATTCTTAGATTTCTTGCCGGTCTTTATGTGTGTCGCCTAAACCGCGATTAGAACCTCTAGCTTCAACTTCAGAGCAGGCGTGGTTGTTATGTAGTCTGTGCCCAGTTCCCATCGGTCCTCGCGACTAACACCATCAGCGGTTTCTTGGTCATGAAAGGATCCCAAATCGGCGAGGACGGGCGTGTTACTTATCCCCACGCGCCAACTTCTGGTGTATCAGACATTGACTCTCTCGATTGTTCGCTGACGAGAAGCGGGGCCAATCAGGAACCGCATGCATCGATCATTCCTGTGCGTGGAAGTGAGCCTTTGCGCCTGAGATAATGAACCTGTGGTTCGAAGAAGCCCTGGAACTAAGGAGGTATTTACGTAGGTTATGGCAGCGGTATGGAGTAGTGTAAGAGTAATGCAGCTCAGGTCCTCAGAGAATAGTTTGATGGGCGAGAGACTTCAAGGCATTATCGGAGAATAAATCATAGTGAGCGAATGGCTAGGCGGAGGTAATGCGGTACTGTTTTAGCAATACCGTCTCGACTGAGTTAGTTTAGGCTTTGTAATACACGGCTTGCTGAGGCTGTCCGTGAGAAGAATCGGGATTGCGCGAACGGTATCGCTTTCCTGTCGTTATTGGCGTTTTCGTGTAGTTTGGCGGGCGAAGTCTGTTATTCAGCACGTGTCCGAAGATTTCTAATGTTGGTTGCATAGCGACACCAATCATGCGGGGAGTGGAGAGTCGCGCATATAAATCAATGAATCTCGAATTTGGTTGTTGGAGGTGGGTGGGTCAAAGGAGGAGAGAAGCGCGGCTGTGGTTGCGCTCGCGAAGGGCTTCACGATGTTCAACACCAATGGCAGCGCGCCGCAAGGTGAGCGGACAGCACACGATGCCCTACATAAGTGGGAAGAATGCCTGCTGAGGCGTCAGCCTGCGTAAGGTTGTCTGCAATACATTGTCAAGATCCAGTACTGGACGCGGATCTGTTTAGAGTGACTGTTCGATATGAACCAAATAAGGTCGAAGATATTTCTCGGATGGGGAATATATAAGACTCTAGTAACACAAAAGCGTATGGCGCATGTATATAGCTGTCACGAGGATTGCGTGGCGATGGTATCGCATTATGGGATGCTGACAGCGATCGGGCCGGAGTTCACGATATAGGATCTCGGTGTTGAGGAAGCCAATCTGCCGCTGCCAAGGCTAATTTCGCTGCGCCGCCTCCTGCGTCTCGCTGCCTAAACGATTCTTCCTCCATTGTTGCATATCCCTTCCTCTTTGTCTCTTCGCTATCTCTCCGTCTCTCACTGTTTTGCTTTTTAAGCGCATTTGTGCGCGTCCACTCGCTCTTTATATACTTAATAATGTCGTCGCAAGAGTCATCGGACGAGACGCCGCCCGTGCTGCCCCCACGCTCTACGCAACGCGACTCTCGAGGCTCATCGCAGATCTCGCCCGTCCAGCCAACGCATCCCCCTGCCGCAGAGGCTTCTTCCAATGCCCCAAAACAGCCTCAAGTCCCCGAGCAGGCAGCGGCGCAACCTTCGCAGCCAACCCAGCCGCAACAGGTGCAGAGTCTCTTCCCCGCAGCGGTTCCCGCCGAGACCATAAAATCAAAGCGCCAGGAGCTGGCAGAGGGTGATGTGCACTGGCCATGGAAAATCGGCTTCCGGGCTGCTACCATCATAGTGGGTCTGATTGGCATAGGATGCGCAGCATGGATTGTGGCCCACTTCACCAACAGCAGCTCCGACATGTACATTTACTACTACTTCGACGATGGATGGAGCATCCCGTGGACATTGATCACCTTTACTCTTTCCGTCATATGGAGCGCCGCCTGCATCATTACCTTCTTCTCGCGCCATCCCAATGCCCCTGTCCATCCCGGAGCCCAAGTCGGCGTCGATCTCATCCTGTGGCTGGGTTTCCTGGCCACCGGGCTGATAGCTATCCTGGGCACCATGAGCGTCGCGAACTGGGGCAGTGACGGCAATCTGGGCTATTCCGGCACCGGAAGCGGATACTACACCATGAGCACCAACGGCACGTGGGTCTGGAACTCGACCCAGTATAGCTCCTACTACGGCGAGGACCGCGCGTGCAACTCAACCCAGAGCTACCGGCACCACTCCATGTTCTCGTCGTGCGAGGAACAGGACGCCTACGTGAACGCTGTGTGGCGGGGAAGGAACTTGCGGTACAACGTCGATCTCACTGCAACCGTCTGCCAGTTCCTTGCGCTCCTCTTCCACCTCATTCTCTTCATCTGGGCTTGTGTCGACACGCACCACAGGAACAGCCGCGGCGTCACCAAGGACGCCGAGAAATTAGCTGCCGATATCGTCATGAACATGGTCAAGAACGGTGCGATTATCCCTGCGCCGTCACAGGCGCACTTTCATCCAGCAATGCCAATGTCGCAACAGGCGGCACCGGTGGGGTTCATGTATCCGCAACCGTTTCAGCCGTATCCACAGCAATATCCCACGCCCGTGGCACAAGGAAAGGCTCCGGTCCAGCAACCTGCAGTAGCCTCTAGTAGTAATGAGAAAAGTACGGGTCCGCGCTATGCATAGTAATGAGGAGTGAGGTACATAGCAGTGTTTTGGGCTGTCTATCTTGTTCAGCGATGATACCCACCGCATACATAATCTTAATGCCTTCTATACGCAATACAAACATTTTATGTTGCTCATGTGCCCATATATTCTCCAGTTCACGTTGAGGAGCTGTTCCTCGGGGTGACGGGAGCAGACGAGAATATGTTGCAGACCGGACAGAGCGGCTAGGAAAGCCCAGCATTCTTTCCACCAAAATGTCGTCTCTTCAGCGATGCCGACGTGCGAGTCGATCTTGGGAGCAAGATTCCAATGGGTGTATAAGAAGGGGATATGAGCTAGTCGTTGCGGTAGAAGAAAGTAGGGTAGGTACAGTAGTATCGGCTTGTCGGCTCCGACCTTGCGCGCAGCGATGGCTAGGACGAACGTCTAGGCCTCGCATATCGAGGAGATGGCTTCGAAATAGCTGTGCACCCGCATCATCAATGTGCTGCGTAGCACGGAACGTCGCACAGAGCGCTTGGTGGGGTAAGGAGGAAGACTTGCCCTTGTCGACATGTACACAGTAGATCGATGGAGATTGTGTGCTTTGGTCTTTTCCCCTTCTCCTTCTCTTCGCTCGGATAGTTCAAAAACTTCTAGCTGCAGTAGGGCTGCTTTTTCCACCCACCGTCTTCCGCCCAGAAGTAACACGCCTTGCTGCAGCGCCCAACGCCCAACTTCGACTTCCCCACTTTGACCCTGAGCATTTCCTCGCCGACCCGAAGTCGTAGATTCCATCGCCTAACTTCCACCGGAAGCTTTGCAGAGAACTCGCTCGCCTAGCACAGTGTGTCACCCACCCTGCGACGCATCTACGCTTGCATCTGGAGGCGGTGTAATCGGCCTCTCCCTCTTGGTTGGCCGCGCCGACCCACCATGCTACGGGTATGCGCCTCTCACCACGAGATCGCTTCATGCAGCGGCCACCTCTTTCTCCCACTTGCGTGGTCTGCTTTGCGGGGCTTCCATCTCCTTGTCGAATTTCCGCTCTATGCTCTTCTGCTTGCTACTCCGTCTTGCGCCCCGGATCATGGATGGAATGGAGCAGAGACAAATGCATGGCCCGCCCAAGCGGTAGCAGAGAAAGGTACCGCATGGTGTACATTGGGGCACCGGCCCATGAGGGCGGCTGCGGCGGCATTCCTTCTTTCCGTTCGTTGTTCCTACAGCCATTGCGCATAGAATTTGATGGGCAATGGCGATGTTGGGGGAGATTGGATGGTTGATGTATGCCATCGGCGTTCGGGCAGCCGCGCTACCCGACTCTCTCGTATGAGAAGGCGGATAGTAGGTAGATTTGCTTGGGTAGGAATCGTAGCAAGACATGGTAGGGAAGCGCGCAGCAGTTGGTTACCAGACGAAACCGCGGTTTTGTGTACTTGTTTAGTGCGCCTTTTTGCTGTAATTAACGTGTTGTGATTCGTGCTGGTTGTCGCATGATCTGTTCAGGTCGGTAACGACGATAAATGAGACCCGGATGAAACTGAGAAGGTGGTTCGTATTTTGGACTGTTTGTAGCTGAATACCGTTGTTTGTATGGGCAGGAAGAGCAATCTGTTGTTCCCGTCCATAATAATTACAGTGGTCTCTAAAGGATGCTTTCAATGGCTTTTAAAGACGTCCGTGGATCATTCATGTTTTTTTCGTATCCATGTTGTTGCAGCGAGCTTTCCTGCCGAGCGAGGTTCAAGTGGCCAGAACGAATTTACCAGCCTGTTCGCTTTTAGCTCGACTGGTAGTATGACCAATAACGCTCATGCTTCTCTACATGGTTCGCAAGATATCTAAGAGCATGCACTGGAGTAGGAGGTAAGAGTGCATTGTCGGGGTTGCTATTCGCTCATGCAGGGATGTTGCGATCAGCCGGTCGACGCTAACCGGATGGGAACAGGCACGCCTTCCCTCTTCTGCCACTGTCGTACGCATCGTCATGGCATCGTCAACGCTGCATGTGCGCATTCTAGCGAATCAGATTCCGTGTAAATAGACATGTCAGCCAAGACTGTCATTGCGACGCGTCGAGAGGGGTTGTTGGCACCTACAAATACAGACAGACCCTGGGCCTCCTCGTCACGATTGAATCTGCGCTTGGAGCACCTTCTATGCTCTCCACTACATCGACATTGCCTAAAGTTGCAACCATGGTGGCCGATTCGCAGCACTACATGCACACGTCTGGCGAGACCGATGCAGTCTGGGTCCATACCGACCCTTACTCGAATCATCCAACCTTCTCCAAGCTCGATCGTGATCTGGAGACCGATGTATGCGTCATTGGTTCAGGTATATCCGGTATAAGCATCGCCTACGAACTTGTCACGCGGGGTATCAATGTGGTGATGATCGAGGCCCGCGAGATCCTCTCTGGAGAGACTGGCCGAACGAGCGGTCATCTTGCGAACGACCTCGACGATGGATACACCGAGATTGCGAAGAAACACGGCGATGGCGGCGCGAAAGCTGCTGCTGAGTCGCACACCTGGGCCTTGAACCGCGTTGGCGAGATCGCCCAGCAGCTGGGTATCGAATGCGAGTATCGGAAGCTTCCTGCCTACGACATCTCACAGTACCTGCGAAACAGCAGGGAGCACGCCGACGACATGCAGCAGCTCCTGGTCGATGGGAAGAAGGCGACCGAGCTCGGTATCAAGGCCGAGTACAAGGAGGGCTTTGCCGTGAAGGGCTGGACCGGCGCAATCGACCAGCGCGATGCAGTCATCTATCCGGATCAGGCTACCTTCCATCCTACAAAGTACCTCGTGGGTGTCTTGAAATTCCTCCAGAACCAGCCAAACTTCTCCTGCTACACCCACACGCGAGCCATGGACGTCGAGGAGAAGGGCGTCGAGCTGCTCGGCATGGGCCACAAAGACGTCTATGTCAAGACCATCGACGGCCACACAGTCAAGTGTCAGGACGCCGTCGAAGCAACCTGCGTTCCCCTCCAGAAGCTTTCCGTCATCGCGGAAGAAGAATACTACCGCACATACTGCATTGCCATCCGCGTACCCAAGGGCTCGGTCGAAGACTGCCTCCTCTATGACTCTGCCGACGCGTACAAGTACATCCGCTTTACAGAATGCGACGAGAAAGACGATTACATGGTTGTCGGTGGAGGCGACCATAAAGTGGGCCAGAGCGACACGCTGGCGCCGTTCGCGGAGCTGGAGAAGTGGACGCGCGACCGCTTTCCGCAAGCTGGCAAGGTTGACTACAAGTGGAGCGGTCAGATCTTCGAGCCCGTCGATTACATGGCTTTCATCGGCAAGAACCAGGGCAAGAAGCACACCTACATTGTAACCGGCGACAGTGGAAACGGCCTCACGCACGGTGTCCTCGCTGGCAAACTCATCGCCGACGACATCACAAACACACCGAATCCTTGGTCCAAGCTCTACAACCCCTCGCGCATCTCCTCCATCGCCAAGGCCCTCCCCTCCATGCTGCAACACGACATCCAAATCAACCTGCAGTACAAGCGGTTCGCCCAAACCGATATCAATGACATTGAGGATCTTGTTCCTGGTGACGGTGGTGTATTGAACTCGAAGACGAAGAAGCCGATCGCGTGCTACAAGGACGAAAACGGGCAGGTGCACAAGTTCAGCGCTCTCTGCCCTCATTTGCACGGCGTGATATGCTGGAACAGCGCGGAGAAGAGCTGGGATTGTCCCGTTCACGGTAGTAGGTTCAGCAAGGATGGAGTACAGATTATGGGACCTGCCAAAGCAGGACTTGCACCTGAGGATGATAGCGGAGAGCAGTTGCAGAAGCGGGCAATCGAGGTGTAATCGTGTATTCGTTTACACCATGCCGTTCTGCGACGGGCAGTCGTGCATTGTTCGCGCATGAACCATCCTGTAGATAAACATACGAATGAGCTAATAATCGGACATCGAGATACGAAACCTGGATGTGTGGAGTAATGACTGGATATAAGGACAAAGACGGCGTGCAAAAATGTAAGCCAAGCCCGTCTCGCTCCTATATCCGCCCGCCAAGGGCTCCTTCATCCTTTACCAAGCGTCGTCCTACTGAACCACTGTGTCCGTACCGACCGGCGAGTCACTCGTACGGTAGGCCTGACTAACCATAGCTTGGCCCTCCCTAGGTCTAGTAATCACGCTCCCGCCGTCTTTATACCATTTCGTAATCGTGCATGCATGCCACCAACGCCTTAGAAATAAACATCCTTCAGCCTTTCCAAGAGGATGTATATAAAGCCCTCATCTCCCTATAGGCTTTAATACGCGCGCGCACAAGGTAGCAGCGCCGTAGAGGTAATCTAATTTAACGAAGTTAGTATTAAGGCTGTTACTTTAGGGAGGAACTATAGTACGCGTAGAAGATAGTATATAAAAGTATATAAATTTTTACTATAGCAATTGTTAAAAGTAAGTCAAAAAGGATGTAGGCTAGCCTAAAAGTAAAGTAACAGCATGAGGATGTGTGTGCTTTTGCCATATACACGGGTAGGAGGAGGCGTGTAAAAGGGGAGACAATGAAGGCGTTACTATAGCTATATTTATTAACTCTCTATTTTTTATATTTTTAACGTAATTTCTCTATTAGTTATAGTAATTTTAATTATTATACTAATACTTACAAAGCTATTTAAAGAATTTTTTTTTTACTACTAGTATTAAATCTAATCTAAAACTTATCTAAAATATAGTAGTAGAGTTATAAGTATATATAATAAATACTATTATAGCTTAGGTAAATTAATTTACGCCTAACCTATTTTTATAAAAAAAAAATTAGCGCCTATAAGTACTAAAGCTATTTAGGCTAATATACCTCTAATATAGTAAGTAGTATTTACTTAGCCTAAATAAGTAATATACTTAACTAAGAATTTTTGTATCTAACTAACCCTATTATAATAATAATTAAATAGTACTTTTAAAAAGAACAGCCTACGTATAAAAAACTTTATAAAAAGGCTATATAAAATTTTATTAAGTTAATAAATAAGAAAAAGGCGTATTAAAATTAATAGATAAGAAATAAATAAATTACTTTATTAAAATATATAATAGTACTCTTTAGCGTATAGTACACTATATAATTATTAGAAGAAAATTAATCAAAGCCCTTATCAACCTACCCTCCCTTTCTCCATCCCACCGCCTTCCTCCAGCCGGGCAACCATTCCAACGACCTCATTACAATTCCTACCGTCACGAGCGAGATGTCCCACCTACAGTACTTCGACTACCCCAACTTCGGCACCCGCACGAAACGCGACCTCCACGCCTCGCAAGCCGTCCGCGTCAACAACCTCATCGAGATCTCGGGCCAGGGCGGCTGGGATCCCACGACGGAAGTCTTTCCCGTCGCGCTCGCCGACGAGGTCGATCGTGCGTTTGCAAACGTGGAGCTCGCGCTGCAGACGGCGGGAGGGAAGGTATTGTCGGCCTGTCAGTGCGGCGTAGACGGGTGCTGATTCGGGGCGCTAGGGCTGGGAGCGCGTCTGCAAAGTTCGGATTTATGTCAGTGTGAGGGGCGAGGATGGGTGGGCGGAGTATGCGGAGCATATCGTGCGGAATTTGAGGAAGTGGTGTCCGGTAGGTGATGATTAGAAAGAGAGAGCGGGGATTTGATGAGGGCTGATGAGCTGGCAGAATCATGGGCCGGTTATGACGGTTGTGGAGGTTAAGCGGTTGTGGGAGGATATGCGGATTGAGATTGAAGCGGTGGAGCATATGGGGTAGCTGGGTGGACGTGACGAGGGTGGGCAAAATGGCACAGCGTAAGTGATTATGATGATGTATATGTATTTCGGCCTGCATTGAGTATCCTAGTGCGATATAGCGTATGCCGAATGCAGGAGCCTGGGTCAGAAGACTGGATAGGTATCTCGGGCGACCGTATCGAAGTCTACCTGTAGCTCGGCGATACCTAAAAACGGGGCATCCCCAATGCGATCCAATCCATGAACACCATACGCAGGACTGCAACGCAGCAATCAAAACGTCCAGAGAGCCATAGCAATTCTCCATTGCACCTCATACACCGTTCATACGCACGCCGCCTTACGTCCTCGCTCCGAGATCGTCTACTTCTTCAGCTTCTTCCTCGGCGGCTCCTCGTGATCGTCGCCCTTCTTGCTCTTCCGCTTCATGCCGCCCTTAGGCACAGGAAACGTGTCGACGAATCTGTCGCTTGCATGCGCCCACTTGCACTTCGGGTCCTGGCAGTTGCGGAACTGCTCGCACCCTGGGCGGCGGCAGACCCTTCCCGCGCGCCGGCAGTTGTAGCAGCCCTGCGGGTTGTCATCGCACCAGGTGTTCCACCATAGACCGTGGCAATCGACGCAGACGATGCCGCGATAGCCGCCGTCCGGTACGCCTTTCGGGTCGCTGTTGGGCTTAGGGATCTGCTCCTTCGCTCGCGATGCAGGGCGGGAGGGAGGTTGGGATATGGCGCGGGGAGGGACGGTGTGTTGGCCTTGGGTGCCTGACTATGTGAGCCTATGTTTGTACGAAGAATGTGAAATTACGTACCATGCAGGTGTTGTTCGGGCTGAGGAAAATAAGGTGGCGCTTGGTCACCGTTCTCAAGTTGACCGATGTCGTTGTACTGCAGTTGATCGTCGATGCTGCCCAGAAGCTGAGGATCGATGTTGTTATGCGTCTGACCATTGCCGCTGGTGTCGTTCAAGAAAGAGCTGTTGAAGTTGGGCTGAAGCAGATCCTCCATATTGGCCCCCATCCAGTCGTTACCCATGTTATTGTTCTGAAAGCAGCCGTTGCCACTGCCCGGAAACACATCGATGTTGTTGTCCATGAATGGATTCAGGTCTAGTAAGCCATTCGGACCAAGAGCGGCCAAATCGTCATTCATGAACCCGTAGCTCTGCTTGTTGAGCTGCTGAAAACCTCCATTCAAAACGGGCTGTGGGAATGCGGGCACCGCTTTCTCGAAGAGGTTCATGCTGCTCATTGGTAAGTTCCACTCCATGGTCGGGTTTCGCTTCTGCGGAAGTCCTGACATGGCGAGGTTGTTCGCAATAGGAGTCTGCCTCATGGAGTCTAATGCCTCATCAGCGTGATTTCCATGATCAAAAATACTCCAGATTGACTTACTGATGCTGTTCAGAGCAGCCATAGGATTATTTTGGAAGAAGCTTGCTTGCGGTTGCTGGGTTGGATTAGGTACCTGAGCCTTATTGGATGGGTTCGTTGATGTGTTTGCAAGCTGCGATGCCCTGAGTCTAGGTGATCGACGCGGCGAAGAAGGCGCTTTACTGTGCGTGGTAGAAGGAGGGCTGATCTGTGTAGAGATAGTGTCTCCGTCCATTTGGGTAGCAGGCGTGAGCCCCGTTTGCATGTTGGGTTGCGCAGAATTCCGTTTTTGTGACTGTTGAAGTTGTTGTACGTGTTCCGCGTATTCGGCCGCGATTTGCTTCCTATCAGTCTTTATCAGATTGCGACAGGCCTCTCGCAAAGCTGCGAATTGTACGGATGGATTGCTGCTAAGCAATCGGGAGTCATTTTCCAATGCATTTCCCGAAGCCTTGCGCAACTCAGCCTGCGCAGTGATTCTATGACGAAGCCAGCTTGCGAACGCTCGCTGCCGTTGAGTCGGATGTAGCAACCCATTCTGTTGTGGAACCTTGGATGTGATCTTTGTGACCTGCTCGTTGAGCTGTTGAGACGGTGTAGGTACAGGGGCTGCAGGCGGCGCGGAAGCACTGTAGAGACGGTCAGTAGTGGTCTAGTCGGACAAATATGCGCAGCCCTGTGTTGCGCCAGGACAGGCAACAAAAATACTGAAAAGAATTGACAAGTGTAATACTTTGATCGCCTGACTCACCTTCCGGGCGTGCCGGTCTGGCTCAAGGGTCCGTGACTGCCGTTTGATGTAAAGCGCTGTCGCGATACCGGTTGTTGGCCAGCAGGTGAAGGCATCTTACTCTGTCGATTCAAAGACGGAGTCGCACTGACAGCACGAATGTACTCAGCGGTGAGTTCAGTTGGATGATTTTGTTGTGATGTAGTCGTAGGAGCCATTCCGTGCTGGTGGTTCAATGGCGGCGTTGCAGTAGCTCGATGAGGTTGGTTCATGCGATTCGAGTTGCTATTGCGACGTGAATATGGGATACCATTCTGAGGCGTCCTAGATGCGCGCGAAACGGATGTACCGTTGCGATTAGGAGGTGTCTGCACTGGAGGTGCCATGGTCGAAGGAGAAGTCCCAGTCGTATTCCTACAAGATGTTCAGTCAGCGTATTTAATATCACCGATACGGAATGTGCTCCTACAACGAGGCGTTCGGCGTAAACCTGCGCGGCATCGGTGTGGAGGGTTGCTGCTGTTCGGCGCGAGCCCGATGCTGCTCTTCAAGAAGATACTTCCGGGGGCTGATTGCCTTCTTGTGCTCTTCTTCGCGCTTCTGCATCTGTGCCTTGATCCATGCGATCTCCTTATCTTTCCGTTCGTTCTCCTCGCGAAGCTTCGCCTTCTCTTCTTCCAGCTTGTTCCTGCATTCCTGGGTGCTCTTTAGTTGCATCTGTAACGAAGCCTTTGAACTCTGCAGACTAGACACTTCGTCTTTCATACTTGTCATCTTCGCCACCTCCTCTTTGATTTTTGCTATGCTGCGTTCGAAGAACTCCTTGTGACTCTTCTCGGTCGCCAGTTGATTCTGTTTGTCTTCGATTTCCTGCATCAATTTCTGCTTCTCCTCGTCATGCGTCTTTTGCATCTCGGCGATCGTCTGTTGGTGTGTTGACTGGCACTCATTGACTTTCTGTGTGACTTGAGAATCGTTAGCGAAGTTCTATACCTGAGGCACTCGTATCGTGAGTTGCGCCCGTTTACTCACTCATTTCCTCGTGCTGCTCGAGGGAAACACCGTTGGCTGCCGCCTCCCGCTCAAGCTGCTCTATCTTGCGCTCGGTCAGTTCCCTATAGTTTCGGAATTGCCAGGTCTCTTCATCATAGGCCTTCTTGACGAGTGCACATTCCCGTAGAGCTTCATTCCTCTCTTGGTAACGCCGCTGCGAGCGCTGGAAAGCGACGGCACATTCCGAACAATCGGCATTGCCGCGCAACATGGAGCTTGGAAAATTACTAACCGCGGCGTCGCCAGCCTCGCCTGCGGAAGTTTGGTCGGACATTGTGGCTGCCTGCGAAGCTGGAGAGAAAACCAAGTCGTTAGTGGCGATTACAAGTGACAGCGCGCAAGAAAGAAAGAAAGAAATGGCAATCGTGCGCG
The DNA here is from genome assembly GCA_030770415.1 of Pleoardoris graminearum. Classification (NCBI taxonomy): domain Eukaryota; kingdom Fungi; phylum Ascomycota; class Dothideomycetes; order Pleosporales; family Didymosphaeriaceae; genus Pleoardoris; species Pleoardoris graminearum. The sequence continues at coordinate 29,467 of JASEKS010000202.1, forward strand.
CTGGTGGAATCGAAATCGCGCGAAGGTCAGAGGTAAGTGAGTCGAAGTCGAAAGGGCCTTGTAGAAGCGGGGGAAGTAATAATCCGCTTCACTGGCCTGGTGGTGACGTCGAGGACCGATTGTCATAAATAGTGAGAAGTGAAAGACGGCCTCAATCTCGACCTTGATGAATCCACCAACGTCACGTGTAGCCGGTCTTGGCAGCCGGTCCACGGATGTTCCGCTGACGCACCAGAGTCTGAAGTGTCCAACGCGGCTGGTCCTGATACGAAACTCAGTTGCGGTTGGTACCTAGGTAACGAATATTTGAACCGCGGTTCCCGATTGTCGTCTTAGGAAAAGGGCGAAGTGCCTCTCCTTCTGCATCAGCTAACTGAAGCAGAGAAAAAAACATCTAGGTCATGCTCGAAGGAATGCAGGATATATGGAGTTTGTGGTGTATCACCATGTAGAAAAGACGAGATGTTCCAAAAGTGCGCGTTTTCCAAGGAGAGACTCTCACCAAATTGAAAGCTCACTGTTGATTGTACAAGGTTACAGTGCAAGTTCCACTGCCAAATATGCCAGACTCCTTCGTGTGCCCTCCGTCGTTAATCGCGCCAACAAACCAGTGTATCCCAGTGGAAACCGTTAGTGTTTACATATTGTCCTGAGAAGCTCTCTAGGCCCCGTACTTCTCTTGTTTCCCTTCACCTAAAGGGACTTGCAACGCTCGTACTCGGCCTCCTTGATCATACGCGCAAATTCTGGAAACATCTCAATAAGACTCAGGTACTTTCCACGGTCATCGCGCATCCAACTTCTCTCCAGTGTGTATGCCCAAGTCACAACAAGGCTACGAACCCGGAAATCGTGATCGGTAGCTTGGAATTCGGGATCGAACACCTGGTGTATGATACGGGTGGAGGTTTCGATGTCGGTTATCGGCATTAGAGCTTGCTTGATTCGAGTGAACGCTGTCTTCGCAAAGTTCTTGTCACCCAGTTTGAGGGCGCCTTTGTAGACCAGTAGATGGGCGTTAACGATATTGCGATCGAACTGGTAGGCACCTGGCGGGGACGCGTACCGCAAATGAATCAAAATTCCTCCCTCGATCGGCTCAGCCTTGAGATCATAGTCAGAGAACAACCAGTGATCAACCGCGCTGTCGATTATGATTGCCGGTAGGTCTTTCGCCGAGATTTGCATGAGTGCCGGCCGCTCCTTATTGGTTTTCTAAGAGAAGTATTGGCATGAGTCATGAAGTTGAAAATACGGTGGTACTTACCAAAGCTTCCGCTATCAATGTTGCGTGCGTAGGTGCCTTGAAAACTGGCAAGGTCCAACGGTGACCGTCTTCGTGCTCGATAGTCAAATCATGGAACTCAACATTGCGCATCTCCATAATCCGCTTTCTGCACTGAATTAGAATGAAGCACACAGCATCTGCGACAGTACATACTCTTTGCGCATTACGCCGACATCGTTCTGTATAACGCCTTGCGCTTTGCCATGGTTCCTCGTAAGCTCTTCGTCGAAGGTCAACTTCTTAGTACGCTGAATGAGAGACTTGGCTTCCGGCGAGATGATAGTCCCTTCCACCTTGCCCTCGCTTGTGTGATATTGGTTGGCAGACATCATGTGTGTGCTGTTCGTTTGCAGGCGCGAACAGGCGTGTGCCAGGCAGACTAGATGAGTGTACGGGCAAGGAAGGCGCGCGAAGCAACCAGCGGGTGCGGCTCGGAATAAGGATATTGCGTGGCGGGTTGACGCGGTAACAAAATTGGCATGAGTGCAGGCAGTGACGTCGGTGGTTGACAGCAGACAGGGTAGCAAACGGCCACACTGCCCTGCACTTGATTAGGTTCCTACGTGCTTAATTTATTCCTTTTTGTTGATTGTACTTGTATATATATTTATTGAGTAAAGAAATTGCCGTCGAAGAGGACCTCCGGGCAAACCTGGATGGGTGGACGCTTCTACTGGTCGCCTGGTAGTCTTCTTGGGGAAGACCTTCTAGGCTAGGCTGTTGAGGACCTCGGAGACGGACACTTTTTTGCGTAAGGTCTAAGGTTCGATCCTGTGTAGTAGCTTGGAGAGGAATATCTTTTTGCGTAAAGTCTAAGGTTCGAACCTGGATAGTAGCTTATTTCATTATTAGCAAATTCTTAAAATTAATATCTGTATTGCGTATCAGCAGGTGTCAGATCCGGATCAGGCATACATGCTTACCTGCAGTCCATAGGTGACTCGATAAACGGGTTCAGAGGCGAGCGGCAAATTTGCGACGCAGTGAGAAGAAGCGATCTGAAGGAAATAACATTATCATTAGGCGGCCTGTCATGACTACTGTGAAACCATGCCCATTTTACCTCCCAGTTCATCTAGACAACAAGCTCCCCATTCAACTTTAGATCACGCGAGCTGAATCCGACATCGATACCAATGGGGTTCGAAGGCAGCCTCCATGTCTGAGCAACTACGTCCCAGAAGCTCAGATCACGTCGCATTAGCGGGAACTTGACCGTGGAAGCTTCGCCCGCAGCCAGCGAGATCTTTTCGAATCCCCGAAGACTCCGCACGGTTTTGTCACCTGCCTCAGCTGGAAGCGAGAGATACAGCTGAGGTACAGCAGCGCCTTTCACGGCTCCAGTGTTCTTGACTGTTGCAGAGACCATCACCAGGGTCTTCCACAGCTCTTCGTTCCCGCCAGGGATGATTTTGGCCGATGTGCTGGGTACGCGTGAGGCGTTGGAAACCATAGTCTGAATGTGTAGGTCAGAGAGCTCGAAGGTGGTGTAGCTGAGTCCGAAGCCGAACTCATACGCGACGCTCTTGTTCGCGGCATCGAATTCCTTGTAGTCGATTAAGTTACCCTCAGTGAAATCAGCCTGCCAAGCATTAGGGTCGGTCGAATGCTGGAGTTCAGTGCTGTTGACAATTCTTATGTTATAATCCGACTCTTTGTTCGCGATTGTGTAAGGGAGCTTTCCGGACGGGCTCGTGTGCCCCCATAGAACATCCACGATGGAATTACCTGTCTCTTGACCGGGTAAATGTGCAGCCAGAATAGCTGTAACATTAGCATGATCCTTCCATGGAAGAACGTTTGGCGAAGCACCATGTATGACGACAACCGTGCTGGCGCACTTGGCAGCGACTGCTTCAACGACCGCTGTGGAGTTCCATTCGGGAATCAGCGTGGTTCGGTCGTTCCCTTCGGTTGCCCAAGACTTCAAGAAGACGATACAGACATCCAAGGGGGTTGGCGCAAGCGAGCGAAGACTGCCTCGGGTGATTGCAGTATTGTTTGTTATGTATTGAACGAGCGCTCCGTAGGATTGGCACTGGGCTTTGATAGCCTCCAGCGGCGACACAACATATGTGAATCGGCCAGTGCCAGACCCTCCTCCCGTCGCGAGTGTGCCTATATCGTAGTTGCGCGTGGCAAGGAGGCCGTCGGCAAAATCAGCAGCGTCGTTACCAAAGACACCGATGTTCTTGGGTTCCTTAAGGGGCAGCGTATTGTTCGTGTTCTTTAGAAGTACAGTTCCGGCTGCACCCAGTTCTCGAATCAGCTTCGCGTGCTCCGCACGCACATCCACAAGCGGACCCAAAGTAAAATTGTGCTTCCAGGCCGCCCTAGGAGAGGAGCTCAATGATGCCGTTGATTCGTCTATGGCCGGGATTGCAACACCTTGGCGCAGATGATAATAAGGGGTCATTATGCGAAGAACCATATCATCGACGCGCTCAAGTGAGAGGCTACCATTGGTGACGGCTGTGGAGACGTTGCCACCCCATAGTGACGGCGGCGCTCCGGAAAAGCCAATGCCACCAGGCATGTTCATGTCAAGGCCAGCTTCTATTGATGCCACGCCGGAGTGCGTTGCTCCCCAGTCGGACATAACGTAGCCCTGGAAACCGAGTTCTTCCTTAAGGAAGCCGTTGAGGGTTTTGCTGTTCTGACAACCATATGAGCCGTTGAGACGGTTGTAGCTACACATAAGTGATGCAGTTCCCGCCTTGACAGCATTTGCGAAAGGCCATAGGTACGTCTCATGCATGGTCTTATCATCAATGTTGGATGATATAGCTTCGATGGAGACTCCATTGACTCTACTTGGAATGCGTTGAGTCTCCTGTTCGTTGCCGATGTAGTGCTTTGTGCAGGCCTGGACACCGGTAGACTGCATCCCGAGCACGGTTTCTTCAGCGAGCACACCGGACAGATACGCGTCCGGAGAAAAGCCCTCCCAGTTGCGACCGCCGAAAGGAGTTTGACCCAAGGGTCCGACAACCGGTCCCAAGATGACGTGGGAGCCCTTCCCTTGACGACAGAGTCAGCCAGGTCCTCCGCAATACCCAAAAAAGATTCGAGGGACTCTTGAATATCAGAAATGCAAGGTTGGTACCTCTGAATTCTTCTGCAATCTGCACACCGCGCTGTCTGACCAAGTCACGGTCCCACGACGCAGCGGCCGTCAACCCCGCTGGAAATACACTTGCGAGTACGGCCTGGCGGATGGCAAGTGGACCGTCCTGCAAGCATAGCCCACTGAAGTTCAACCTTGGAATCGGCGCAATGTTGCCCACGCAGGGTCCGGCGACGCCTGTTGAGATGAGCATTGGTTCGCGAAGGACACAATAAATGCATTTTTACCTGTGATCATAAAGGCTTTCTCATCCAGTGTCAACTGTGCCACAAAAGCCTGCGCCTTCTCTAACGCCGCATCCCACCCCCCGGTGCCAGTAATATTTGCTGTATCCAAACGTTAACAGGTACACTTGCGCAATATAAATATCACAATATATATGCACAGGGTACTTACGAGAAGGATAGACAGGCGGACTTGTCCCGTACTGGGTATGCTCGATGCCAAACTGAGCGTAACTTTTGGTGGCCAAAGCGAACCATGCCAGCACCGTGGAGTACAACATCTTTGATCTGGGAAGTTGGCGCGGATGTCGCCGCACCCTTCGGTCTCCTTCGCTCCATTTTGTATTATTTCAAGCAATCCTTCGCACCTCAAAACTGGTCAAAGGCTCTAGGCTACTTCGCGCTCGGATCATGACTGCGGGGTGAAAGTACGATTGTGTCAACAGGCATATTCCTCGGCAGTTGGGAAGAGTGACTTAGTGACGCAATGCACCATGTCGCGCAACACTTCGGAAGAGTACTTTCGAGGAGTTGGCCGTATTGGTACGAATGTAGGCGCTTGCTCGTGTCACCGTTGGTCTTGTTCCCGTCGGACAATAATACCTCAGAGGGTGTGCGGGAATGTGCGGGGAAGAACCCGTTCCTATCCTTTCCTTTTTCGGGCCGCTTCGCGCCATCGCATCCAATCATCCGAGACTCGCGCGACTCGTTCATTGGATCGCCATATCATGGCTTCAATTTGGCAGATCTTCGGCTTCTAATCATGTATGCAGAATGTGGGCGCAGTTCAGCGTGCATTAAGCAATAGACCATGCGGAGGGTACGAGTCTAGAAGACACAGCATAATACGGAGCAGCGTCCAATATTACTCCTGAACCCAGGACGCGGTAGTACCATCTCGAGGGAACCATACAAAGACGGGCGAATGCCAGTTTTTGTGCAAAGTTACAACTCAGACGAATTCTTGCGCGTGCCTTTCTCACCTAGCTACAAACACATTTGGAACGCAACTTTTACAACCCCAGAGTGGCTAAATAGACTTGATGCCGTGTAAGGAGATCAGAGCTAGTACGAAAAGGGTATTTCCAGCGAGAAGGCGGGTACTGGAGGCGGATGGGCACTTGAAATAGAATGCTACGTCGTTGAAAGGGGCAGCATGGAGCCGAGGAGACATGGTACTCTATCGTTTACGGATTAGCAAGGCGAATAATAATTCAGCCCTGTAATAGTCTTGATCTTGCTAGCGTTGTATACTAAAAAACGGTGTTGCTTAAAGGCATTTGTCCCATCGACAAGGATGGTCGAAAGAAGGACGAAGGGGGATGAAGATAGAACTGTCCCGCTGAGAGATAAAAATGACGTTATATCGTCCATCCTTATTCATAAAGCCACCCACACCTCCGAGGGGGTTTCTCTCGGGGCCATCACATACAATACCTACAACCTTAACACGATATCTCGTCAAATCTATTAACTTCCACTGGCACGATTGCCTTGTCTTGTGTTTCGGCACCTAGTAATGTGTGACTCTGTGTTTTTGCGACGTAATGTATATTATAGCTAGTAGATTTTAATACTAGTCTAGTTATACAATAAGGAAGTTAATAAAGTTAATACTAGATTCTTATATAGCCTATACGCTTAAATAAAACCTAGTTCTATAAATAGTAAAAGATTATTAAATACTTTATCTATATAATCTATATAGAGTAATTTTTTATAGTTAAGCGTCTTACTATTATTAATTTTTTTTAAAGTACTTTTATAGTATTTATCTTTTACTTTTAGTAGCCCTATAAAAAACGTTTTATTAATATTAGCACTATTTTAAATAGTATTAATAGATATACTTTCTTTAGAGTAGATAATAATATAGTAAATAACTATATTAAAAAGCTAGACTTAACGCTTTATTAACTTTTTATTAATATTTTTATTAATATATCTAGTAATATACCTATTAATACGCCCCTAGACTAAGCTATAAACGTATTTATTAAAATTATTTCTAAACTTCTTAAGCTTACTATATATATTAATTTTATAATTAATATTTTTATAGTTACGTATATAGTATATCTAAAAGTAAAAAAACTTTTTAAATCATATTTATATATTAATTAAATAAATAGTGTGGCTGTAGTAGCTTAGGGCGACTAAAAGGAGTTTTAAAAAAGAAGGAGTATGTGTATACCTTTATTTAAATAATATTTACTTAATTCTTTATAGCTATAATTTATTAATACTAGTTATAACTATAATTCTACTACTATTTACTTTAGGCCGTATACTATATTATTTATATATATCTTTTTTATAGTATATATAGCGTTATTAATAAGAAAATTTACATTTATACTAAGAGATAGTTTAATAAAAGAGAAAAAATTATAAAATTTATTTTATAAATAGTATAAATAGTTATAAAGGTATATATATACTTCTTCTTTTTTAAAACCCCTTTTGGTCGCCCTAAGCCACTATAGCCACACTATTTATTCGATTAATATATAAATATAGTATAAATAGCTAGTATATAATTTAGTACTAAATTTTAATAATAATAGTTAAAAAAAGAAAATATAAGAACTATAGGCAATTATACGCTTAATAATAAAAGCCCTACTTTGGGCCGCCGCTAAGGTACGGACGTGGCACGATTGCCTCGCGCACGTGTTATTATTACCACCTAGAGAGGACGACCACAAACACTTCTTGGAAGCTGGATTGCACAGAAACAACGAAAGCGAAAAGTTGAGTGCACAACCAGGTATTATTCATTATATTATACCTATAATCTCCTAAAAAGTTGCATTCCACGCCCCTATCCCGGGGGTCTTTACGCGATACCAAACACCTCGGTAGGTGTTATATCAAATTCCTGCCGCGGGGCCACAAAAGCATTGTAAATTGCCTTATGCGATCCAGAAAAGTTATACGCAGGCCTTTACTTCGTTAACATCTACCATCTCCGCTCGGCACATTGTTTTACTTACCTGTCCTCATAACCGGCATATAGGAAGCTCACGAGGATCTCAGGAGGTCCTCCTCCATTCACCTCCGAATCCGGCGCCCTCTCGCTTAGTTTCGCGGCGACACCATTGTTCACACCCTCGAGGATCTGACAGTTTTCGTACCAGTTGCCCTTGCGGTAGTACCCATTCTCAGTCCCGCTGCAGTAAGCCTTCACACCGAGGATTTGGCCCTCAACTGTAGGAACAGTGACGTTGAAGTTGTAGTAGCATCCACGTTGGCAGCCTGCTTCCCAGCCGGAAACGTGCCATTTCCAGTTTTCGGGAATGTCTATTTGTCGGCTTTGGAGGACGGGCGATGCCAGGGCGCTGGCCGAGAGGGCGAGCAGAGTCGTGAACGAAACCATTATGGATTAATTGGTGGGATTTGCGTCGAGCAGAGCGAAGAGTTGTTGATGAGGTGCTGATGAGTGTGCTGTTGGCGACAGGTGGTATCCGTACCTCCATATATGAGATGTTTATATCTCGCTCGTGGGCGGGCCGGGTCCGCATTACAGACTATTGAAGCTTAAGTGCACGTCATACCTCGAGATCCAGGCAGTCTTAGTAGGCCCTTCTGGAGGGATCTTCCTGAAGAAAACATGGAATGCATGGTGCCGCCCTAACCGAGCCCCACTAGACTTACCCTATGTGGCACAATGTCCGCCGACCGACCAACCTCATATAACTCAAAATAACCTGATATTCTCCCGATGTAACGGTTTCGGCGTTTCCCCGGAGTTCCGCTCGAGTACTCGGGTCTGCGCGTTGGCTGCTACGTAATGCAGGGGCCCATGACAATACTGAGGATCTTTATTGAATCCAATATTGGACAACTTATCAATTCATGCATCGGTTTTGCATAAAGGAGTTAGCAACCTGGTGGAAGCAGCATCGCTATTAATGCGAGAAGTCCAGTCATATACCCGAAGGCAGCATCTGGTGTGTTTGGTTCGCATCGCTTTTGCCATCATCGTGCAGTCTTGTGTTTTAGTATCTAGCAATGTGTGACTCTGTGTGTTTACGACGTAATATATATTATAGATTTTAATACTAGTCTAGTTATATAATAAAAAAGTTAATAAAATTAATACTAGATCTCTATATAGCTTATACGTTTAAATAAAATCTAGTTCTATAAATAGCGTAAGATTACTAAATATTTTATTTATATAATCTATATATAGTAACTTTTTATAGTTAAATATTTTACTATTTTTAATTTTTCTCTAAAGTACTTTTATAGTATCTATCTCCTACTTTTAGTAGCCCTATAAAAAATATTTTACTAAGTAGTATTAGTACTATTTTTAAATAATATTAGAAAACGTATCTTCCCTAAAATAGATAATAATATAGTAGGTAATTATATTAAAAAACTAGACTTAACGCTCTATTAACTCTTTATTAATATTTTTATTAATATACTTAGAGACACGCGCTTAGACTAAGTTATATATATATTTATTAAAATTATTCCTAAACTCCTTAAGCTTATTATATATATTAATTTTATAATTAATATTTTTATAGTTACGTATACGGCGTATTTAGAAATAAAAAACTTTTTAAATAATATTTACTTAAGTTATAGTATAAGACTTTTAGACTATAATATATTAATACTAGTTATAACTATAATTCTACTACTACTTACTTTAGGCTATATATTATATTATTTATATATATCTTTTTTATAATACGTAGTAAGTAGTATTATTAGTAAAAAGATTTATATTTATAGTAGAAAATAGTTTAATAAAAAAAAAAAGTTATAAAGTCTATTTTATAAAGTATATATATAAGCGGCTAGTATATAACTTAGTACTAAATTTTAATAATAATAATTAAAAAGAGATGATATAAGAACTGTAGGTAATTATACACTTAATAATAAAAGCCCTACTTTAGACCGCTGCTAAGGCATAAATAAAAAAAAGTTATAAAATTTATTTTATATAGTTAGTATATAACTTAGTACTAAACTTTAATAATAATAATAGTTAAAAAAAGAAGATATAAGAACTGTAGGCGATTGTACGCTTAACAACAAAAGCCCTACTTTAGGCCGCTGCTAAGGCACGGACGTGCCATCATCGTGCAAAAGGAGGTAAAATGTGGCGCCGATACACTAGTACAAAAAAAGGTAATCGACTAAAAACAGTTGTTCCCTTAGATATAACTAAGACATGAGCGTATATAAAGAGTGGAGAGAAATATATTTTTGTCCTAGTTAGTGCTTTTCTCATTAAGAATTAGAAAGCCGCCCAAGATTACCCCGGATTTTTACCCCTTCCTTGCAGCTAAGCTATGGTGCACGAGGGACAAATTCTCTTCGAGCAGCGTTTGGCCTTGCAAGTTCATCAGCGCCTCCGCACGATATAAGGCCAACTGGTTCTGATGAAGGAAGACACTGCGTCACTAGTATCTGCACCATGATACCTTGATGCTTCTCTTTATAGAGCAAGAAGAGGCATTTGTAGAAGGAGAAGGAGAGCCAGGCGAGGAGAGAGAAGATCTAGATATGCCAAGAGAGGAGCCGGATGTAGATACAGAAGATGAGGATCTATAAGCTCGAAACAGCAACTTACGGACTGACTCAGGAATCACCAAGCTGGGACTGGTCAGCATTGCACAGGAGGATAGTGAATCGGCCATGCTTCTCCAAACATGCGTCTACAAGCGCTTTGACGGATGCGTAGTCTGTCGCGCCTGTCGGGATGATGTCGCAAATTCCGCCTTCCTCATCTATTGTTTGTGTCGTTTTGGTCGTAGATGTAACCGTACGGCTCCCTTCGACAATGGTTGCTCCACATCGTGCAAAGAGTACTGCGCATGCGGCCCCGATGCCCCGTCCCTTTTTGTTTCTGTTTGGCCGAGGCCGACCCATGAGAGCGATTTTTCCTTTTAGGCCCAGCATAGTATTGATTCTCCAGATGTGAAAACAGACCGATAGGAGTGATGACACGATGCAAAGATAAAAAAAGGGGCCCCAGGAAGGATAAATACATGATTTCATCTTTCATCATTCCAGTAAGCATCGCATCTTATTGAGCAACAGCGGGAATTCTCCGCCCATGCGAGCCCTTCCCTAGTCCGGTCTAGCCGTTGTCGCGGAGTTCCTCCGTCCAGCCTTGAACACCACCCTCCAAGCACCAACCACTACTCATCCGAAAACGGATTATGACCCATTCACTACTAGAATATCAAGCAAACATGGCTGATCAAGAGGAACGCTCAAACCCCGACTACGACTTCAACACGCACACACCTAGCAATGCGCCCGGTCTCCGCCAGGGCCTGACATCATACGGCGACTCTCACTTCTCGCTCTTTCTGCGTAGAGTCTTCATAAAATCGCTTGGGTACAGTGAAGATGCATTATCGCGGCCCATCATGCTGAGAATTGTACATGGATGGATGAGGAGGGTCAGGGACGACGGAGAAGCTCCGAGTTTTGAAGCGGAACCGGGGTGCGCTACGGAAAAATCCCGTGTCTGATCTTCCAACCTCCCCACGGCCGCGGCTCCCTCCAGTGTTGATAGCAAGTTTTTCGCATTTACAATAAAAACTGCATATTACGGTTGCATCCACGCTCACTGACTCTTCCTTTTCCATCGTCTTCCCAAAAATCTTACCATGACCGAACCCGCCGCTGAACAGAAGCACTACGTAGATGCAAGGGATGCTACAGCTTTCGTAGAAGCGGTCTTGATCGGGAACGGCGTGACAGACGCGAACGCTGCCATCGTAGCGCGCTGCCTCGTCGCAGCTGATTTGCGAGGCGTCGACACCCACGGCATAAACCGGATACCTTCATATGTGGAGCGCATACGACAAGGCGTCCTAGACGGGCTTGCAACGCCAAAAGTCGCTCAGATTACACCCGTGGTATCGCATGTGGACGCACAAAATGGTTTCGGTTTCGTCGCTGCAGACGCTGGCATGGCTGCTGCCATTGAATCCGCGAGGACCTACGGCATCGGCATGACCAGCATCAAGCACTCGAACCATTTCGGCATGAGTGCCTGGATAGTCCAGAAAGCTATCGACGCCGGCATGATGAGCTTAGTCTTCACCAACAGCAGTCCTGCTCTGCCTCCTTGGGGTGGAAGAAGCAAGCTGATTGGCGTGAGCCCGTTAGCTTGTGGTGCACCTGGAAAGGATAATCATTTCATTCTCGACATGGTTCCTTCTGTAGCTGCGCGTGGTAAAATATACAAAGCAAAGAGACGGGGCGAGAAGATTCCGCTGGACTGGGCACTGGACAAGGACGGCAATCCCACCGATGACCCAGCAAGAGCCCTTGATGGCGGCGTAATGCTGCCTATGGGCGGACCGAAAGGCTCGGGATTGGCTATCATGATGGATGTCTTCTCTGGAGTGTTATCGGGTTCGGCATTTGCAGATCATGTTACTGGTCCGTACGATCCATCGAAGCCGTCCGATGTAGGCCACTTTCTGGTCGCCATCAAACCAGATCTGTTCATGACTCTGGACGACTTCAAAGAACGGATGCAATATCTATATGATAGGACGATGGGTGCTGAAAAGGCTGCCGGGGTGGAGCGTATATATTTCCCCGGCGAGCTTGAACAGCTCGAGCAGGCGCGCAGGGAGAAGTCCGGTATCCCTTTGGTTCAGGCGGAGGTTGATGCGTTGAACGCAGAGGCGCATAAAGTGGGAGCGAAGTTTCTGGTCATCAAAAGCTCGGCGTAGAAGATGGCCCCTCCAGTATTCATGTCGCATGATAATTGCTTTTCGCAATATCCTAACAGAACTTTATCTTATGCTTCTGTCCGTACATCATGGCTTTTTTCAGGGAACACAATGCATATTCAAAGTATCTCAGTGGCTTTGAACGCTGAAGTTCGCAAGTGACCATGAGGCTCCGATTACGCTATCCGGTTCGTCGCTGTGGCCAATTGCTTGTGGACTTCCTCCGTGAATACCCACATCAAGCACCAGCCTTATTCATCGAGGCACTGTAAATTCCTTCATCCGCATTGTGTACAAAAGCTTACATTCTTCTTTCCAGTCTCCCTCATTAACAGTGCAATCCCGCCGTTTAGTCACTCGTTCATCCATCAAGTCCGGTCCTCGTCAGATCGTCAGCCATGACTGTGATTCATATCGGTATGCCCCATCCGATTATTCGCTTCAATAAACTGATTGGCCAATGCGAAAAAGTCCTCTTCGAATTTCTCCCTATAATCTCCGCCGCCCACAAGCGAATCTTTGTTACCCAACCTAGAGCTCTCAAGGCCCTCTCATTCGCCCTGAACCAGCGTCCTTTCGTCGGCGATCCATCAATAACGGATCCGATCGAGTGGAGTAGAGGATATGATTTTGTCCTTGTAAGTTTTCATCGGAATAGGGCGGCTTTGAAGGAGTCAGGCGAGTGATGAGCACCATCGGTACGTGAGCTAGCGAGAGAGATTGGGAGGAGCTGACGAGTGATAGGGCAACAAGCCAATATCTGTGGCCATACCAGGAGGAAGTAGCAAGCTTTGAATTTGAAGTCGCTTGCGTGGATGAGTACATTTGCGAGGCTATTTAAGTAGTTTACCGTCCCGCGAATTCCAGCGTCAACATTGTTATCCAGCAAAGCTCTGGTATATGTATGATCACTCTGTCTTTAAGCATAGTAATTTGTTTGAAATTTCAGCAATATGCTCCAACCGTAAGGCCTAGGGTCCTCCGTACTTATGTGACCTAGGTAGGTAGGCAATCCTAGTGTTGGGAATCTTCGAAGCCTCAAGTCCACTGACACGAATTTCGATTCTCTGGCCGACTTTTCACTGTTACAGCTACCTGCTTACAAACACTGGACGACACATATCGTCTTATAATGGGTCCACGGGTATGACCTGTTTCTCACTAAGTCTTGAATGCGACACCTGGGCAGTTTCGCAAACCTTATGAAGATGATCTAGTACTCCTCATCAGCAGGAATTCGTTGGTTTCGCACGCATGGGTCTCGGCCTATCCGTACGCTGGACTGGTCGTGTCGGCGAATGACGATCTTTGCAGAAGCGAGCGGCTGACAAGGCCCCCCACCTCGCCGTCAAGGCTTTCGCGGTGCATCGTCAATTTCCTGGACATCTGCATTGCGGTCAACCTTGTGCTTCCGCGATGCGGTTGTTTCGAAGGCAGGCGCAATGAGTCAGGAGCGTAAGATCCAACTGTGCCGCATCGAGTGCGTTGTCCTAGGTGTTGGAGCTAAATCTTGCCAGCCACCGCAAGCGACGCGGAACCTCGTGCACCGCCAGCCGCTTCCATAACAGCACCTCAAGACGACATTTTTGACCATGATACGCGAGACCTCCTTCGGGACTGGGAAAACAAATACACTAGCCCTGCATCATCGGTATCGCAGGCGGAGTTCTTTGCGCCATTAGACTTATTCACCAACGACAATGCCTCGAACCCAGGAAATGCGGAAATTGAGGAAGATGACATCCCTTTGCATCCGTCAGCGCCTCGAATTATCATCAGCGGACCTGATGCAATTGTGACACCATCGCTCTTGGGAGAAAGACCAGCTTTGAAGAGATCTTCCCGGCTTGAAAAGAATACCTCGTCTCTTGACGGAACGAATAACTTAGTCCAAGCAAGACCAATATCGCGCCAACGAAGGCACAGCACCATCAGCCTTGTACCTGACAGGTCCAATGATGCTCAATCACCCACGAAAGAGGCACAGGCACGTCCGACTCCCAGGCCATGGACTGCTACTGAATTTCATCCTAGGAATGGGTGGAAGATGAAAGTGCGATACGCTGGCGGCACTTCAGTAGCGTCCGTCGATATTGTAGTCGTCTATCTATATAACTCAGCGACATGCAATCCGTTGGATCGCGAGGCCGACCTTGCGATGTTCAACCATTCAGTTCACCAGAATCCGCGTGAATCGGAAACGTCACCGACGCGCAAGATTCTGCGAGCACGCACCGATCTTGGGAATCAACCGGATCACAAGGTTCTCAATCCACCTACTTCGAGACAATGGTTGGCATACCCTCAAATAGACGAGCAAAGAACGCGGCGTCAGCAAGTGAATTGGTTGAAAGATGCCGACATGCTACAGAAACAAATACCAGGCATGCGGCTTATCACCGTGGGCTTCGATATCAAGTTGGCTTTGACAAGCGAAGCAAACTTTGAGACAGCCGCACGACAACTATATGAATATCTTCAGCAGCATCGTAACGAACGCAGCAAGGTTCCTATGATATTTATAGGACATACACTGGGATGTTTGTTTATCATCAAAGCTCTATCGGATAACCAGGCTAGATTTCCAGCCACCGATACTCTACTGCTGGATACTGCCGCTCTCTTTCTCTTTTCCAATTACACGTTCTTTTCCCAGGCACGGATACAGGCGCTCGCTGGCCTTTATGGCGCGAAACCCACGGACAAGTTGTTTAGTGAGCTTTCCAGAAGCCCTGCCGTACAGAAAATAAGCAAAGAAGCAAGAGATCGGCTATTTGCTCTGTATGCCCCCAGTACAACGCCAAAAGTGTTACGGACAGAGGAAAGGCAGCCTAGAGGTGTATCGACTGCGTTTCCAATCTTCCAGGTGTTCGCGCGAGGCGAGATCCATACAAACTCGCTGAGTATCCTTCTCAATACGCCAGTGCGGACAATTACAGTGGACAAAGAGCCTCCAAGCGTCCTTAGGTTTTCAAGTCCTCAAGACTCCGAATTTCTCCACTTAGCGAGGCTGATACAATCTGCCTTACAAACACACAAGCTCTTGCACGCAGCGGCTTTGGGTCGCTTAGATGACATCCATTCCTTGATTCGCAGAGGTACGAATATCAATTTGCGTGATCGATGGAGTCAAACAGCGTTACAAATTGCCGTCCGTATGAACCGTGAAGATATCGTGCTCAAGCTGCTAGGCGCGAAGAACGTCGATCCTAACTGTCGCGATAGACTGTCGAATACCCCTCTTCACTATGCAGTTCGGAACGGTAACGAGGCGATTGTCAGGGCCCTCATTCATAACGGAGCGGATATTGGCATCGAGAACCAGCGTAAACGAACTCCAAGAGATATTGCAGAGAAGAATAGGTCTCGTAAACATATTGCGAAGCTGTTGAAGAGCAAATTGATGAGTGGTCCAGATCAGAGCCCTTCCAGCAAGTTGATAGGGACAGGTAGACCGCCAACGTCCCCAGACAGCATTTTGGCATGTAAAAACTCTCAGATTACCGTCACGGAGATTTATGCCACCAAGAACAGTGATAAACATTGGAGTGTGAGCGTCTCTGTGGAAGCATTACTCTACGGCACAAGCAATCTTGACGAGATACTGGAGCAAGTTAGGCCGCAAGCAGTAAAGCGAGATTTGCCCGTCTGCGTATGGATTCACGTCCCTGAAAATAACATGGTTTGGGTAGAAGATTTGTTCGCCAAGCTCCGTCTTCATCCGGCCATATGGCAGGATACGAGGCATTCGGTCACGGAATCATTGCGAAACCGTGCAATAACTCCCCATTTCAGAACTGGCGGCATCCAGTCGCTCTTTTTGCCTTTTCTCAGCTACGAGGCCAATTATCGCCAGGCCAAGCGGACCACGTATATTCAGACGGTCGATGCAACGTATCAGCAACAAAGGAGCACCGAACTTCCCTTCGCAGGTAGTGCGCTAGCCGCGCTGACGGAGGGAAGCAGTCGGGCAAGCGCCAATGAGCGAAGGCCTTTGCTACAGGTTCCAGAGGGAAAAAATCTGGAGAGCTACCCTTACCTTGAAGAGGACTCTGACTCTGACTTCTCGGAGATACTTGAAGCCGAAGATCCGGACGACTTGGAAGAGGAAGAGAAGGCACTGATCAATGCGTACTTGTATAACCCGCCAGCTCTCCATGTTCGCCGGACCTTGGATCAATACTACTACCACATGTTGGAAAGCACACATGAACGCGACATGGACCAGGTGGTATCGCGGTGGGCGCAGAACGTAAGGTCTCAAGTCCGCCACAACATTTTGATGGTTGATCAACTCTGGCTATGGATCGGTCAAACCCCCAACAATTCTATGCCAGGCGAGATCGAGATGGAAAAATTGAAACGACGCAATCGTAGCAGCGACAGCGCCAGAGGAAGATCGCCTGAGAGCAACAAGAGTCGGTACATTGTTTCATGCTTTCCTAACCGGACCGGAAGCGGCCATCGCACTCTCGACGATCTACGACTACGCGTCCTAGACCCAAGCAGCCGAAAGCGTGATCCTATCCGCCAGCCAGAAGACCTAGTATCGCGTATTCTGGAAACCTGCTGCAGTACATTCGACCGGATGCAAGACGTCGACATGCTTCGATTCTTTCAAATGTTCGAAGACTCGGTCGGGACGATCGACGACAAGGAAAACCGCCTGTTCCGTGACTTTCAACGAGGGTCGAACAGGCTTCTCGAGCTCGACCATGGTAACAAGTACTACAATGAGAAGAAGAATGCTCTTATGACTGACCTCCTCGATATTCGCGAAGAGATATCTCTGTTAGTAGAAGTCAAGGACATCAGGGATGAGGTCAATATCATACTCACAGTCCTAAACATACAACAAACGCTTGTGAGTCAGATGGACCAAGATACCGGTGGACACGAGTCCTTGCTGCACACCCCAGTCGTCAAGAACATGATCTTGGCAGACATCAACGACTTCACGAAATTGGACGGCCAAGCTAGGACCATCCAGGAGAAACTGAATACGCTGATGGACCTCAAGCAGAAAGCGGCTAACGCGTGGGAAGCGAAAGAAGCACGTGAGACGGCCGTAGCGACTGGAAAACAAGGTAACACTATCCTGGTTTTCACCGTCGTCACCATTATCTTTCTCCCATTATCATTCATGTCATCCTTCTTCGCCATTGGAATTGCTGCTTTTCCCCACAACGCTGAGAGCGGAGAGGTGGCCTGGCCTTTGGGAACCGTCACGGGCATTTTGTTTGGCGTCTCGCTTTGCGTCTCTATACCTCTCATTATATTCGCTCTCAACATGGATTACTTCACTTCCCTATTCAAAGAGCTACGCCACAATTATTTCGCCGATCTGGCAATCAAGATCATACCATTACTTCCGCCGCTTGGCTCGGGTGGGAAATCGACTGCATACCGCAGACGCTGGACAGGACTACTTCAACGGTATCGCGATAACTACATGAAGAACGACGACCTGGAAACGGAGAATATTAAGAGCAGACAAGCTGCTAATGCGAAAGTTGGTGCGAGTTTTCCTTCGACAGTCTCATCGCACGCCTTCGTGGATGATGATGAAGACAATTCTCTATTGCGGACCAGGAAAAGACATCGAGGGCTCCGCGGGCAAAGAAGAACAGAAGAAGATGAAAGCTTGATTGGCGGTCAGTGAGATGAAAAAACGAAATTCTCGTTGTGCTCAGTTGGCCAGAATCTTGTCCATGCTAACAGACTTTGGGAATAAAGGTCGTTTGCCGGCATGCCCATCATCTTGCTTCATATACCTCAGCCCTCTCCTATACTGTTCATCTTGTGGAGGGCATAATGCACAATACACTTCCCGATGCTCATTACCGCGTTGTGCAGTACAATACAGAATTAATCGTTCAAAAACAAGGCAACCGAATATTGCACAATGCTAAATTCCGCAAGCATTCTAAATACTTGGCTCCCTGAGCACTTGCAGGGGATAGATCAACACTCCTATTATTTATAGCCATTAGGAACAGCGCCAACAACACTGTACATCTTTTCCTCATGCCGCAGACCAGCTTGAACAGCATTTCCCATGTTGATGAAGATCTCTTCGTAGCTTTCGTCGACGGCCAACCCCTTAACGCAAAGATAGCCCACGAGGTCCTCGCGACATGCCAGGCCGCTCTAGCGACCATGGAGAACCTCACCGCGCTGCTCGTCGCGTACCTAAACGCCCCGTGGTACACCTTCCTGAGCACGCGCTCCCGCCAACGCGCCATACAGTCCACGCACTACGACCTCTTCCGCCGGCTGGACCTGCTCAACACGAAGATCCGGCACCTCTACGCCGACCGATCCTACGCAGAAATCCCCGTGGCCGGTAAGCTCAACGGCAAAGTGCACCACATGACAATGCTTCCGGCGCGGGTGAAACCGTACGGGAAGTTCGTGCTGCCGCGGTGGGCGGAGGAGATCCACAAGTCTGCCAGCAAGACGTGGCAGTACGCCGCGTGGCTGCGGAGCCGAGGCGGGCGTGCAACGGCGCGGGAATATGTGATAGTATATAGTGAGATGCTGGACGTCTACGAGCTGCACCGCTTGAATTTGAACGCGGTGGTGGGGACGGTCGCCGGGCTGCTGGTGTCGCTGAAGCGGAGGGATCCGCGAGTCTGGCGGCTGGCAGATCCGACGGATGAGCTGCCTTTGTGGCGCTGGAGGCCGGATGTGCTGTATATGTACGAACCGCTGAAGCCGGCGTAGCGCATAGGGTTCTGATCGACTTTGCGTTTCCTGGGCGGCCACTCGGAGTTGAAGTGCTTCTGACTTTTATTACGTTACGACGAAACCATTTAGGTTGTTTGAAGATTCGTATAGGATGATATGACGTGGACTCATGAGTAAGAATGTCCATTGAAACGACGGCTAACAGATATTGTCTTCTTATCACTATCTGGATGACTTCCTCGTGTACAGCTTCTCCTGACTCACTCCGCCTACCGGAAGGGCTAATTAAAGGTTGTTTTAAGGTTATATCCGCAACATTGAGCCTGCTACGCCCTAATTACACTAATAGAGTATTGCGAATACAGCAGCCGACCAGGACATATATACTTCAAATCTAGGCGTTGCCATGATGCATAGCCTACGAAATAGACTACTTCATCGGACGTTCCAGCGAGAAATTATGTAATTTATACATATCATGCCTTCCTACCAATTGTTACACATCGCTACTCGTGACCCGTCATTCAGGCATACATCGTTCCGCATACACCTCCAGAGCTCTCCCTACATCCAGCCTCAGCACGCAACGTCCCGTTGCGACTGGCCCATGTCACGATAATCAACATTGAACGGCTCGCCTCAGACCGGCTCACTGCGACAGAGCCTGGCACCACAGGCACGTCACCTCACTCACAACGCCTTGCCCGCCGCCTCAACCCTTCCGATGACGTGCTCCAACAAGTTGACTTCTCCCCTCGCCTGATCAACCCAGTTGTCGCTCTCACCGGCTACCAATTCCCCACCCTGCTCCAGCGCTGATTTGAAGCGCCTCGCAGCCTCCTTCAGCGGTGCTAGGTAGTGCTCGTCCAGCTTGCTATCTCTATGCAGTGACCGAATATCCAGGGTACCGTGTAGCGGCTGAGCGCTAAGAAGTAGGTAATAGAAATTCAGCGCCGCGAGGTAGAACCCGAGCTCTTGTCTGAATAGTATAAATGCTTCTGAGATATCCGACGTTGAAGTATACACCGAAGTGAGATCCGGGAAGAGGAATGGCGCCGTGGTGTGGAGCGCAACGGGTGTAGCGAACACCGACGCATCCTCACTTCCGGTGTCGTGGGTACCATCGTGCGGCGCGTGGGAAGAAGGACCCGAAAGAGGGGTGTTTGGATTCGCTTCGAGCGTCTCGCCCTTTAACCACGTCACTGCACTCGCCTTCAGGTTCTCGTAGGGACAGTGTTCAAGCGTGTCGCGGATGAAGGCCAGACGGACGATACTAGAGGGGTGCGAGCGCAGGATAGTGGACGTGAGGTAGTGTGCGTGGTACCGTAAGCTAGGTGAGGGAGTGTTCGCCGAGATCAGGGATGTCGTCTGCAGATACGTTGTGAATGCCTGATCGTCCGGGGGTTCACCGAAAGCATTTTTTTCCACAGCGATAAGGCCGAGTGCGAGGACAGCGTCGAGGAGGGCTTCGGGTTCCATACCGACGGTTTGCTGGCCAACGACGCCAATGTAGTTTTGGAGGATGGCGGAGTGGTCGGGAAAGATGTGGATGAATGGGGCGTCGTCGGTGGAGATGTTCGTGTAGAGTTCTTGCTTTACGGTTCGCGCTGTGTAGAGAAGAAGAGCACCGGTTTTTGATAATGGAATGTCCTCGGCGGAGTTGGGCGGCTCATCTTCCTCGCCTGGGATACCCTGTTGCTCGGTCTCCGGGTCCATAATTGTGGCTACCAGCTCGGATGTTTCCAGGTCAAGATCTTGTGCAAGGGCTACGAGTTGTCCCACGATGGCGGCCCTTGACTTCAAAGCGTCCTCGTCGGCGAACCGGGAAGCGTATGTCTTCTTGCCTGGCACGATCCGGCTGGGCTCGTACTTCTCCATGAGTCTGCTGGACCAAGCGAATCCTGGAACATCGTCATCTGAGCCAAGAGTCAATATGTAGTCCTCCATTACATGAGTAAGAAATGACTGGAGTAGGCGATTGGTAAGAGTCTGCTCATCTGCGGTCGGCGGCTCGCTCTGTGCTTCCGGATCCGGCTCCATACGGTTTGACACGGTTCGAAGGAGGTTGCCACTGGGTGTTCGCGGAGGTAGGTGGGGTCTCTTAGTCCCAGAGAGCGTTTTGATAAGCTTGATGGTAGATAGCGTGAGTATATCTCTATGTGACGTCGCGCGGTTATACGCCGCTAAAACCGCCTGAAGACTTGTTGCTAGAAAGCGACTTGGATATTTGGCCTTGACGCGACCATGCAGCGTGGCCAGAAGATCCAACAACACCTCGAATTTTAGGACGGGTAACGGTGGAAGTACTGTGTCCGGAAGCGCAGGTGACTTGCTCGACTCCCCCGCTGTTACCGCTGCTGCTTTGCTCGACGATGCTGCACTTGGATCATCGTCCTCTCCATCGGAGTCATGTTCCCACTCTTCAAATTCGAGTAATCGCAGAGCTTCCGTGACCTTCAAGATGACCTCCCTCGGGTTGCCCTTTGCCGCGACATCCTGCAGACATTCTTCCGAGGCCGGAAGTAGTGGGAGCAATATGTGAACCAGATCCCACCCAATGCTTATGGCAAGCTCCTTATCCTGGAGCACCTGGTGCAAAGTCGGCAAGTTGTCCTTAGTAAGCACCTGCTCCACAAGAGTAAGATACGTGAGGTGGTCTGTTGCGGGCGGCAGAGCCTCGAGCAGCGGATTGCCTTGCGTTATGCCCGCATCCATGGCTGTAGCTGTTCTGACTCGCGGACGGGTTTGGATTAACGGGAGTGTGTCTCGGGACACCTAGACTGTACACCAGGTGAACACTTGTTTGGTGCGGCGTAACAGAAGATGGATCCGGGCAATGACGTACCGCTAGTGACCAAGAGAGCTGGCCGCCCCGCATTCGCCAAGCCACACTGCACCAGGCGATTGCAGCACCAAAGCTCGACCTCGGACGCGAAGCGGGACCAGCGTCGAAGCAAAGAGTCTGTCGCGAACGTACCACGACCGCCCGCCATGGACGAAAGAGACGAGGCCAGCAACGAGCCGCTCGACCTTGTACGCCTCTGCATCGACGAGATCGTCATCGTGAAATTGCGCGGCGACCGCGAATTGAAGGGCCGCCTACACGTACGTGGGAGCTTTGGAAAGCATGGGAATGGCCGTCTCACGGGGTAACAGGCATACGACAGCCATTGCAATCTTGTCCTCGGAGACGTAGAAGAGACAATATACGTCGCAGAGGAGGAGGAAGAGGACCAAGAGCCGCGCGTGAGGGTCAGAATCTGGTGCACCAACCCGGTACATGAGCTAATGGGCGGCAGACGGTCAAGAAGCAATCGGAGATGCTGTTCGTGCGAGGTACGCACCATGCACGCCAATGGAAAGGCCTGGCTAACGAGGCCCTAGGCGACTCGGTGGTCCTGATCGCGCCGCAAGAGGGAGTAACGCAGTGAGCTTGCTGCATCCGTTCCATTCCATAGAGCACAGTTCTTGGATCGTCCGAGGGAGGTAACGACGGACATAAATACACCGCAGCCATGACGAAGATACCCAGACACAGTTTGCAATCAAAGTCGTAGGGTTGAAGGGAGACGAGGAGAGGACCAAGGCATTGGCGTGCCTTTCTACAGGTGGATGCGTGCACATTTATCTGTGTACCACAACGTCCCCTTAGGCGAAGAGCGTGACAGAAGTTCAGCATCGACAAGCAATAACAATATTCACAGCATGTCTTTGTGCGGGTACTCGATCTGTGATGAGCCACCCCAGTTGTCTCGCTTGGAAACCGGGAGACAAACGGTTGGAAGAAATTGATCTCCTCAGCGCTGCAAATACTTCATGATATACGCCCACATGAGACGTTGGGATATCTGCGCATGACCCAATCCACAAGTCGTGTGCCCATAGATCCACGTTCTAAGATGTAGGAAACCTGCCAACGCCATCCAATGCAGTTGCCGCAAGGCATCTCTTTTAGCGCCTCTATTGCGTCGCGCATTGCGGACCGCCGGCATCCTCATCATCGTCATCCTCCCACTCGCCGCCGGCGCGAGGATCGCCGCTGCCTGCTCCGAATTCTTCAGGGTCCGCATCCCACTCGAAGTCGACCTCTTCAACGTCTTCGGGCTTATCTTCCTCGGATTCTGGCTTCGGTAGGACGTCGCGGACTCTCTTAATCGCCGCCTCGTCTTTGAGCCAGCCATCTTCGGGGAATTCGATCTCGACCACAAGGTATAGATCGCCCTTCGCATCGCTGCGTTTCATCGGCATACCCTCGCCAGGAACCTTGAGTACCTGACCCGGTCGTAAGACCTTTCCTGCAGGCTGCTTTACGTTCAACTGGATACCGCGACCGTCCAAGTGTGTGAGAACAACGCGGTTGAAGCCGGTCAGTGCTTCAGCGAGAGTAATATGCAGATCTGCCTTTAGATCTGCACCTGCTCGATCGAAGACATCATGTGGTGCCTCTTCGATCACGAAGATGACGTCTCCAGGCTCTTGGCCCGGTTTCTGGTCCGCTTCGTTGGCGATGACTATCCGGTCGCCTTGCCGGGCACCGCGTGGGATGTACAGCTCGACGACATTTCTACCGTCCACGACCTTCTTTCCCTTGCACTTCTTGCAGCGGTTCTTCTCGGGTATGATCTCGCCGGTGCCTTGGCAGGTGCCACAGGGAACGGTTTCTTGCGTGACGAGGCCAGGGCCTACTTGTCGGAGAACGGACTTCTGGCCTGCGGACGATTAGTGATGTTTAATGGTTGATCACTGGGAGATGCCTACCCCGTCCATTGCACTGGCTGCATGGATGCGACTTCGCACCCTCCTTGCCACCGCTTCCCTTGCACTTGTCGCACACGATCTGCTTGGAGTTCGTGAATCTGGTCGTCTTTCCCTTGTACAGCTCTTCCAGCGTGACCTCGTACTCTCGCTCTACGTTTTGTCCTTTGCGCGGTTGTCTCATGCCGCCCATCCCAGGCATGCCTCCCATGCCCGGCATCCCGTCTCCAAAGCCCATACCGCCAAACATCTGCGCGAAGATGTCATTGATGTCAGGTCCATCACCCATGCCGCCTCCTCGCGAAGGATCGAAGGCGGCCATGCCATGAGTGTCGTAAAGATGTCGCTTGTCGTCATCGGAAAGGATCTCGTAGGCTTGACTGGCAGCCTTGAAGCGGACTTCGGCTTCGGCGCGCTCAGACTCTGGGACTTTGTCGGGGTGGTGGGATAGCGCGGCCTGCGAAGAGAGTCAGTGTACCCCAGGACTTCCGTAGGAAGATACAAATGTAGGTCATGGTGGGCTATACGAACTTTGTGGTAAGCTTTCTTGATCTCCGCCTTGGTGGCACCTTTGGAGATGGAGAGAACCTCTGCTTGTGTCAGAAAGCGGCGACAGGTTTCTGACTGTGTATCCTACCGTAAAGGTCGATTTCTTCTACGTCAGCCACTGCGACAGGGTTAGCAGAGCTTGCGACTGCCTGGGGGATCGTACTGTTGACTCTTCTGGGTGGCGGGGTAAAGGGTCTGAACGCGTAGAGAGGAAGCGGGGGCAGACGCGTCGCAATATACACAAGAAAACGCGGCTATCTACAGGCGCTCCCAAGCAAACAGAAAATCCGAGGGCACGCTGAGAGGCAACTGCACGCGTCGCAGATTCCACTATTTCGCAGCTTACGTCGGCCCAACTATTCTCCCGAGGGCGGTGGCTTTTCTGCCGTGGATGCCGCTGCGACTGCGACCTTGTAGCTTTTCCCATTCGCCTACACAGAAGATGTCCCTTCCGCTCCTATCGAGGCCCCAATTGCCTGCGCACACGTGTAGATCATGTCTGGCGCGTCTGTCTCGACCGTCGCGGCGAACAAAGTCCACAGCAGCAGGCGCGAAAACTAAACCCCTCGCTCTCCCGTCGAAGCCGGCACGTACACGATTCGCTCCTTCTCCGACCGGATATCTCCACCTGGGCTCTCTCCGAACGGCCCTCTTCAACTACCTCCTTGCGAAAGCCACAGGAGGTCAGTTTTTGTTGCGCATCGAAGATACCGATCAAAGGCGCACCGTGGCAGACGCCGAATTGCGCCTCTATCGCGATCTGAGATGGGCCGGCTTGCAGTGGGACGAAGGCCCGGAAGTGGGAGGGCCATACGGCCCATACAGACAGTCGGAGCGGAGCGAGCTGTACCGGCAGCATGCGCACAAGCTACTGGAAGACGGGCATGCCTACCGCTGCTTCTGTTCGGCGGAGCGCCTGAATGCCCTCGCCCAGCAGCGACACAAGATGGGCATGGCCACAGACTATGATCGTACATGCGCCGATATTCCGGGGGAAGAAGCTGAAGACCGCGCGGCCAAGGGCGAATCGCACGTCGTACGACTCCGCGTTCCAGAGCAGTATCCCACCTACAAAGACCTCGTCTATGGCGCTTTCAAGCCGCTCAAGCGCCGCGGCCACCTTGTCGAGACGGCGTACGAAGATCCGATCCTCTTGAAGTCCGATGGACTACCAACCTACCACCTTGCTAATGTCGTCGACGATCACCACATGAAAATCACGCACGTTATACGAGGGTCCGAGTGGATGCCCTCTACGCCTAAGCATATTGCCATGTACAACGCATTCGGCTGGGCGCCACCAGAATTTGCACACGTCGGTCTGCTCGTCGATGAACAAGGAAACAAGCTGTCAAAGCGGAACTTCGACACCGATATCGCGGCTTTTCAAGAGATGGATATCTTCCCGGAGACGCTGACAAACTTCGCTGCCCTGCTAGGCTGGTCGCATCAGGAGAAGTCGGATGTAATGGACTTGAAGGACCTCGTCAAGAACTTCTCGCTCAAGTTCACAAAGGGAAACACGACCGTCACGTTCGGCAAGCTACAGTTCCTACAACGGAAACACGCAGCTTTGCGTGCGAAGGCTGGCGGTAAAGGCCTCGACGAGATGGCCCAGAGCGTAGTCCGCCTCCTCAATGGGCCCGAATCGACCTACAAATACGAAGACTTGAAGAAATTGAAAGGGAAGTTTTTCCTTCCTGATGACTACGTGAAGATGGTTATACAATCCGACCCGGAGAACTACACCAACGCAAACGAATTCTTGTATCGCAACGCCTTCATGTTCCAGTTACTGCGCCATCCAGAGTCAATGACTTCAGCCGAGGGTATACCCCAAGAGGTAAAGGCTCTGAAAGATGTGGAGACTTGGGATAGAGAATCTTTGAACGCGAAGATCAAAGAAATCATCGATGCTCGGCCTGAAGGCAAGGCTGGCGCAAAGGACGTGTACCACTACCTCAGGAAGGCGCTTACGGATAGAGAGGAGGGCATGCGTATCTATGACGTGATGATCCTTCTGGGCAGGGAAGAGACCTTGGCTAGACTGGGCGTAGACATGTAATTCGAATTGTCCTGTGAGATATGTAGAGAGTTTACTGTATTATAGTCCCAGGAGAGAGGGGACAGAGATACCCGCATTGTAGGTTCGGAAAATTGCTAGCCCGAAGCTTTAACGGTAGCGAAACACGCAATTCCTTCTAACGTATTATAAAATAATACTATATAATTAAAATAGCTAAAAAAGAAAATTCTAATCTTTTTTTTACTACTTTATAAGATCTACTATAGTAAATAATAATATATATATTAGATCTACGTTTATTTAGAGACTATTTTCCTACTCTTATATTTACTTTTATATCTACGCTAATACTAACGCCTTCCCCTTTATAATAACCTATAATATTAAAGACTACTTTTAGTATATTACTATAAAGTAAATTAACTTTTTATAAATACTTTTTAAGGAGTAAAAATACTATATATCTACGTACTTAATAGAAACTCTTTAAAAAATATATACTATACGTTAAATACGCTATAAAATATATTAATTATAAAAATATAAGACCTCTTTTATTTTTAATAACACCTTTTTATACTAAATTAACTCCTTACCTACTAAATTAAGAATAATAATCTTATAGAGGTAGTAAAATAATATCTAATATCTAAGGGCCGGCGTATAACGCAGGAGGTTATAATATTTGTATAACAGATAGACAATAAAGGCCTATACCGAGCTCCTCATTTGCCAAGGTGAACTGGAATGTGTGAGTGGTTGTACGAATTCTATGCACACCGGGCGAATATATCGGCGCCCAAGTCAAACATTATATAACAGTTGCCGCAGACTCGTTGCAGCACCCGCAGTATCATGGGAACTTCGCCTCGAACTCCACCGAATCCATCCCCCAAATTTCAATCCAGCTCAAGCTTTTCGGGTCAACAAGCTCCATCTTCCTGAACGGTCCTCTCCCCAGTTCTATCAAGGAGCTCTCTCTGCCACCAAAGGCGCTGCCGTTCCGACCCTCGTCCTCGGCTCGGCCCTGGCCCTGGCCCTTCGGCCACACCACATCACCCAGCTTGAACGCCTTGTTTCCCAGTCCCACGTATTTGACTCTACTATACTCAGGCCGCCACATCTCCGTCGCCAGAGCAAACTTGTGCATATCCATGCCTACCGCATCTATTCGCGCTTGGAACGCAGAACCGGATGCGACCAAGAGTCGAATGGCCCAAACGTTCGGCACCAAGGAGATTATGGCACGGAGAGACTCCATATGCGGGACCTGGCATGCAAAGCCGAGCTGCTCGAGGCGGGGCAGCGTCTGACAGAGCTTGAACAGGGCCTCGTCGGAAAGGATCCAGTGGTCTGAGAGCAGAAGATGGCGCATTGTGCGGTGGTTGGATTGGATGGCGGCGAGGTAATCGCCTGCCAGGCTCTTACACTCGCCTTCCGTTACAGGACGCGGGGTACCCGCTGCACTGCCGGCGTTGACGCCGTTCACGTTCGAAGTCGGCGTTGAGGAAGGCGAAGGAGGTGTCTGATCTGCGCTGCTCGTTTTGGAATGATTCGGTTTGCTAACCAGGTAGACGCGTTCGAGGCCGTAGAACTTCTTAATCGTAGTAACTTGTTCGGATTCCAACACATCGATACGGAACATCTTTAGATTCTCGGGAACCGGGTGGTTGGGATGGAGGCGCCAGGTGTCGTCCAGGAAGACTGTCGTCGGATCGGAAGAGGTCATACAGTTTATGATGGTGGCTTCTTCGATGGTCCTAGGGTTCGTTATTCTCTCGAAGCCTTCGCCTTGGTTCCGGCAATACAGATTGTACAGTGCGAAGCGTTTAAGATTGATCGAATATCCGGCTGCCATGCAGCGCCCGAAGTAGCTTTGGAGGTGAATTGACTCTTCTCCGGTTTCGCGCATCCGCGGGTTGAAGTGTAACTTCAGATTTTCCAGCTTCTTCGCCATGAGAAGGAGGAGGGAGATATTATCGGGAGACGAGAGAGGGTCTATATCGTAGCATATGAGGGATGTAAGGTTCGGGAGCGGCGGCACGATAGCCGTCGGCCGCGGTATTCGTCCGGCGGGGAAACGAAGTATGAGGGAGGTCAGGGAGGACTTGTGCATCAGACCCTCGTAGACTGTCTGCAGCGGTTTCGTGTTCAGCTCCCAACTACGCTCGTCAGCCCTGGGTATTGCCGTATAGCAACGATTGCACGCACGCGAATGTTTTGAGATTCTTCATCTTGTCCAACACAGCACGCATGGCTACCTGGAGCATCATGCTGTTATCCGGTACTCGCCCTTTCGAGTAGTCGTCGACATCATGTTCCCGCCACTCTCCAATTACCCTGAACGTCTGTACATAGTCCGTGAATGTCCGTGACACCAGCGTATTCAATCCCATCGCAAAGGGACTCCCACTACCGTAGCCCGCTGGCCTGCCCTTGATATATCGTATCTCGGCGTAGGTCCGCAAGGTGACTTCTTCGTATAGGCGGGGCAACGTCATGTAGTAGAATAGACGGGAGGTGCGCGTAACGCGCGCGAGGTCGGCCGCATCGTCAAGCTACAGTCGCGGTGACGGTCAGTTATGGAGCAATAGTACAAACGTTTTCCCAACATTCACATACATATTCTAATATTAATTGTATGAGATGCAAAGGAAGCTCCTTCCCCTGTACAGAGGAATGCGACTTCGCCGGACTTGTGAACCATCCGTGCGACGGAACAGTGATGGGGGGTCCTTTCGACGTCTCGCTGAAATGGCCATTCACCGTCGCTTTCGCGTTTGGCTTTTTAGATGTTGGCGCCGTTGCGTCAGGCGGCGCAGGGCGGGATGTGGGCGTAGCCTCCGGCATTCAGGCGGAATAGCACAAGCGACGAGGAATGTCACGCAGGAGCTACCACATGTAGTAGAAGGCACAACGTGTGGAAGAAGCTCCCAGTGAGCGCGCAAGCTCGCATATGTCGGCCTAGAAATTCCTGGCAGCTCCGACACTCCGTGCATTTCCGCCGCATTTGTCCCCGACAGCTCGCGCTAGACCGATCTGCGCATGGTATCTAGCGCACCGTTCCGGATGACGTGGATACGAATATACGGCGCATACGGTCGATGTAGGAAGACAGCTCCAAAAGTTGGCGCTTGAACTGGATTTTCAATGAAACTTGATTTGGTTCGTAAACAAGAAATATGTAACAAGACGGACAACGAGCTGTTTAGGACCCTTCACCTGACCATCTTCAGCGCGTGAGGACGCCCTCCACCAGATGACCATTCAAGTGCCCTAGGGCATATGCTCATTGTAAAGCCAAGGTTCTTTACCCTCGTACGTGTCTCCTGGAAATTGAAACGGCACCTCTACCGTGCCCTCGAATACATTCATCGGTGGAACTTCCCCATCTTCCAATTCTTGCAACTTCTCCTGAGGAACAGGCACCACGACGCCGCACTCCCAGTTATTAATCTTCATGCGACCTTCCTTCCCACTTTTCAAGATGCTTTGCGAACCCCATGCTGATTCCGTGACATTTGCTGATCCAATGTACGCCCACGCAAAGGGCTTTCCGTCTTTCCTGTAGCCTCGGGCCAGGAGAATCTTGTTGTGCGATAGGAGACCTGGCCGTGTAGATTTGTGATCCCGCATGCACCCACGCGCGAACGAAGGAGCCTTATAGTTTTTTGAATGCATGGTGATGATCCCGCCGCAGTCTATACCACCAGTGCTGTTGACCACGGTATCGCGAGTTGGAAAATAGACACGGAAGTGATCGAGATAGTCTTCAGGAACCTTTTCGGACAAAGTATGGCGCCCGCTAGCAGCCAAGTAGATTCTCCGTATAAAGGCTTCTTTCAAGACACCCAACGAGGAAGATGCGTAGTCCAATTCGAGGCGTTCAACGTTGTCAAGGTGCAAGTGCCGTATGGTTCTCGCTAGACCAGGTAAGCCAGTCTGACAATTCTTTGGATCAGCCGAGTGGGAGCCCTGACTACGCTCTGTTAATTCGCCATGTTCCTCTCTGTACTTCTATCAAAACTTACATTGAGTGGACAAATCCGTATCGAGATGTCTCGGAAAAGTCGAACTTGTGCAGCCCTTGAATAACGTTGCTACCAACGTCCTGGGCCTTGAGGAAAGAAAGCAGTTCCTCGCCAAATGCAGACTCTAGCACTCCAGCCTTTTCTCCGCCTGGACGGCGCGGCAAATCGATTAGAAAAACGGTATTTTCCAGAACCGCCGATTGCCATGTCCCCACCGTTTTCGGATCCTGTCCTGTCTCTCCCCATTCCAGCTTCATCAGGTTGGCCGTAGGAATGACGATACGGAGGCGTGTGTCATGGAACAGCAGCATTAACTTGCTATGCATGATGCCCCCATGCATGGGCGGAAAATGTGGCTTGAGGTTCGGAATGTTGCACTCAGTGAGCTCCTGAAGTATCCTAGTTTTCGCTTGCTCGTCTTGAGCACCCATAATCCAGTAGTGTTTGATCCTTTTTGGATCCGCTTTGTGAAAGATGAACCTGTCGTCCCATCGGAAAGAGCTCAGCACAGCTATGTTGAGCGTGGAAGCTTGCAGAACTTCCTCAAGGCTGATGTCATCCGTACGAGGGTGTTTGTACGCCCAAGTACGCTTAACAGTGCCTTTGGGGTATTGCACTACCTTGGGAGTCGTTGCAAATTGCTTTGGAGGTCGTTCGGGAGATGCGCTTCGCTTCCGCTTCCCCAGCCGCGCAAGCCGCTCTTGTTCCATAGCTTTTCGATCCAATGGAAATGCATTGTCCTTAGAGGTGCGCGCATTCAAAGCTTCTATCTGGCGTTGAGCGTTGCTCTCGCGGACACGGGTTGCTGCAGGGGCGTACTGTGAAGATCCAGCACTAGCGGATTCGGCGTTGCCGTCGGCGGCGACGTTTGATTCACCCTCGAGCGAAAGAGCCAGGGCCAGGCGCAAGTCCCTGTCATAGCTAGACTCGCTGCCCGGTGGCGCAGCGGTTGAAATGTTGTCCTGAAGAGAAAGCGCGATGGCGCGCTGAAGCTCGTCATCTTCATCTGAAGTAGCCATTTGATGGTTTGACGAACAGAAAGTGTATCGTTGACTGTTTGAACGTGAAGGTGTGACCACGCTTTGGAGGTAGTCGCGCGCTGGCGCGTAAGCACGTGCCGCTGACAGGGTAGAAGCTGAGTAAGCGAACCCGTCACAAAGACATCGGGTTGCCAGATACCGTAGAACTCCGCCAATATCAGTTACATCGTATATCTTAGCTAGATAACCTATATTATCACAGCCTCCACTATACGCAGCGTTTTTGCTTCACTTATTCATGGTTGAGCCATCAAAACACAAAACCTTTCTATATCCAATTGCCTATATTGACACATTGAATATGCGCACTGAGCAGTCATCACTCGCGGTCGCCATCTGTTGCTCCTTTACCCCTTCTGGCCTCCAAACAATCTGGTTGATCCCCTTCGCCGGGGAGACTCCCTTCCCAACAGTCACCATAGTGACCTTATCCAAGGCCTCCACTTCAGCTGTACCAACGACTAACTCTCCAGTCTCGGTTCCAAATGCAAATTGTACATTGCCATTCATAAGCCGGAAGTTACAGGCAACGGCCGTTACTGCAGCATTCGCAGAGACCGAGCTTTTCAGTACAACCCGGTCGTCGTCGATCTGCCATATCTTAACACTCTTATCTCTGCCTGCGGTCAAGAACGTCGCCTGTTCAAGCGGCGTCCAAGATGCACCGAGGATCATCCTCGTGTGGCCTTTAGGATTGGCGTGCTTTAGCGCGTACACTACATCCGATCCCTTCTCCCAAACAACCCACTGTCTGTCCCGGCCGACACTCAGTAGGTACTTGTCGTCCGGAGAGAATTGCAGTGCCGTGACCGTCAGCGAATGTGCCTTCAGCGGTGGTTTGACCTCTAGCCACTCCTTCGTGTCGTACAGGCGTATGACAGCATGGTCTATCGAGCTCGCACGACATGCGGTTGCTAATAGCGATCCATCGCTGCTAACGGCGACAGCTGAGATTTCGTAGCCGTGGCCATACAGCTTCTCTATCTCGGGCCAAAGGAGATGCCGCGCGAGGTGATCCTCGAAAGGCGGATGGTCAAATTCGAACGTAGATTTGCGGACGATGGAAGCGGGATCGACGGCTTCGCGCTCCTCATCGTCGCCATTTTCTACCGGTTCATCTTCGCCGACAGCTTGTATGGCTTTATTCGAGAGACCGAGCACGGGGATGTTGGCCGCATCTGGAAGTTCGGCGCTCGCGGCTTCGATCTTACAAAGCTTGTCTAACATCTCTGCTACGCCTTTCGGCTCGTCAAACACACGAAGAAGCTTTTCATCTGCGCCGGTGACAAACTGTGTGTTAGTGACACAGTCGATGCAGTTGAGGTCGTAGCCATGAATTTGAGGGCGCGAGAATTCATGCCACGATGAGCCTTCGTTGCGCTTCCACTCTGAAAATAGCCGAGTCGTTTGGTCGGAGCCCGTCGTGAGTAGATATGTACCGTCTCTTGACCAGCTCAAGCCTTTGACTTCCCGTACATGTCCCGTTATCGCTACTTGTTGCGTCCACATATCTCCCGTGGAAGAATATGTCCATCTACGCCAGCTGCCAGTACGTCCTAGAGAAACCACAGAATCACCATCTGGCGACCAAAGACCAATCCAAAAGCCACCAGCGCTACCGGTCGCACTCGTAGAACCTTTTTGGGCGCTTATCTCGCCGAGCCTGGTAATGCAGACCCACACACCAGATGAGGGATCGGCCTCCCATATTGCGAGCGAATTGTCCTCTGATGTTGACAGCAATTGGAGTTTCCCTGCTCTGTGGCGCCAAGATGCTGTGTATATCCAGTCTTCGTGACCTAGGAGTAGCGCTTCGAACGTGATGGAGTATTTTGACGTTGCCGATGCACAGCGATGAGCTTTATTTGATAACGATTTGCCTAAAACACCCAAAGCTGGATCATTCAATGCGCTGCTCACGGCTGGCAGCTCCTCGCCCTGGTGCACACGCCAAAGTCGAATATACTTGTCTTGACTTGCCGATGCCAGTAGGAGATCACTCCTTTCATCAGAGGTCTCCCGCGCAAAATCCAGCGCGCGGATCCAACCTTCGTGTCCAGTCAAGGTAGCAGAAAGTTGGAATTGGGTATCGTGAGAAACAAAAATCTGAATGGTGCTACGTGTGCCTCCAACGGCAAGTACGAGTGAAGACTCATCCAGCTTAGCCAGCGCAATGGCCAAAGGAAAGTAGAGCGGCGTCAGGGATATTGATTGGATCACTTCGACATCGATAGTGCTGAAGTCATCGTTATGCACCAGTTTCCAGATCTTGACGGTCCCGTCAGATGCCCCAGTCGCAAAAATATTTGAATCTGGTTGAGTGGCAATTCGAGTAATTGGGCCCTTGTGCTCCGTTACCGTCTTACTAAGATCAAACTTAACTTCAGGTTTTGAAGTACCGCTCCATATTCGCAGTGAATGGTCCGCTGCACCGCTCAGAAGTACATGGACGTGAGTGTTATCGCTCGAGAAGAATTTTATAGCATTTACCACATCGGTATGCCCGTTCAGTATCGCCGTTACGCCTCGCAATTTATTGTCCTATTTGAGATTAGTAACGTCACGGGACAGTGTGTGAAACCAGGCATACCGAAGGCTTCCACAGGGCAATGCAATTATCTGCGCCGAACGCTAGCAGGTCCGAACCACTTTGATCCCAATCAGCCGCGGCAGGATTTCGATTCCCACCAATCGAAATGAACTCCGGCGTGATACTCATTGTTATGTAGACTGGGCAAATGGGCAGCGAAGTCATCGCCTTCGAGATTTCTACCACGCTAGTCTCGCTTAGTGCGCCGTTCACGGTCTAGCACGCCCGTCTTCTCTACTCCCCACGCCCTCTCACCAACACCACTTTGATGGAATCGGCCATGTCGCAAGCCAATAAGGATGATACGATCTCAATAACAGTGGAGTTTAGGTATACATCAGGACAGTATAAGTTCCGATGAGGGTATGCTGACGACCAAAAGTGGAGGGCTCGAGATGCTCTTCTCCAACGAACGCAAGCTCTCCCTCACGATCCCAGCCAAAGACGAGAGCGGAGCGCGGTCGAACATAGCATTTCTCGTTCGACACCTTTGCGAAACGGTCATGAGAGATCCTAAGAAGGAGCTATTCGTTCTCGATGATACAGTGTATGTTTGCCGCGTGTTTATTTATACATCCATTGTAACTTACTGACCTTACCCACTATACAGACGACCAGGCATTTTGGTGCTCATAAACGACGCCGACTGGGAGCTTGAAGGCGAGGACAAGTATGAAATTGAGGGCGGCGACAATATTCTCTTCGTCTCTACACTGCACGGTGGATAGAGGCGCTTGAAACGTTCAAGATATATTCGTTTGAACAATTCGAAGTAGTAAGCTAAGGAACTGAGCAATAGCATCCTATGAGCGCAAGAGATATGTGGGAATACCCAGAGTGCTCCTTTCAGTGGCTACTCCCATCGCGTATACGAAAGGATAGTCCTCAACAAGCGGCTAGCGTATGAAGTACCCTGAATCTATGCATGGTATGAGATAGCACTGAAATAGCATCTTTTAGGGTGGGCTCAAAGCACGTCCCACTCGTTACAGGTATGCTTCAGAATACGCTAACTAACCTATCGTCCTCGGGTGTACTGGATAGGTTATTGCACGTGGCCCTTCTCTCACTTCACTGTGGTCAATCTATTCCGCAAAACTATTGTGCATCTGTGTGCCACTTTATCTGCAGTCACACACATGAAATGGAACCCAAGGCAGCAAATACCCACACCCGCAATAAAACATCACACTCCCTTCTTCACTTTTTCCATCACTCACGGCTGACAACATAACACCACCACCAACAAACCCACCCACATGCCTCGTCCTCCGACCAGCTACCTCGACCACCCGATACCCTCGCTATCACCTATCAATCCCAGAAAACACACCCTCAGGAACGCCTCCACCCATCCGACCACCATGTGCGTGCTCTACACCACGACCTATAAGCTGTGCATGCATGCAATCCCCACATTCGTAGCGCCGTGCGCCAAAGTCCCAACTCCGGGGTTCATGTGTGCGGCGCAAACGATCCTGCCGACCGTTGAGATGGAGGGTATGTGTTATGCATCCCATTTGAAGGACCTGTTTCGTGCTCGGCAGTCGGAGGCGGAGAGGCGCAATGTCTGAGCGGGTACATCGGGTTGTGGGTCGAGGATGGAGAATGTCTGAACGGGAGGAAGGACGTTTTTGGAGAGTTGAGTGTTTGCATGGTTATATGTACGATGCATATGACATCGGAAATGATTCTCGTGGCACTTTCGAAGCTGGATGAATGACGGTGCTGCCAGAAGGGTAATGGGGCTTTGTACCCTCGAGATGCCTTGAGATAGCCAAAGACTACTCCTGGGGCCGAAGTCGAAGGCGAATAAGTATTATCAACCTCCAGTGGAAACCTACCTCCGCTCCATCTCGTCCATTAGTCTAATTCTTCCACCACCTTCACCTCACGACCTAAATTGCCACCACCACATCAACAGTGCTGCTTACGTGTACAACAGGACAATCAAGAACAAAACTCATGTTTACGTGGTTATCGTCATTCGAAGAACCGAGATTAGAAGCATCAGGCGA
Organism: Pleoardoris graminearum; assembly: GCA_030770415.1. Lineage (NCBI taxonomy): Eukaryota > Fungi > Ascomycota > Dothideomycetes > Pleosporales > Didymosphaeriaceae > Pleoardoris > Pleoardoris graminearum. Next base: position 65,535 of record JASEKS010000202.1, read on the forward strand.
TCTATCGCTGTGGACATCTGTCACTCCGCAGACGCACTGATCGGCACCCTCTCCACACCCCTCACCCACCTCCGCCTCCTCCACTCTCCCTTCCTACTCGGCCTCCCCTTCTCCCACGCGCGCCTCAGCACCTCCCTCTCGCTATCACTTCCCGGGGCGCCCACACTCCTCTGCTTTAGCCTCGGCCTCTCCTTTCCGCTCTTCCCACTCTTCATACTGACCTCCTTCTCCCGGATATCATCCAGATCCTCATAGTGCAAATCCGTAACCCACCGCTCGCCTTCGACTTCTACTTCAACCCCCGTGACGCAGCGCTCCTCAACCCACTCGCGGGAGAGGAGATCGAGCACCCACTTCTTGTCGCTCCAGCGCCAGCCGCGAGGTGGTTGTACATCTTCGAAAAACGGGGTCCCCCTGGGGCGGTCACCTGCGATGCGGGAGGGTGCGAGGGGAGCATAGGGTGTCGGGCTGAAGATGAAGGGCTCGTACTCGCCGTCCGTGTCGTGCAGCGGTCTGTGCTGCAGCTCGAAGATCTCGACCTCCCTTCGCTCGGGATCGGTTTCGAGCTCGATGTCTTTGGACAGGTTGAGCAAGAAGGATCGCCCCTCGTGTTCCTTTTCGGAGAGCCGACGTGAGTTTTCTTCGGTGGCGAGGAGGTCTTGGACGGAGGGGTGCCCGAGGATGGTGAGGGCGTAGCCGAGGACGAGGAAGATGAAGCGCCATGGTAGTAAGTGCGCTGAAATGAAGAGGAGGACGGAAGTAAAAAGAAGAATGATGTAGAGCGTGGAGCTTAGGGACTCGTTGGAGAAATTTGTGAGAGGAGTGAGGAAGGACACAATGGCGTCGTGCGCGCGGGAGAAGTCTTCCATGGCGTTCTGTAGGTCCCTCATATTGCGGAAGAAATCCTTGGAGAGCTCGGGTGCGGGCCTGACGGTGGGGGCAGCAGCTAACGGTGGCCCTCCCAGCGGATAGAGGTCGGTAGGGAGATGAGTAGGCGGAGGAGGATGCCGTGCGAGGAACGCGGGAACCATGATAAAGAAGAGGCAGCACGCCAGAGGTAGGACGGCCATCAAGGTAGGATTCATGCATACAAAGGTGTAGACGAAGAGGAAGGACAGGGTTTGTGTAGGTCGGCGCCAGGTGAACAGGCGGATCGCGCGGTTCTGAGCGACAAAGGCAACACCAATGCGAGCGTTGAAGCGGCGGAAGTTTGATGACATTTGCGGAAGGGAAAAGCTAGGCCGCTCGACATATTTTCGGGAGCGCCGGTCCTTAACCTGAGGTCCTGGAGCGTCATCGTCGACGTCTTGGGGTAGGACCGAGGAGAGGAACCTAGGGTAGGTATGTCAGTCATGTGATATCAAAATGCCCGGGCATGCAACGTGAGCGACCCTGGTTGCGGAACGGAAGACACTTGCATGGTGAACATCTTGTCCGAGAAGCGATTTGGCGACTCGGGCCGGTCAAAACCATCGCCTAGCGACTGGAGCTTGTCCTTCAGCTTGCTCGCGGAGAGGTGATGTCGCGAGTCGCTTGCCGGCGTTGATGATGACGGACGGGACTGGTCGTCCGGGCCGGTGACAGACACCACTGGGATGGATGTGCTGCGATTGGCAAACGGGTCAGCCGCTCCGCTGCTCATGGTGGACAGGTCCGGTCACTCTTGACGTTCCTTCACCCGCCGTGATGGTTGAGGTTCCGAGGTTGACGTAAATGGAAATGCACCGCCACAGTGCTTTTGGTGCAGGTGTGCACGCTCTCACATGCTGGCTCGCGCAGTGACACGGGCGTGGGCGACGGACACAGGAGACATGGCATGCATGCACGTGCGGCTCCGAGATCTGTAGCGTGTCGAATTGCCAAAAAAGGGTCGGCAGCCGTGGTGGCTGTCTCTCCGCACGCGGCTGCAACATGATGAGCGTGCAGGCATGCCGTCGCATCGCAGGACTTGGGTGCGCTGCTGTCTGCTCCACCCGTCGCAGATGCAGATTCGCTGGACAGGCGGTTTCCCGGCTAACTTGTTGTTTTGTTAGTATTACTGCCCGGCTATTCGCCGGGTGGTCTGTGTCTGTCTGTCTGTTTTTCTGGGCGTCGATTATCCCAACCTTAGCCTACCTGATCGTCAAAGCTACGGCTGCGGCTACGGCTACTGAATTCTTTCTTCTCCTATCCGCCGACCCTTTGCGCGCTCCCCTTCCCATACGCTCCCGTGCTCGATGCACCCGTCGTAGGCTGCCGGAGCATCTCTGGCACCACCTCCCTGCCCCTTCCTCATCCGGGCCCCTCGACATGGCATAGCCCTCGCTCCTTGGAGCAGCCGTCCAGCGCGCAGTCCCAGCAGTGCATCATCAGAGCGAAGCTCCGAGGCCTGAGGCGGTCCGGTCGCATCAGTCAGCACGCCAGCTTACCGGCATTCCGTCGCCGTGTTGACAATGGTAGCGCAGCCCGCCGCTCGAACCAGGATGGAGAGCAGCCTCCCGGTGCTCAGTCGGGCGAGTTCTGCAGAGGAGAGCAATGGCTCCGCAGGTGAGTGGCCTGCAGGCGTGCATGCGTGTACTAAGCAGTGCTGACCCGTGCTGCAGAGGGCCGCGTCCGCAAGTTCCAGCGCACAACAACGGGCGGCACCGACGCCCGCCGCAAGTCGACTGCGTCCAACGTCACGTCTGCCCCTCGACCGCCGCCGCAAGACGACAGCAGCACAAAGGCCAGCGCGGGCTTGCGCGGGCGGCGGCAGTCGGTGCGCGACCACAAGGTGCCGCTGGGCCCGCGCCCGTACGAGAAACAGAGGTGAGCAGGATGCCCGCAACCACGCGTCCGGCGTGCCGACAGGAGGCTGATGGGCAGCTGCGTGTGCAGGGTAACCAGCGATGCGAGCGTGGCCGCCCCCCAGCGCCGCGCCTTCCCCGCCGTCCACGACGCCGCTCCCCGCTGCAGCTTCGGCGCGAAGGCGCAACCAGCCGACGAGCGCTTCGACTTCATCCCCGAGGTCACCTTCGACGACTTCGCAAACAGCCTGCAGTACGAGCCCACCCTCAGCAACTTCCCGGCTCCGCCCGATTCATCGTCACTCGCATCGTCCCACATGGCCCCCCAGTCACAGCACCACTTCACTGCCTCCGCCCTGGGCTCGTCCGCGCACCACGCCCCCGCACCCTTCGCCTCCAGCGCGGCCGACACGCGACCCGCACGCAGCACCTCGCTAATCCGCCGCTTCAGCCAGTCGCAACCTCCGGGAGGGCCTCTCAATGCACCGTCAGAAACATCCTCGATACCACCCCCGACCTCGAACCTGTCGATCCGCACGCGTCGCCAGAGCCAGTTTACCGCACAACCACCGCCGAACAATCCAGCCGCACGAGCCCCGCGCAAGTCGGTAGGACCGGGCATGCTGCCCACGCCTAGCCTAGACACCAAGCAGGACGTGCCCCGCTTGGCTGGCGACAATGTGCAGACACGGATCGGACGCACCTCATCGTTTGGCCAAGGCAACCGCCGTGGCACGCTTCCGCCCAACCTGGCCTTGGGAGCCGATGCCACCAGAGTGCCCAATGCAACACGTGCTGCCAAAGCAAAATCGCTCCATGTGGCCCCGCAGCAGCAGTCGGCTATGCTGAATGTTTCCGCAGGTTCGGACCAATCCTCTGGCGCGATCGCGCTGGCACGATCGCCGGCAAGATCAACAGCGCGGACCCAAACGCCCTCTTCTTCATCCAGCAAACGGCAGTCGACGATGCACCACGTCAGCGGGCTTGGTGCGAGGACGATAAGCCCGACGGATGCACGAAGAATGAAGAGGCTATCCATGAACCCCAACCCACCTGGAGGACCCGTCAGTCCCCCAACCCCGCAGGCTGATTTCTCATTTGACGAGCGATTGTTCAATCAATCGCCTGCGATGATCTTTAGAAAGAGCGTGACACCGTCTTCTGCACGAGCGACGCCAGATCAGAATCAGAATCGCAAGTCGTACGCATCGGGCATTTCCATATCTTCAAACTCGAGCCTCAACTCGCTGAGAGTCGGGAACGTCTCGCTACAACCACGGGCAAACCCTGCATTAGCTGGATCCCGACTTCCCACGCCAAAACCCCGAAACGTCCACAGCTCGGCTGGTGCAGATGAAGAAGAAGAAGTGCCACCCGTGCCCGCGATTCCAAAGGCTTACGAATCGCCAAAAGATCTGGAGCACCAGGGGTTCTCGTTCTCCGCGTCCGCATTGAAGGCGAGTGCCGCGCGAAGACCGTCTCCTGAACGGACCACGTCTGACGATATAGCCTCTATATCTTCGCGTAATACCCAGGCCAGAATCACTGATTCTCCAAAGGCAGATGCTGCAAAGAAAGCGAAGAATACCATCAGGCATAGGAGAGGATTAACTGTCGGTGCTGGCTCCGATGTCGACAAGGGCCCAGTCATTCCGAACAACAAGAAAAACCTGCAGCCGATACGACTACCTCCATTGAACCTTTTACCTCTTGGCACCCCCTTCAACAACCGGATCTCATCATTCCCTGCTCCCTCCGCTGAGATAGATGACCGTAATACGACGCCACCTCCCAAGCGAGCTGCCAACAAAACTCCAAGTACGCCCATGACCGCATCCAAAGCGAGCTTCTTCTCGCGCAACCACGATCCGGACCAGTACGACGGCAGCAAGCACCTTCGTAGTAGCAGTTCCGCCTTCAACCTCAAAGCCGTCGAACCCTCGCTGCACGGTGCTTCAGCCATGCCCATCCCAACTTTGAATCCCAATCGGCAAATAGCGACGCCCTTCTCCAGCAATTCCCTACCGAAGAACAGCGGCGAATACGCACAGTTATTCTCAAGACCTTCCGGAGAGTACAAACTTAGCGATACAGACGTAGAGATGCAAAGTGTGAAGGTACAAGGCCCGCGTGCGCTTCCCAAGGACGCATCAGATTCGGCGCAGACGTCAACTTCGACAGAACCCGAAACTCCTTCTTCTGCTTCATCTCTGCGACGTAAGCTCAGCCTGAGTGGTTGGCGGCGTGCATCCTCGAAAGCGGCAACTCAACACTCTCGGAGTAATCAGACGCGGGACACTTCGCAGAAGAGCGAAGACAAGGGACCTCAACCCCCGAAACATGGCGAGATGCCTCCTCCAAAGCTACCCGCCTCGGCCACCTGGAATGGATCCGTCGGCGCCACTGCCAGTCCCACGCCTGTCACCCGCACCCGGCCCTCGCTCGACTTTGGTCGCCGTAAGACATCTGCAGCGACAATTGCTAGCGATACCGAAGCCGAGAAGCAAGGCCACAAATCGAACCGTAGCGTGGGCGTGCGCACCGCTTCGGGATACTCAGAGCAGTCGAATGGGCAGCCTACGCCGAAGTCAAACTCTTCTATTTTGACGCCCATGCAAAGAATGTTAGGATCAAAGAGTTCCACTAACATGCTGAGAGCGCGCAACCTGGATACCAATCTCGACCGAGAAGACCTGGCGGCTGATGAAGAGATGAAAAAGCTTGCATCCAAGCGCAAAGACTTTGAGCATGCAGCTCGCGATGTAGATGAGCTTCGAAAGAGAGCTCGTCCACAAGAGCGTGTCACTCCCGCCCAGGCGCTCCAGATGGTGAGCTTGAACATTTTCGAAAGAGGCGAAATCATCGATTACAAAGAGATATACTTCTGCGGTACCAAAAGCGCAAAGAAGCACGTGGGGGACCTGAATGCTACAACTGCAAACTTTGGGTACGATGACGACCGGGGCGACTATAACATCGTTCTCGGAGATCATTTGGCTTACCGCTATGAAGTCGTGGATGTCCTGGGCAAGGGCAGCTTCGGACAGGTTGTGCGCTGCGTTGATCACAAGACTGGTGCGCTTGTTGCTGTCAAGATTATTCGTAACAAGAAACGCTTCCATCAACAAGCATTGGTTGAGGTCAACATCTTGCAGAAACTGCGCGAATGGGTAGGTCTTGCCTCTGTATCCGAAGCTGCAGAGGCATCGCTGACGATCGATACAGGATCCCGATAACAAGCACAGCATGATCAACTTTACGCAAAGTTTCTACTTCCGTGGCCATCTTTGTATCTCAACAGAGCTTCTCGGCATGAATCTGTACGAGTTCATCAAAGCGCACGACTTCAAGGGATTCTCGCTGCGCCTCATTCGACGCTTCTGCAAGCAAATGCTCAGTTCGCTGGTGATGCTCAAGAGCAAGCGAGTTATCCATTGCGATCTCAAGCCGGAGAACATTCTACTCGCGCACCCGCTCCATTCCGAGATCAAGGTCATCGATTTTGGTTCTAGTTGCTTCGAAAACGAGAAAGTATACACATACATCCAGTCCCGTTTCTACAGGTCTCCCGAGGTCATTCTCGGCATGAGCTATGGACTACCAATCGACATGTGGAGCTTAGGTTGCATTCTTGCCGAACTTCTCACAGGATATCCCATCTTCCCTGGCGAGAACGAACAGGAACAACTTGCATGCATCATGGAAATATTTGGGCCTCCAGAAAAGCACCTGATCGAGAAGAGCAGCAGGAAGAAGTTGTTTTTCGACTCGATGGGTAAACCACGGGTTACCGTCTCCACCAAGGGACGCCGACGCAGGCCAAGCTCGAAGACACTACAACAAGCGCTGAAATGCGATGACGAGGCTTTCCTTGATTTTATTGCTCGATGCCTCCGATGGGATCCGGAGAGACGGATGAAGCCAGATGAAGCAATGCTTCACGAGTTTATCACTGGTGTTAAGCGGGTATCTAGACCTCGACCGCCGATCAACGGAGGATCGAATGTGGCATCGCCCATCAAGCGGGTGCCTCCGTCACAGACACCAGCACAACGCGTACGGCCTTTGCCAGAACCGCCAGCGGCGAGCGTTAAGAATGGCACCGTTGTAGCGTCGGAGCGCCAAGTATCTGGCAGTTCACCTGTTAAGAGCGGGCCGAGCGGACCGAGACGGCAATCTACTGTTCAAGGCGCTCCGGTTGGCGCAGGAATCAAGAGAACAGTTAATGGAGCACCGGCAGCGGCTACGAGCAGTCTTCCCCGGGCACAACGAAGTGTATCTGGCAAAACCGATCTAGCTTCTGCAGCCGCGATGGCCAGTCTAAAGTCTTCTCGCTGAGCTGCAAACAACGTCACGAAAACGACTGCATTTATTTAGGAGTGAGGATATGACGGCTGGCTCAATTTCGTAATAATACTATTCTTGAGGGCTTTTGGTTTGTTTGCATTACATCAGGTTCGCTTTTATGCACGACGTCTTATACCCCGAAAACGTACGTACTCTGTTTCGTCTAGTGCGCTATATCCCAACAGCACAGGCATTGGATAGGTGGGAAGGTGCATGAGGAGGCGGTCAAGGGCAGGCGGCGTGCTGTTCAGCATCTATCGTGTCGCCTGCATGTAGACGCGCGAATTTAGACATCAACACTATGTTTCTTGTATCTTAGTGTGGGGTGGAGACTTCGCCTTCCTGGCGTTTGCAGGTTGTTCGGCTACACGGCCGCGAGATGGTCATTTAGGGTTTAGAGGTAGTCTTTACCTGGGGTCATGTAAATCCAACGGGTCGAATGATCCACAATCGTCCGCATCAACGTCGTCCTATGCCCCTCCACCGCACAGGCAAGGAAAGGAAGCCAATCAAGTTGACCTGGGTACGATATATGGCCGAGGACAGTCATGTATCTTGCGCGCGAGCGATGTCGGCATGGCTGGACCCTGTAAATTCTCCTGCCAGGCAACACCGTGGATCCGCATGATCAGGTGACTTTGCAGAACCAGAGTTGACATTTTGTTGAGTGTGGGCGGGTGCCGCCAAGGACAAACTGGACCCTGATTCCAGGGTTTGATGCGTGCAGTGGATCCTTAGTTTAGCACTTTAATAATATAATAGTTCTATATATTTGTATACTAATCGAACAAATAGTGTGGCTGTGGTGGCTCGGGGCGACCAAAAGGGGTTTCAAAAAAGGAGGAGTATGTGTATGCCTTCATACTCAATGTGTCGAAAAAGAAATCTTAATCTATTATAATAATAAAAGTAGTATAATTAAGTAAAATATTAAGGGGTAGAACTAATTCTCGCAGGGTGCTACGTACACACGGGGGACGGCGCCGACTAGGTTCCAGAAGTTTTCGATTTTCTCGCGGCGACCCCACCTCGTGTCCAGGTGGCACCATGTTCCCTTTTGTGTGGGAGAAGGCTATTCATCACTAACGCCTTGACTAACGCTGCTATCTGAGGATCACTAACGGCGCAGGGAAACGTGCGCGGGAGTGCTTTCGAAGCGATGCCGTCGGCTCGCGATGTGGCAGGGCGAAACAGAGCGCCGGGCCTCTCAGGTGCTCTCAGGGCTCGCGGGGTGGAGGGACGGCCGCGGATATGAGGATTGATCTGAGAATCATTCATTTCGAATTGCTCGTTTGCAGTTTGTAATCCCTGGTCGCTCGAGTCTACTCTGTGGAGCCTGTGCGTGCCTGCTTTGAAGTCGCCCAGGCCTGCCGCAACGCTTGTTGTGAACTCTCTCCCTCCACGTCTCCGACACGCGCTACACAACTTGTTCCATTTCTCCACCGGTCTTTAACATTGTTGAGCCGCAACCTCCCTCGGACCAGACCCCTTAGTTGCCTTCCGGTTACCGCTGCTTATAAAGTCCCGCTACGCAACACCGGTGGCGAAGACTCCCGACCTTGTTTCAACAAAGCCTCTCATCAATCCCCAGGGCCGATATCACGCGACACCGAAAAAACCTTGCATCTTGTCGGGCTACTCAGTTGCTAACTGCGTCTGGGCGCAGCCTCAGTCCTTGTACTCCTCTAGCACCGATTTTAAATCATCGCTCGAGCGGCATACGGCCTCACTACCTCTGCTGAAAATGTTTCCTACCCTTCCGCGCTTGTCCGACTACGACATTTCGCCACAGAATGGTTTCTTGCCTTCGGAACTTCCCTTAGAGATACTGCCCGATGCGTACTATCAGCCGTGGGAAACAGTAGCCCGCAGCTTCCAGAGCCTGATCCTCGCTAAACGTCTTCGCCAAATAATTGATACGCTACCCGTCCTGTCAACTGAATTCCTTCTCACCGAACCAGAATGGCAGAGAGCATACTCGATTCTTGGCTTCATGGCACACGCATATGTTTGGGGTGGTGACCGGCCCGCCGATGTAAGCCACGATGATCCGTCTCGCTATGCGAACTTCACTAATACGTTGCAGATCGTTCCCCCATCCGTGTCGATCCCGTTCCTGCAAACGTGCGAACATCTCGAACTACCACCCGTAGCTACGTATGCTGGTGTCTGTCTCTGGAACTGGCGACCGCTTTTCAATGGAGAGCCGGTGGACTCGCTCGACAATCTCGCCACACATATGACCTTCACTGGCTCGCTGGACGAGTCATGGTTCTACCTCGTGTCTGTGGCCATCGAAGCTCGTGCTGGTCCGATCATTCCGATGATGATAGAAGCCTTTGGTGCAGCTAGGCGAGGTGACAGCAACAAGGTCGTGGAGTGCCTGCGGGCTTTTGCAGAGAGGCTAGATGAAATCGGGGGCCTGCTTGAGAGGATGTACGAGAGCTGCGATCCTCACGTCTTCTACCACCGCATCCGCCCCTTCCTTGCAGGCGGTAAGAACATGGCAGACGCCGGGCTGCCTAACGGAGTTATGTTCGATGATGGCACAGGAGAGCAGCCGTACGTGCAGTTTGCGGGCGGCAGCAATGCCCAGAGCTCCACCATCCAGTTCTTTGACATTGTTCTTGGGGTTGAGCACCGCCCGACTGGTGAGAAGAAGTCTGACAGCTCTGCCTCGGAGAGCGGCTCCTCATCACAAGCTCCACCTCACGGCTTTCTTCTAGAGATGCGAAAGTACATGCCCGGATCTCACCGGCGCTTCCTCGAGCATGTCGAGCGCGTTGCTAACATTCGCGAATACGTAAATAGCCGCCGACATGACCGCGCACTTGTGACCGCGTACGATGCGTGCTTGGCTATGCTGCGAGCACTTCGTGACAAGCACATTCAGATCGTATCACGCTATATCATCATCAAATCCCGAGAATCACGATCAGCCTCACGATCGCTTTCTCCTAAGGAGGCATCTGCCCAGCGTCTTAACCTCGCGAACACGGTACGGCGAGGCAACAGCAAGAAGCTTCGCGGAACCGGAGGTACAGCTTTGATTCCGTTCTTGAAGCAAGCTCGGGACGAGACTGGTGAGCCGGCGATTGATGCTTGGGCTCGAAGGCTGCTCAATAACGGTCCTGGTGGTATCGGCTTGCGCGACGGTGTTGCGATGCTGGGCAAGATGAATGAGCACTTCACTGGAGAAGTCGAAATCGTTGGTCTGGCGGGGACCTGGAGCGTGGATGATAGCGAGGGTGGTGTATGTCGAATCCCAAGTGATGATTCGGGCAATTGCTGACGAGAGACAGATATGCCACTGGTAGATGTTTTACAGCCGGATTCTCGTCGATACGGCTCCCTGTACTGTCTTCGTCCGCTGCCTAAGGCTGGGCTAGCGCAATTTCGCTCAAAAAGCATCTTGCAACTGTAACCCTGCACATTGGCATTACACACCCTCGTATTCTACTCACGATACTAGCGTGATTGGAACGATGACTGCAAGCAATAGAAACAAGATAGATTGCATCATAGCACAACATGTGAATAGCTTGTTCTGGTTGAATTTCGGGGTCTCGTGCATCATTCACCCCCATTAGGGATTCGCAAACGCGCTGAGGCGCGTCTGACGTCATGGCAGCCCCAAGCTTTCGTAGGCACCCAACAAACAAGGCAGATATGAATCTTTGGATCGCGCCCTGAGGCCCTCGCTCTACCCAAAAAGCACCCTGGCCTCTGAACACTGAATCCTGACTTGACTTGACCCACTTACACCTGCAAATCGCATCGGAGAGCATGGCCGGAAACAACAAAGACGAGACGTCCACCCTCCAGAGCGTGGTTGACAAAGCCAGCGCTGCCGTTTCCTCAGGAATTGGCGCCTTGACCGGAGACCCGGCTGACAAGGTAAGTTAGCTCCTGCTCTGTCTCCTTTTCTCATCCCACAACATCATGCCATGAGCGAGCGCACGAACAGCAAGAGCCGCAAGTTGTTCAGCGTCGTCGCGCGGTTGTGTGACTGGAGCCTCATGCTGCTTGGGCCGCTGCTTGCGAAATATGTACGCGATTCGTTCCGTTTCGCTTCTCGGCTCCTGTACTACCTAGGCTGGGGCAACACGCGGGCACTCGAAGCGGTAGCTAACACAAGAACCAGCGAGAAGCCGACCACAAGCGCGCAGCCGCCGATGCCGAACATGACCTCTCGCACACGGCGGCCAAGGCCGGCCCCTTCACCGTAACGCCTTCGGGCGCCGCCAAAGACGACCCGGATCGCTCCACCGGTTCCTGGAACCAGACTGTGGGAAGCGCCAAGGAGGCTGTCGGTGGCCTTGTTGGCGCCGAGGGCTTGAAGCAAGAAGGTATTCGGCAGAACGAGGAGGGCAAGGCGCAGGAGGCACAGGGTCAGGTCAAGGACCTCGGCAAGGGATTGGGTGATCGCGTGGGAGGCGCGGTGGGCAGTGCTGTTGCGGACTTGACGGTGAGTTATACCAGGAGGACCTCTGTAGGCGTGGATACTGATGTGATATAGGGTAATCCTGCACAGAAGCGCGAGGCTCAACGCCAGCATGACGAGGGCAAGGCGCGGCAGCGGGGTGTGGAGGCCGAGTTGCAGAAGGAGGAGCAGGCACAGGCGCAAAAGTGATCGATTGGAATCGGGTAGTCTGAGTGCATTTGTCTTCTTTTGGACGTTGGGTCTGGCCGTGGCCATGGGCATGGATGATATCCCTCTTTCCTAGGTTTATGGTCATGAATGTTCTACTTGGATCACTGCTTTCGGGTTCCTGTTCTTGGTGTGATATAAAGACTGGTGGCTGTGTGCTGTTGGCCCAAGATATAACCATACAGAGGCCAGGGATACTCAATCCCTGGCGTACATCTGCATTTCCTGCCATACTCCCCGTATCGAGAACCGCGCCGAGCTGACTACGAAGGCCTGCCTTGTATAATGTTGAGACTCAATTTCAGTGCTTCGAGGAGAAATCTAGAGCATTCCGAAGAGATGCCAAGCTTGCGCCCATGTATTGCCCACTGAGCTGAGCCCCTACATAGCTTTCCTCGGGCCCGCCGGCATAGCTAGGCATTCCAAAATCATGTTGGGCCTTGCTGCTGAATTAACGATGATGTATGAATCGCCGGCTGAAGGTCAAATGACGTGGCGGTGCAAAGCAGATCCGACCGGATGATCAACGGCATCGTTGCCGGAGCGATCACGCGTGGCCTCTTGTCGCCGCGCATTACGCAAGCTCTGCCAACGGGTCCAATTCCTGGTTACCGAACCTTTACTGTAGCCAAGGTTCGAGACGTGTGGCGCGGCTTGTGGCGGCGTTACCTTGGTGGTGTGAGTCGTTCGGCAGGTTCAATGAATAGGCGCTACGTCATCGCGCCAAACGGCAGGAATGTAATAAATACCATCCGGGCTTCCGAGACTGCTCGACACTGAAATACACCTACTCTACGCCGCACACGAGATCCTTTCGAGACAAGACCGAGAAACCAGAATCCAGACACGACCGCCATCATGCCTTTCACTGCAAGGTAAGCTGCTGGTGGGGAGCGTCTGCGTTGGACGTGCGAGCACTTGCTAACGGGCGCATAGCGACATCATCAAGATCATCTTCGCCATCTTCCTCCCGCCGCTGGGTGTGTTCCTCGAGCGGGGCTGCAATGCCGACTTCTTCATCAACATCCTGTTGACCATCCTGGGCTACATTCCGGTATGTTTTCGCAGTCGCTCTCACGCTTTAATCCTGTTAGTAACCATACAAAGGGTATCATCCATGCGCTGTACATTATTCTGAAGTTCTAGCCGGGTGCGGCGCGAGCGAGGAGTCCTTGGGGACATGAGCGGCATGCCATCCACGATACCCTTTTCCTTCTGCCGACGCTTCGCCCGCTGCAGTCGGCACTCTGCTTGTTCTGTGTCAGCACCTGAGCGCACGCCTTCCGACTGCTTCGTTGCGTTGGTATCTTTGATCCATCAAGTCGATGCATGATGCACCGCATGAAGGCGTTTGGTCTCTACGACAAATTTTTTTTCTGGGCTTGGGCATGATTGGGAAGCATACCGTAATGTCAAATTGATGCCATCACCACCCTACAATCTACTCCTGCTTGGTGCACGTTGCCTATATGATTTGTACAAGTGTGACTGCTGGAGCGTAAGCTTGAAGAGCATGCAAGGAAGTTGACATGAGACTTATTGAGACCTGCCGGTGTGTGGCGAGGCAGCAACCGTGCTGTGTGACGTGTGCGCCAATGTTACTGATCCTTTGCGGGCTTCCGCTCGAGTTTTCCTTGGCGCAAGCATGGAATCTGGCCCTCGACCGCACGCAGCAGTACCAACCAAGGTTGACGGCAAACACGCATACACATGTCTCCCCACATCCTCGCTCGCCGACATACCCAGACGCCACCCGACAGGGCCAAAGAGCGATGAACGCAGCCTTGACGCAAGCCGAGATCCAAGCCCTCAGCGACGCCGACTGCTCATGCGAGGATGCGAACCGCCAGCTGGGCCACGGCGCACATAGAGATGGCGCTGACTCGGGCGTCTTTGAAGAGTCGCTGAGGCTGAAGAACACGCTGGACGCGTACGAAGCAAAAGGTAAGCTAGTCGGTCTACCGCCGAGCCCGCAGCACGAATCTGACTTGCGCTGCAACAGCCAAGTCGACGCCCTCGTGGGAGGCCCTAGCCGTGCTCGTCAATTGCGAGTACAGGCTCTACGTCCTCAACCAGCCCACACCGCTGCGCAACAATCCGTTCCTATCGCACTGGGTCGAGGCCATCCAGAGGCTTGCGGTGCCGCCCAGAGTACACCATGAGCAGACAGACGGCTGTGTGACGAGCGAACAGGTCGACAAGGTGCGCGTTGAGCTCATCAAAGCTCTCATACGATCGCAAAGCCCCGCACAGTTCGCGCGCGCCACTCCCCGCCAGCTGCGCAACAACTACGTCGAGACGCGGCAAACGTCACCCTTCAACCTCAGGACTTACATCCGCATGCTCGAGGAAGAGGGCATCTACGAGTGCACGCCCCCGCCCGACAGCGACTCGCCCGCGAGCACCGCTTCGGAACCCGTCAGCCACGCCGCCTCCCAGCTGAACGAGTTCCAGCTCTGGAAGCTAGACCTGCGCTCGAGGTTAAAAACTGAGCCCGCGCTCGCCATCCCAGAGCTCACACATCTCCCTATAGAGCTATCCTCCCTCGACTTCTTAACCACGCTCCTACAAGAGCAGACGCTGCAGTCTCTGAACATAGAACCGGCGCCTGTCATCGCAGACTATATCCAGCACGCGCTTCGGCTGACGGAGCAGATGGGGCGGCCCGGCGCATCGGATACGCTGGAGGAGGAAGGAGACAGAGAGCGCCACCTGGAGAGTGGGAGGGAGGCGCAGACAAGGGCTGTCAGGTTGTTGCTGCTTTTCATGCGCAATCTCATCCGCAAGGATTTGTTGCCGCTCGAGTCAATTTACTTCGAGATTCAGGAGATTTGCGTCAGGTATGTGTGGATTAGGGAGGTGAGGGAGTTTAGGGCTTTCGTCGAAGAGGGCGCGAGAGAAGATCGGGGTGAAGTTTAGGCCCAGTCCAACAGAGACGAGCAAAGAGTGCCTTAATTCGGTAAGCAAGAGTCGGAAAATTTCACGCACGGTCACATCGGAACGAGAGCGGCTAATGGTGCCAGCACGATCTCCAATGCTGCCGCTGAATACCGGTCTAAAGCGGTGCAAAATTAGCTGAAACCGTTTTCGTCGCTTAGACGATGTGATTGTGTGTGATTGTACTGTGAGTATCGCGCTAAGCGGGAAACAATCCTAACCCGATCTGTTTCACTATCAGTGCTCCAAAACACTTGACAGATACTTACTTCCAAACTCGGAAGATACCTCCAAATTCATTTTTTGGACACCGATTTTGCGCTTCACAACCTGTCATTGTCAGGTTCTGCTGTCAACGATGAAGACAGGTCACTTTCACTGATGCTGTTGTACCGCCACACAAAAGTGCTAAAGATCTTGGGACGAATTTCGAAGTATGAAAAGTCGGAAACATATGTTTGAAAGTCCCGGCTCTCGCACCCGGAGACAAAACGGCAATAAGCCATATGGTTTCGAGGCTGAGGTCGGTACGTTCGACACGGTGGGCCGATGCATTCGCTGCATGGCCAAACAAGACCTGCATCAGCCTCGAACCGTGCCTCTTATGCCTGACTGCCACTTCGCCCGTCTCTCGAAGAGCCAGAACTGTTCGGCGTCGCACACGCTATGGCAGTTGTCACAGGTGACAAATGGACGGTCGCCGCTCCAAATTTAGAGTCGAGATAAGTTCCGAAGCGCTACGCATGTGCCCCCTTCAGATATCAAACATCAATGCGTTCGGCATCGCTCGCTCCGACGTTGTTCCGCTAACCGTTCTGTTTCCAGGCCAAGCTTTCCCTACCGAGACCTCTGGAGAAGATCTACCCGATGCAACTATCCTGGCACCGCACGCTAGTATTCTGGTTCTGCGTCCACTTGATCAATACGGTTTGACTGGAGCTGCCTGGGATGGTGGGCAGGCGGGGATGGGAGGTCTTGATGCATTCAGCAGTGCATCCAGCTCGCAGAACTCGTCCTGGTCTCTTAGCAGGCAAGTGTTGCACGTTTCGCAGCGAATACTCCCACCCATCACTCGCCCGAAATTCGTATAGCAAAGAATCAAGCTTTTCCTGCCAAATGTCTCCCAAGAAGAGCGGATACCTCGGTCTCGTTTAGTTTTGGATCCACTATGAGCTATGATTGGACTCGCCCAGTCTCACCAGGGGCGCTGGGAGCTCTGCTTCCGGTCTCATCGCGAACTCTGCAGCGCCTCCGAAACCGTGCGCCCCATCCGCTTCCAAGCCTGTCATGGGCGAAGCTTGGTATCAACCAAGCTTTCTTGCCGTGGTATGCCATCAACAGCAGCTCTCATGATTGTATATAAGGTATCTGGAAGACCTCGAAAGAAGGACCATCATCACCATCAACTTCTTCACTTCTTCAACAATTTCCAGACTCGCCTCTTCCATTCCTCTTAATACTTTCTTGCGCCGGCCGCTTGTTTAATACTCGGTTACTGAGCTTTCTTCGTCGTGCTTGACGGGCTATATTATTGTCTTCTGTTTATTTTTTTGTGAACCACCGATCCAATCTACCAACATGCGTTACTCTCTGGCTGCAATTGCTGCTCTCGCGGCATCCGCCTCTGCTCACGGCGTCATCACCGAGGTCCAGGGTGCTAACGGGGTGAACATGCCTGGACTCTCCGGTAAGCAACTTCCTCCCTACTTTCTCACTTCAACCTTTTGGATACATGGCTGACAACAAACAGTTCAGGATGGTGTTCCTCGTGACTGTGCCACTCCCCGCTGCGGCTCGGAGCAAGATACTTCGATTATCCGCAATCGTGAAATGGCCTCAGGCAAGGCATCTGCTCTTGGCCGTACCAAGGCCGGGCCCGTTGACGCTGCTGCTGCCATCTCTTCGTTCATGGGTGGCGCTGGTACTGCCGCCACTGGAACTGGTGCATCTACCGCAGGCGCTGCTACGACCAAACGCCAGATCAGTATGTAACTCAAAAGCCGTCTTCTCTACTTGAAATAAGAAAACTGACACAATCTCTAGAGAAGGGTAAAGGGAAGGCTTCGGGGAAGGCTTCGGGCGGCACCAAGACTCCCCAGGGAACCAAAGAGAATGGCGTCGCTGCCGCCGCGGGCACCGGTGCTAGCTCCGGCCTTCCCACCACCTCCGATGACGGCACCATCTCCATGACCTTCCACCAGGTCAACCAGGACGGCGCCGGCCCGCTCACCGCGCAGATCGATGCCACCTCCGGCGGAACCGACCCCAAAGCGTTCCAGGACGCTCAGGTCACCCAGAACGTCCCGGGTATTGGCATTGGCGGTCTTTCCGCTGCTACTACCACGGACTTCCCTGTCAAGGTACGCTCCATTCCATTCCGTGTTGCTATTGTGGGGCGGGACGTAGTGGCTAACAGCTTGAACAGGTCCAGATGCCCCAGGGTATGACCTGCCAGGGTTCCGTCGGCGGCGCGTCTAACGTCTGCATCGTCCGCCTGCAGAACAGCGCCCTCGCTGGGCCCTTTGGTGGCTCGGCTGCGTTCACGCAGAGCACTGCGGCCAAGAAGCGCGCTGTTGAGTACAACCTCCGCAAGAGGCACATGGCTCGGGGCATCCTCGGCAAGCCCGAGTAAGCACCTTGCTTCGCACTATTTGAGTGGATAAAGGGTTGCTGGGCAATCGCGTAATTGGTGGAAAGAGCAGATGATGGGGACCTTGTACATAGAGAAGATGACTGCTTATGCGCTCCTTGTTTGTTATGTCTAATCTGGCGGTTGTGGGGAAGAATAGTGTTTTGTACATAGGGCGAGTCTGGAAATGATGTTTGATTTATATTTGAATTCTTGCCGGGGCTTGTGAGGTGTGAATTTCGCCTTGGGCTGTTGCCAATGCAGCAGCAATTAGTCTTCCGGCCATGATGGTCATGATGCGAACCCAGGACTCGAGCATCGTTCTTTCGTGTCGTACTGGATGGGCCTCGGTATACATTAATAGAGGAAGCTGTGCGGATCTAGCCTCAAAAGGTTAGTGTCGCGCTTCTCACGTGCTGCGCCCTGGTCCACGGTTCGTGACGAAATGCCGCGAAACACAACAGGCCGTGGTGGTATCCAAGCTCTCGCACGGTGTTCCTCTCAACAAGTTGATTGTTGCAGTTAGGCGCCAGTGCACTCTCTCTGCGAGCACTCTGTTCTCCCGAACTCCTACAAAGCATCCGTTACCGAGCATCTTCGGCCAGCGCACGTTTCCGTTGCTTCCGCAGTCCTACACCTCCTCCGGCAATCCACGAGCACAATGTCATACGGCGGGTACCAGCAGTACGGCGGTAACCCCTATGGCGATGCTGGCCAGGCAGAATCCGGTCATGGGCAGGCCAATCCCTATGGCGGCTATAGAGCGTCAAACCCGTACGGCGGCGGGAACGTGAGTAGTTGGAGTCGTTCACTTGACGATTGCGCTAACATGCATAGGACCAGCAGCTGAATGCGCCACCACTGCAGCACGAGGACTCGCAATATTCGCAGGCGTCGCAGTATTCGCAGCAGCCGCAGCAGGCCTTCTCGCACGGCGCGCAGCCGTTGAGCCAGCAGGACTTCCTCGCGCGCATCGACGGCACAAAGAGCAGAATCAACCAGCTCTCGGCAAACATCACCGAGATCGCCAACATCCATCAGCGCATGCTGTCGTCGCCCGACAACCGGTCCTCGGCCCAGCTCGAGAGCATCGTCTCCGAGACGCAAATCAGGAACACGTCGATAAAGGACGAGATCAAGTTTCTCGAAAAGGACGCGGCGAGGGAGCCGCAGAACTCGTTCAAGAGGACGCAGGTGGAATCGCTCAAGCGCACCTTCAGGAGCCAGCTCGAGGATTTCCAGCGGGAGGAGGCCGACTACTCCCGGCGATACCGCGATGCAATTGCGCGGCAGTACCGCATCGTCAATCCAGAGGCAACAGAGCAGGAGGTACAGGAGGCAGCCAACGCCGACTGGGGCGATGAAGGCATCTTCCAACAAGCTGTGAGTGGTGGACGCCAAGCATGGGCAACCAAGTACACTGACGCCGATACAGCTCAAGACCAACCGCAGCGGTCAGGCTAACAGCGTGCTCGGTGCGGTGCGCGCCCGTCACAACGACATTCAGCGCATTGAGAAGACACTGGGCGAGCTTGCGCTGCTCTTCCAGCAGCTCAACGAGCAAGTTGTCTACCAAGAGGAGCAGGTAACGCGGGTCGAGGAGCAGACTGAGGACGTAACCAAGGATACGACCCACGCGAACCAGCAGCTCGATCAGGGCATCAAGTCTGCGCGCCGCGCACGGAAGCTCAAGTGGTGGACGCTCGGCATTGCTGTCCTCATCATCTGTATTCTCGCAGCTGTTCTCGGCGGCTACTATGGCACAAGAGCCAGCAGCAATAACAATAACAACAAGAACTAGGAGGAGGCTGGCGTGGCCTTGAACAGCGCCGGATAATCAAGCACGCCCTACTGAAGCCTATTGGCGCCAGGGAGCCTTGACAAAATCGAACGAGTTGCTTGCGTGCCCTCTCGTGAGGAATGTACACGTACTATCTCTTTTCTAATACTAATACGGCTGCACCGCAGCGTCGTTGTAAATAGACGCCAAGTCGCGACTCCATTATGGTCTCCAATATTCACTTCGCTGTTTGATGAGACCAAGGTGATCCTTCGCGCAGTGCTTGCGTCAGCCTGGACGTCCGGGGCCGGCTCCTGCGACCTGCGAGCAAGGAGCCGCTCGGAAGCGACCCACCAGCAGCGGCAAAGACAGGCCTGTTAGGGAGATTTTCAGGCGGCGGGCGGGTAACAAGCCCACCGTTTTTATTTGGATCGTTATCGATTTGCGGTCAATGACAGCAGCGCGCGTTTCAGGCTTTTGAGGGGCTCCACAAATGTCCAGAGACGATGGCCGATCGCAGGGCAGCCCAAGCCTCACTGGGCGCTTTGAAGCTCGCACGGCCGCTGCTTGGCCGTTGCAAGCTCATGAGAAGTGGCGTCCAGGGTGCTCCAAGCGGAATGTGGAATGTGGGTGTGCATCGACCAATAGATGGATGCATCTGCAGGATCCCCGACTCCGAAAGAGCCCCCTAAAACCTGCAACGCGCCCTCTTTTTACGTCCTGTTTCTGCTCTCCTACCTGCCCGCCTGCGTGCATCTTCCTTATCCTCACTTGTACTAATTGCAGCTTCTACACACTCGTTTGTTTGGGCCGGCGCCTGCTTTGACTGCATCCGTCGCTCTACATATTTGTTCATGTTCGCTTTAAATCCTGATTGCCTGTAATATCTCGACGACATCATCACTCACCATGAAGACCTCTGCCATTGCCGCGAGTATCCTCGCCGCGAGCGTTGCGGCCGGACCCGCGCCTGCGAAGCGTGCCTCGCTACCCACCGTGTCTGTCAAGGGAAACGGTAAGTCCCGTCTTTGCCACCTGTAGTCTGGTTGCTGACGATGGCAGCCTTTTTCGCCGACGGAAAGCGTTTCTACATTCGCGGTGTCGATTACCAGCCCGGCGGTTCGTCCGCAAACAAAGACCCCATCGCCAATGCCAAGACGTGCAAACGTGATGTTGCCAAGTTCAAGGAGCTTGGTATCAACACCATCCGTGTATACACTGTCGACAACACTGCGGACCACGACGAGTGCATGAATGCACTCGCCGACGCTGGTATCTATTTGGCGTTGGACGTCAACAACCCTCTTTACTCTATCAACCGTGAAGACCCGGCGAAGTCGTACAACAAGGTGTACCTCCAGAGTGTTTTCGCTACGATCGATGCGTTCCAAAAATACGACAACACGCTCATGTTCTTCTCCGGAAACGAGGTCATCAATGACGACAAGACTACCCAATGTGCCCCATACGTCAAAGCCACTGACCGCGACATGAGGTCGTACATCAACGCCCGCGGCTACCGCAAGATTCCTGTCGGCTACTCTGCTGCAGATGTTTCCGAAAACCGGTTCCAGATGGCCGCATACATGAACTGTGGTCCTGATGGCGCTCGCAGCGACTTCTTCGCTTTCAACGACTACTCCTGGTGCGACCCGGACACCTTCCAGGACACCGACTGGAGCCAGAAGGCTAAGAACTTTTCCAGCTACAGCATTCCTCTCTTGTAAGTAGGCTCTTGGTTGCGGATAGTCCTTCGTGCTAATTTTCCATAGCCTTTCTGAGTATGGCTGCAAGAACAACAAGCGTACCTTCAATGCTGTCAGCGCTCTGTACGATACGTCTAAGATGACTCCCGTTTACTCTGGTGGTCTGGTTTACGAGTACAGCGAAGAAAAAGACAACGCGGGCTTCGGACTGGTCAACGTGGTGAGCGACGACAAAGTGACGGACAAGGATGATTTCACTGCTCTCAAGAAGGCTCTCGCTAACACCCCTGCTCCCACTGGCGACGGCGGATACAAGACGGACGGCAAGCCATCGACCTGCCCCAAGAAGTCCACCCACTGGGATGTCGACCTCGGTGATGACGAGCTTCCGGTCACGCCCGACGGTGTCAAGGAATTCTTCGACAAGGGTGCTGGCAAGCCCCCCGGTCTCCAAGGTGGTAGCCAGTCTGCTGGATCTGACAAAGTCCAAACCGGTCCTGCCGCTAGTGGCGCAGTGACTACTGGTGCTTCTGAGTCTGGTTCAGGAGGCGGAAGCTCTCCCAGCAAGGGCGCCGCTGCTGGTCTCGCCCCGGAGTTCGCGTTCGCTCCCATCATGTGCGGCCTTGTTGTGTTGGTCTCCTCCCTGCTCGGTGGATCTCTCGCCTTGTAAGGTTAGCATATGTGGCGTCTGCGGATGCTCACGTTTCAGCGAGTCAAGGCTGCGAGCAGCTGGATAGGAAGTTTCGACCGCATTGTTTGCGCTAGTGGCATGTTTTATGGGATTTTGTTCGGCGTTTGTCAGCTCGTTTGGACGGACTGGCTGGCGTTTTGATAGAACATCATGTACGCTTTGCGTAGTACATAATATCAGGCAGATTTCAGGCATCTTTTGTTGACTATATTCATGATTCGAATGTGTTGTTGAGGCGAACATCGCTTACCATTAAACTGATGTCTGATTAACCTTCTACAGTCGTGCCGCGACTCTGCTTCTGTTTCATGTGACTCCGGCATATGCAATCCTTCGCCTCCCCGTGATCAGGATAGTAGATGCGGCGTACCAGCTCCGATGCCACAATTCCGCCATCAGTGCTTAGTCATCCATTGTATCGATAAGAAGTGGAGCAGTGAAACCATCAGGCTCCACGCCCACACTGATGAGCTTTCCTACCACCAAGCCCTATCTTCTCGCTCGGAATATAGCACAACATGCCTCGCGACCCTTTGATTGGCCTTGTTGGCAAGCCCTCCTCGGGCAAGTCCACAACCCTCAACAGGTGCAGTCTGCCCCTCATCTCTCTGTACTGCTCCGTCTAAAGCATGTGTCTCTGGCAGCTTGACAGACGCCACGTCAAAAGTCGGTCCGTAGCATCTCTGCGTTGTCGCAACTGTCTTTGGAAGCTTTGAATTGCTGACGGTTATTCAGGGAACTTCCCGTAAGTGCGATGCCTCGATATGCCCCATCATGGTGCGCGCGCGACCGTCCTGCTCCCACTTATTATGCGAACCGCATCGCCCTGCTATATCCTGCCTGGATCCGGATCAAAACTGATGCCCGCAAAGATTCACAACCATCGACCCTCAGCGCGCGATAGGGTACTTGCAGATCGAGTGCGCATGTAAGCGCGTGGGTCTGGAGAGCAAGTGCAAGCCGAACTATGGGTCTTGCGTCGATGGGCGGAGAAGCGTGCCCATTGAGCTGCTCGATGTGGCAGGTTTGGTGCCTGGGGCGCACATGGGCAAGGGCCTGGGGAACCGGTTCTTGGACGATTTGAGACATGCGGATGCGCTTGTGCACGTGGTGGATGTGAGCGGGACAACAGATGCCGAAGGTATGCTTGTCTGCTGAGCTCGGGACGGAAGGACTGGGATTGCATGGCCCACATGCTCATGCGCTGCAGGCAAGGCGACTAGAGGGTACGACCCTAGCCAGGACATCGTATGGCTACGCTCCGAAATCGTGCGGTGGATACAAGGCAATTTGATGGAGAAATGGTATGTTCCCTCCCCGCCCCGTCTTCTCCCAACCCTGCCTAATGCCCACGCGCAGGGGCTCCATAAAACGCCGCCACGTCGCCGTAAAAGCAACCGCCGTCGAAACGCTCCAAAACCAGTTTTCAGGCTACGGTTCCACCTCCGCCGTTGTAGCGCGCTGTCTCGATCGTCTGGGACTCAGAGAGCCGCTCCAGGACTGGTCCGATGAGACCATCGAGCGCGTTGTGAATGCCTTCATAGACGAGAAGTTCCCCACCGTCATTGCGCTGAACAAGATAGATCACCCCGACGCAGACAAGAACATTGCGAAGATAGCGAAGCAGCAGGATCCGAAATCCATCGTACTTTGCTCCGCGATATCAGAAGTGTTTCTCCGGAAGCTGGCGAAACAAGGATATATCAAGTACACCGAGGGCAGCGAGTTCGTAGACACGAGGGAAGACCTTATTGAGCAAGGGGATCCGGATGGAGGGGGCCTGAAAGACCTCGACGAGAAGCTAAGGACGCGGATTGAGAACCTCAAGGATATGGTGCTCTACCGCTTCGGTTCGACGGGCGTAGTACAAGTCCTGTCCCGCGCGGCTGATCTCCTCGGCCTCGTCCCGGTCTTCCCCGTACGGAGTATTAGCAGTTTTACAAGCGGAAGCGCGAGTTCAACGGCGGTGTTCAGAGACTGTGTGTTGGTCAAGAAGGGTAGCACAGTGGGCGATGTGTATAGGAAGGTCATGGGGGATGCGCCAATGGCGTATGTTGAGCGGGAAGGCGGCGTGCGGGTTGCCGAGGACGATATCGTGCAAGTAGGGAAGAACGATATCCTTTCTTTCAAGGTGGGGAGGGCTTAGGAGGGCGTATTTATACGCTGTTGGTTTACGCAAAGGCATATACCACTTGCTGAAGCATGGATATCCTAGCGTACTATTTTACACGAGATGAGACGGTACCACTACCTAAGAAGAGAAGGACGCATGAAGAGACAAATACACTAAATGCAATTGCGGAGCAACAAAGGCATGATGGTCCCCTACTGCATAGCTCTTTAGCATCCGCTCTGCGACCAGAGATGTCAAGAAGAATACAAGAGTGGCATCCACCTTAATGCCTACCAAGACTAGGAAAGTGTTTGATTCTACTTAAGCAAAAATGATGGTGTCAGCTGGCCTGCGTCGCCAGCGCACCAAAACGCAGGTAGCAGTAAATCGCACCATCCACCCCAGAGGCGCGTAGGAAACGAGATTGTAAGGAATCAGATTTGGAAAATACACTATAATGGTATCGTGAATTTTATGTGCATAATCCGGGATGCAACAAAGCTCTGTTCTAACCTAGGACGTTTGATTATGGAGACGTTAGCTCCAGACCCAGTATTGCAGCCGTGGATGACTTACATCCTATGAAGTCTACATGGAGCCTTGCCAGTAAGTTCAACGGCGGCATAGAATGACATTCCACGCAAAGGTCTCATTGCACGTACCTGTGCCTGAAATGTATTGAACTCGTAGCGCCGGACGGACCCTAGGAGAAGAAGGGGAGACTTAGGTTCGCGTCAGAGGATCGAAAAATGCAAAGTACCTCGTAAGTTCCAGCGCTCCAGACTAATCAGTACGAACAGTGTATGCGGCGGCCAATCCATGAGCGCGCAACCTTTAAAGCTTTTCTCCAACCTGCGCCGTTCTCCACCATGAGCCAAGATAAACATGAAATTTGACATCAGTTTCTCATTACGACACTGACTATGTCACCCGTCTTAGGAGCCATGGTACATACATAGTACACACATATCCACGTCGTACCACCTTTCAGTCACCCACCTCCTTAACCCGCAATCATAATCCCCAACGCATTGACATGGGGATTAAGCAAGCTCAAGTTGAAAGGCGTCAGGTACAAATCGCAATCCGTCACCGCCAAGAAAACCGTCTCATTCACGCCCGGCATATTGACATAGACCTCGTTCGGCGGCTGCCACGTCCAGCCCTCATTCTGACCCGTGACTTCCAGGGGCGTGTACGTGAGATTGATCTGGGACAGCCACGCCACGAACTTGGGTGCGCCGGCGGAGCTCGTCGTCAGGTAGCTGTTGTTTGGACCCACGGCTTTGCCGGGCTCTTCCCAGGAGAGGAAGACCTTGCGGCCCGGGAATGTGAGGGGCTCGGATCGATTGTGAGCGACTGCGGGAGAGCAGTCATAGCCTAGGGTGGTGTTGTGCACGCAGGATTCGGCGTCGGTGAGATTGGATGCGGAGGGGTCGGCGATGCGGGGACCGACAACCTCGTTCGCCCTTGTGTCGTTGGGGGAGACCCTGCGAACGTTGGCCACCTTTTCAACTGGTTTGTCAACGCGTATGCGACGTACCTGTTTGGGTTGGGCAGGTTGTTAATGGTCAGCTGAGGGAAGTTCTGCCAGGCAACGCGGGTGTTGTTCTCAGGGCAAGAAGATATGTACGGAGCCAGGAGGGTCCAGTGCCAGGATTGAGGAATACCTATTGCTCATTAGCGTTTGGTGCGAGACGGTCGACGGAATCGAGAGGCTCACCAGGAACAAAGGAAACAGGCATGGGGTGCAGACCCAACCACTGTCTGAAGATTTGCTGCTGACGTGCCTCAACGGCCTCAGCCTGGACCAACAAGGTCGACACTTCGCGCGAGTCTAGATGGCTCAGGAAGCCCCAATTCCCGCTTTCACCCCACCTGGTCAGTTTAATATTGAAGTCAATGTATTCGCGCACAGTCGTATATGGGTAGTTATAGGTACATTGTTTGGGCGCAGATTCGCCAAGCATATTCGTGAGTAAGGTGGCATGATCCGCTTCCTGTGTCGCCATATAGGCAAGAAATGTACGGTCCTCGGCTGTGAGACCGGCATCGAGGAAGTCTTGCTCGGAGAACCTTGCTACGCCGTCGTTGAAGAGATCCAACTCGGTGTACTCCTGATGCAAACCGAGGACCACAGACGCGTAATCATAGTCGCTCTCGACCATATATCTGGGGAGATTGGAACCGTTCACACCCTTACCACCTAGTCGAGCATGTTAGCACTGGTCAACATGCACATGACAACAAAGCGAAACCAGTTGAGAGGTCCAGATGAACATCCATGGGGAATGACTGACTTACCACCGGGGATGAACGAGAGCTGGAAGGGCGCCTCGAGCTTGCCATTCTCGTTGTAGTAGTTACCAGTCGGAGCCGCAGGCGGGCCATCGTTCTTTGGCAGCACAGTTGTGGGACCCGTTTCCGCTCCTGTGGTCGTCGCTGAACCAGAGTACGGCCCGTGGGTTGTTGTTCCAGTCACTGTGTCGCTGACGCGTGTTGGCGCAGCGCCAGGCTCAGATCCGCGAGGCGGCTTCGTTGGAATCGCAGGAATATCAGTAGCTGGCTTAGGAGCGGCTAATGCAAGCCCACCACAGGCGAAGATAGCGAGTTCCCAGAGCATTATCGGTAAAGGAAGATGTAAATTTGAGGAACAATGTTGATTATAGTGAAAAAAGGAAGAAGAAAGCTTAGTAGGCGCGGCCTATATGGACCAAGGGTGCTCCTGCCGTACGCTTGGAAGTGCGTTCCTCGACAATTGTGACAGTGCCGATTTGTTGGATTACCTGAGAGCCGATGGGAGATGCGTTATACAGATGGGTAGATGTCCTGCAAGCTCGTCATTTTGTCATGTCACTTTGCCAAGGTAGACCATCGCGGAAGCAACAGACCAAGGTACAGTGAAGATCAGCCCTTGAAACAGGAAAGATCGTGGGTGAACCCGTTGATTCTGCATGCCAAGATAAGGTGACGTGGGAAAGTCGACTAGAAAGCGTAGTGTCCCGGATATAGCTCCCGGCAGTGACTCGCAGAATCTGACACGTTGAAAAACTGCCAATTGACTGGCTTAATTGTACAAGGGAGCCTCCGAAAACATTTGCACTCCGGCGGACCGAAACGAAGGAAACAAACAACTATTCCCAGCGGAAGTGCTTTTCAGTCATTGAGCGTCGAGGCGCCTACGCAGTCAGGTCCGAGAGACGTGCACCATGGATAGCGCATAACTTGCAAGAGGTACAAAGTGCACACTTGCGGGAAATCTCCACCACCAGTCCTTTTCACAGTTTTGGGTAAGAATGACGACATTGTCGTTCAATAATGTCCGGTGGTAGTAGCTAGGCGACTTCGGGTAAAATCTCCGCCTTGGCCTGGGGTTCCGCCGTCGGAGGAACCATCGGGACAGGGGCATAAGAATCGCGAATTATGGCCGTGTGGGGATCCGTAGTTAAGGAAGCCTGGCTACAAAGGACAACTCCTGGCCGGTCGGACTCCATTACAACCTCAGTTCGTATCCGTTCTCATATCTCTTTCGAAAACCAAAATTTGTCATGCTCAGTTCGTGGTGCCAGGTATCCTGGTATCCGCCGGAAAATCTGTAGCTTCATCCAACGCGTTCTAATGAGCACAGCGATATGTTGAAATTGACTAGGTTGGACTTATGTCAAGAGATACTGGACAAGGAATAGAAAAGGCCGGTAGTGGAACTTAAAGAAAGCGACGTTTAGAGTGACATTAACAAAGTCTTAGGCGCGTAAAGCAGTACTGGAATATTGGTCGCAGTAATTAAGGAGGCGAAAGCTGGCGATCCGTTTTCCGACTATGGATGGGGTACGATTGAAAGTTCGTATACCTGAAAGAAGCTTACTATTATATTTCCCCTTGACTGAGAGAGATACCCGTTATGGAGGACCCTAATCTACTGGTCGCGTAGAGATGATATTGCGTTAAAAGTAGGTAATATTGCGAAGGCTAATATTATTTATGTCTATGACTTTTGAAGGTTATAGACATATACTTTGAAAGTAGAAGATTGATCGTACCAGTTGTAGCGTAGACCTCAAGGTATTACAATCTCTCATGCGGGAAAACGATAGCTGAGAAATATTCTGAGGAGGGGTAGAGTCTGGATGCTAATTATACTCGAGGAACTACTGTTTGGGGTAGTCGGATTTATTACACGAATGTCTAAGTTGTGAAGTATACTCTTAACGCTTTTAGAGAAAAAGAAAGATAATATGTGCGCGGGCACCAGTACTTGACCGTAATGATTCGGTTTGAAATTGTCCTTGGCTAACAGTAATTATGGTTGTTATTCGGTAGCTACATGGTGTATGAACACCTAAAGTATGAAAGGCCGTTCCATCAGTAAATAAAAAGTTATTCCGAACAGATGGTTCCCCGTCCATTTCGCTTCTTAACCTACTCTTCTCGGTTAGCTCCCGATCTGCCCGGCTTCCCACACGGCATGCAACAATTTCGAATCGGCTAAAAGTAACACTGACGTAGTGTGAGCGACCCAAGATGCGACTACTGGCGGAGAAAAACGCCGTTAGCGACGCCCATCTTCGACTTCTTCGACCCTTCCTTGCTGCGGTGAAGGAACGCCGACGAAATCGTAGCACTGCCGCCGATAGCGCGTGTGTCTCGTTCCCACAGGGCCCCAGTAACACGTCCGCTGGTCAGCGTCGTCTGAAACAAGCCAAACGGTGAATATCACTTTTTGCGAACGAATCAAGTCAGGACATGTGAAGTGATATTCGTTTCTGACGTTGATTGTTGCGATATAGGGTTAGGTATGTCGATGCAAAGGTTGGACCCTGGAGACAGCTTCAACCCAGTTGTTGGTACGTCATCCGGCGGACATTGTTGTTTTAGCGGCCGTGATGTGGAGGGTAGAGGCGGTGACAGCGGGCTATTGCCGATAATAGGCTGTTGGTAACAAGTTGTGGATATGTTGCACATACAGCAACCCGGCATTAATCTTGCTAGCAATTGTTATCGAGGACTCACTTGAATCCCAAGGGGAGCGTGGTGTTGTCGTGCGACTCCTGTCGACAGAAAACGGTTCAGTGCTCCGTCAGCCCTACAGACCGCGGAGAAAAAGCCCAGGATCATATTTCCGAGATGCCCTGCATCGCGAAGCCACTCAACGGTGAGGTCGCGGCGCAGTGCCATTGGATAGCATCGTCAGCATTGTTCGCTTTCGTTAACGTTAGGGCCACCAACCAACCTTCACACTCGTCCAAAGAATCCTCCCAGTAGATCCGATTTTCAGCCATGCTTACGTGCGCTTTGCAAATATAGCAATCACCGTTATCTCTGTGCAAAACAAAGCACCTCATCGCAGCACGGCCTTGGCCATGGGTCATGGATTGCTGAGCTCGGGAAAGTGACAACCGCGCGGAAATAGTACGGACATGGTACCGTACATGTAGCAAGCTAGCGGGAGAGGCGGGCTGCGCAACGACGTAACGGTATGCTTCGTGCTCTGCGCCAAGGCATGTTGCTGCCAGCGTGGTATGAGTGCAAGCGCATTTCTTCCGCGCTACATGCTTATGGGTGGGTGTAGCGGGTGAAGAGGGGTGGTTATTATGAAGATCGCTGCGTAGGAACCTTGGAAGAAAGCGGCACTTGGCGCGCTTCTAGCGAGGGAGGGTGACACGAGATGCTGATCTCACGGTAATAGCGCCGAGTTCGCGTTTGGGTTGCTGAGGCTTCGGTGAGATGGACTTTTGAGGGGCACAACGCTGCTGACTAGCGTTGGCAGCTTACAAGCGTGCGAATCCAATTCACAGCGCGTAGATCGTCGGTCTGAAAAAAGAACCTGAAATGTTACATTGTCGGGGTGGGGCGGTAGCAGCGGAAGTCTCGGCAAGTTGCATGGTTCTGGTTTGGGTAGGCACGACGGTAGACGGTCAGAATAGTGCAACCTCTTGACTCACGAAACCACGATTCCCAAACATGGGACCACAGCAGGAGTTGGGAGATGTTGCTTGATTTGAGACAATGCATTGTACTGAGTTGGATACGTGCAGGCCATTGAAGACCATTGAGCCCGCCATCTGCCCCGCTCTACGCCCAGTGGCGGAGCGCTGAACAAACCAGCTGCGGGCGGGCGGAGGCCAAAACAAAAAACGGGTGATATCGGAGTAGGGGGTGAAGCGACTGTTGAAGACCACACACGCCCAGCTCTTGGGTGTCGTGGTGAACAAAGAAAGACATGATGGAAAACGCCATTATTTGCAGACACGGTTGTCAAAGGAGCCAAGATGAGCTCAGCATGCTGTGCACACCAACTTCCTTCCTCTTTGATATTGCAGTGATGAAGGGAATTTTTGGTGAAGGACGCCGCTGAAGGGTTGATGCATGGATGATGATATAGAACGCCTGGGATGCTCTTCGAAGAAACAATAACGCCAGTGGGGGATATTAACGTGAGGTGGTATGCTATCGCCGGTTCCGATCGTGCCCGTTTGATTCAATTTTTCCTTTCGCTTTTCGATGTGGGCATGAACATGGCGTCCTGTGGTCGGTGAGTCACCGACCTCCGACAGAAGTCGTTCGTCCAGATGAGATATCGCCACGGCGGGAGACTTCGTCACGGATAAGCTTCTCCACGTGGGCAGTCGCATCCTTAGGGTTCATGCCGGCAGTAAGATAGCCGCCGGCACCCTCGAGCTCCATGGGAGTAACAGGTCCAGGGCTGTCGAGGGGAGTGAGCTTCGGGCTGGTAGGTTTCGTGTTACCCCGAGCCTGGCGAGCTGCATTGGCCATGAGCTGCTGCTGATACATGTACATTTGGCATTGGGCTTCGGAGTACTGCTTCTGGTGGGTACGTGGCGAGAGTGGAGGTAGCGGAGAGTTGGGGTTGGTGGCCGGTGTTCCTGCTGCACTGGAGCCTTGCGAAGATGCAAAGTTGGCGGGGTGGAAGCGCGGCAGCGATGGTAGGCGCAGGCTGGCGGCAGTGCCTGACGACTGTCGCATGTGTGACAGGGGCGGTCGACGACGAGCTTGGGATGGGATGTCGAGAGGCTCTACCTGCATCCTGGGAGAGAGCGGAGAGCTGGCCATGGTGCGTTCGGCTCGAGGAGACATGTAGAGTGCTGGACTGTCAAAACCATCAGTACTCGGGCCATTTTAATACCTTATGCAGGGCACCACACAGTACAAAAGCCTTTCACAGGGGAGTTGCCAAGCGGAATCAAGGTGGTGAGATGTGGAGTAGCGCTCTGGGAAGCTACTTATGACGTGTGGCGAGTGGGTCGGTTTCCACGATGTTCGAACGAAGAGCTTGTAGCGCACGTCGAAACGAGACCCGCAACGAGAGGGCAACGAGGCGGGCCAGCAGGGTGCCAGCGCGGGAGCCAGGCGACACTAATATATTGGCAGCGGGAGGGTCCAGGAATGCTTCTCTTGGGGACGGCGCAGATTGACTGAAGAGGCAGTCGATCTTCCGTCTGGTGCGATGCGGTAAAGAAGGCAGCTTGACCCTGGTATCAAGTGTGTGTAGGCGCCGGACAGCAAGCCCAACTGTGTGGTCCTGAGAGGGCACCTGGGCAATGTCCGTGGCTATCCAAGTCGTCACGTTGGCTGATGGCCGGTACCACCAACCGCTGTGGATTGCGCAATCTGAAGGCGGCAGCGGCTCCTTGCAGCAAAAAGCAAGCCGGAGTGCGTCGCCAAGTGCAGGGTAAAGGTGACCGCTGGGCTTTGCGGAGCACAATCGATGTGGAGGTCTCGCGGTGCTTTGACGGCCAGCCCAACGAGGCCTCGCGCAGGCGCCTGTGGGCGTCATCGTCTATCGTGGCCTTGGCCAGCAGGACGGGGTCAATCTGACCACTAGTGAGCTATCGTCGCATCCGCTCATTGTTGACCAGCATCCATGACGCAGCCATGGTGAAGCCGAAACTCCGGCATAAGCTCCCTCTCCAGGGCTCCGGTGACAGGCTTCACGTGCCCTCACGGCGCGCTAAAGACGGCCTCTACAGTCGTAATTTGCACAGTGATCTGCACCTTGAAATCGTTCATGACGCCCTGCACGAACGCCTGCTGCCGCTGTTCCCGCACGCTTTCCTCGTGGCGTCCCGCTGGAACCCAACCCGAGCCGTGCTCTCACGTTAGCGAAAAAGTCGGATTTACGCACGGGCCGTCTGCTAAGTTTTAACACTCTATAACTTATTAACTCTACGCCCTAGAGTAACTTTACGCGTATAATAATACTATAATAAGTATATTTCTACTCTATTTTTTTACGCGTATTTTTTTTAGCGTAAGTAGAAGTACCGATAGTAGTATAAAAATTAATAAAATTAACTAATACGGCGATAAAGTATTATTATAAATATTTTACTACCCCTCCGCCTATTACGGCCCTTAAAAAATAGATATAAAAGTATTTATAAACTCTATAGTACTTTATTATACTTATAGTACTTTATTTTTACTAAAAAGAGTATATACTAGGCGTTTTATA
This sequence comes from Pleoardoris graminearum, assembly GCA_030770415.1. Lineage (NCBI taxonomy): Eukaryota > Fungi > Ascomycota > Dothideomycetes > Pleosporales > Didymosphaeriaceae > Pleoardoris > Pleoardoris graminearum. The sequence goes on from JASEKS010000202.1 coordinate 97,627, forward strand.
AAAGATTAAGTAGTACTTTAGTATCCCTATATTTATAGTATTAGATATTAAAAAATCTAACTATTTATATTATCTAGAATATACTACTAGTACTATAGACGCTTAAGAAACTTTTAAGTAGTTTACTAATACTAACGCCTATAAAGTAGCCGATTTTCTTAATTATTATAACTTTAATAATAAGTATAAAATATAAATTAAGCTTATAAGCTCTTTAAGTATTAAAACCCCCTTAAAAGCTAGTACTAAGTAGTTCTGCTGCTAAATAATTATAAAATACTTATATAAGGCTAAGAGAATCTATAATACTATTATAGCTATAAAAGATAACCTAAATAAGTTAATTTAAGCTATATAACTATAGTAGGCTAGTTTCTTTTTATAAAATTAATATAATATATACTTTTAACGTAGAGTTATCTTTTTTAATAAGCTATATTAGAGTACTGGCCCCCGCTATAAATAGTATATTAAAAGATACCTTAAAGAGTACTAAAAATACTAGAACGTATAGCGTAATAAAGTTATAAAATAAAATAACTTTAGTATTAACTATAGTTATAAGAATTAGGAAAAACGCTTTTATATATAAACTATTATTAAGTATAACTTTATATAGGTAATGTGCTATAACGTAGGTAATAGTAATAATAAAATAAGTTTAAAATTTTATATTAATATTATATTACCCCCCCTAGCTCCCCTATTTAGAGAAAATTACTTAATTCTATACTAAGACGGTAATTCTAATTATACGTTAATAAAAATAATTTAGTAAATAAATAAGTAAAACTGCTTCTATATTATAGCTTTACTAAGGTTATTTAACCTTTTTATAATAGAGATTTATATAAAGGTGCTCTAAGGGAGATTCTATATATATAAATACTTATTAAAATAAAAAAAAATTTTACGCTTTTATAAAATACTAAAGGGCCTTTAGGGGTAGTAAATTAATAGATTTATAAAATCCTATAGAGTAAAACTCTATATAGTTATTAAAAATTAAGACTCTATAATAAAGTATTAAGTAAAAAACTTAATACTAAGTTTTTTTTATATATACGTATCTCTATATAAGTTTTTAGTCTTATATAACGTTTATAAAAGTCTATATTGTAAAAAAACTACTAAAAATATAATTTTTATAAAATTATATAAGGAATTTGTATTACTAGTAGGTTTACTAAAATATATAGGCCTATTTCTGACTTTTTTATTAATATAAGAGCCGTAGAACTAGCTAAGAGGCGACGCGCTACTATGGTTGCCGGGGTAAATATAGTTAAAACGCTACTTTAGAGGTAATACTAAGAATTTTTTTCTTAGCTAAAACTTATTTAATTTATATATAAAATATATACTATAAGTACGGGATTTTATTATAAAAAAAATTTTTTATTCTTAATTAATACTTTATATAGTAATCTTTAGCTTTAATAACTACCTTTATACGCTTAGGTATACTTATAATAAAGTCCCTAAAGAGCTCTTTAAAAACGGTATTTTAGGCTTATTATAAGTAATATTTTAATTAGTAGTATGTTAATTTAGCGTTAACGCCTATAGTATATTTAATTTAATTTTTTATTTAATACTAAACCGTCTTAATAGGGTTTAGATCTAGGCTATATATAGGCTATTATACTATAAAGATAAAACTTTTATATAGTATAGCTATTATAAGTTAATTTTTATAGGTAGAGGCGCTATTTTATATAAAGAGGAGCTACGGCTTTTATAGTAAAATATAGTAGTATATAATAAATATAATATACTTATAATAAGTAAATCTATTAATAGTATTTTAATAAGGCTTTTAGATAAGCGCTAGGCCTTTTTTTATATTATAAAAGCTATTTTAGAATATTTAGCTATACTTACGTAAAAGCTTTTAAAGTATATAAGTAGTATTATACTTTTTATAGGCTTTACGTATTACCTATTACTTATAATAGTAATTTAGCTAAATCTAACTTTTATTTATTTATAATATATAACTCTATTATTTAGAGGTTTAATATATATAATTTTTTATAAAGCGTAGGCGTGTTAAGTAATTAGTTTTTAATATTAATAGCTTACTATAAGTAATATAGCGTAAATAGTTTTAATATTTAAAAGTAGCTCTAATCTAATACTTTAATATTTTTAAGTATAAAAAAGTAAGCGCTAATTCTATATAGCTTATAAGTCTACTAGTTAGATTACTAATAATAAAGAGCTCTATTTTATTAATATTCTTTTTAGTATACTTATAAGGGCGCCTAAAATACTTTATAGATATTAATTAAATAGAATAGGCGGCCTATTATACCTAATAGTAGGTAAAGCCTAAAAGGGTTTACTAAATATTTATAAAACTAAATCTAATATCGCGAAGTACCTAAATAGTAAAATATTAGTTATAGATTATTTTTTTAGCTTTTTTAGCGTTATTAGAGTATTAAAAGCGTAATAAAGGCGTTGTAAAATTAAAAAATTAAAATAATTAATAAGTAGAATTAAAAGTATTTTTAGATTTAAGTAAAAAAAGTACTACTATATAGTCTATGCTTATACTAGTGTTACTTAATTTAGTTAAATATAGCTATAAAAGTAGCTAAAATACTAAACTATCTCCGGGTACTTATAAGAGCCTATATTACTCTACTAATACTAGTATTAATATTAATATTCTTATAAAAGGTCTATAGCCTTTTTAAATATTTAAAATTTTTTTTTACTATATAAAATATATAGGAGATCGAAATTTGCGTTATTCTTATAGGCTAGAGCGTTTTAGCGGGGTAGCGCAGAAACTAATAGAAAATATGGCGTTTTGACCATATTTACCCCGGCAACCATAGTACATCGCCATCTCATTTGGAATGGGCCTGAACCCCGCGTAGTCCATGAACATCGTGAACATTGCCGATGCCGCTTGACAGTGTTTTCTCCATAACACCCATGTAATGCGCTCACGCCGCGCAGCCGCATGAGGCATCGTGAGCGTGCGCGATCGCGATCGCGTTGTCGGCGCAACCGCATCGTCATTTTGGCCATCGATCCCAAACGCGGTGCTATAATTGCAGACAAAGACCCCACGGACGCACCGGCGTCCATCATGGGCAGGCGTCCAGGACCACAATGCCGACGCTGGTCATCGTGCCCTGCCCCAGTAGGTTGTATACGCAGTTGCGCGCGCGAGCCGCAAGACATGTGGTACGGGCGCGTGCACCATCACCTTTTCTTAAGAAAACATGGTTTTTCCTGTCAAATCCTGTGGCGTTTTGAGTCGCAAAGCATCGCCTAGCCATCTATTCCGAATCGCACAGGCCACCGTGAGAGGTTGCGACGGCATGTGCTCTACAAGGTGCTGCTGCCCAGAAACACTTGTAACCCTAGCACAGCACAAGAATCACTCAGGGTCCATGCTGCACTACAGTTTTGCCCAGCCGCCGGAAGCGTCACGATTATGCATGGTAATATTCCGACTGAGCGGTACTGGCTGTTGAGGAGGCGGATGCGAATGTATTGAAGAAGCCTCGGGGCGCTATCGCAGGTCTGACAGTCTCCATGTATGTGCTCAGTCCGAATTTAGGCTGTGAAGGAGCACATTTTCAATATACAAAAGCAAGCCGTATAGTAATCCTAAAGCCCATCTTATCTCATCATTTCCACAGCGCCATTGGCTCAGCGCCCCAAATTCTAATTCCCACTCACCGGGACTTGAAGCCGCAGAGCCGCAGGGACGATGTTGTGATCAGAAACCGAGGGACTGAGTGTGGGAAAATAAATAAATAAATAACGGTGATGATGGGTCGACCACAGAACTCGTGTCCGGTGATGGCATTGATTAGTTTATTCTCTGTAGTCAATGCTAGGTAGTACCCGCTTTCAGTTTCCGCTGCTTCATCTAGCGCCAAGCTTCTCCAACGCCCTCGCGCCCTGTTCCTGCCACTCCTGTTTTGATATCCACATGTTTTCCTTGTCTGCCATCTATGCTGTGTCAGCGGCTACTTTCAGCGGAGTATGGTTTGGCGCCTTACAATGTTCGCAAGAACTGCTCCTCCCAGGAAGACCATATGCCGGCGCCTTGGCGGGTCTTCAATGCGGACTTTGAATTTCTAAAACATTGTGATGAGCGGTGAGCTGAAGCGGGTGGCTGTATACGTACGTTCAAACGTTCCGGGTTTCCTCCCAGCACCTTGGTAAGCCACAGCTGCTTGAGCTCCTTCTCTAGACGGCTGGGTAGACCAGGGTACATGCTGCTTCCTCCACTGAGCACAATGGCCTTGTAAAGGCTGCTTCGTACGTCGACGTCGGCGGATTGGATAGTGTTGAATAGAAATTCGGCAATACCAGGTTGCTCGACATCTACCAAGTGCGGCTGGAACAGACACTCGGGAGCCTCGAAGCGCTCGCTGCCAACGCGGATAACGCGACCGTCGGGTAGTGTGTAAGATTCCACCAAAACCGTTGTATCCTCACTCAGACGTTGGTCCAACTCCAAATCGTATGAAACGTAACAGAGCTTCTCCTTGATTTGCCGCACTGTCTCGAAATCGGCGGTCCGATTGAGAGCATAACCTCTTCGTAGCAGTAGAGCGATCAGGTTGCGAGTAACATCCCGACCAGCCACATCCAGTCGCCGCGTCAAGTGGTTGAGCACAGTGCTTTCGTACACAGGAACAATATGCGTGACACCGTCGCCTGAATCCACAACTACTCCAGAAGAAAGACCTTGAGCGTACAACGCTAGCACAGCTTGGATAGCCACGTAGACGCCTCCGAAATCATAGCGCTCAAACATCACCTCGCACATCTGTTCGCGGTTCTTGAGAGGATTCATCGGCGGCTCGGTGAGGAGGATCTTGCGGCCTGTGGGGTCTATGCGCATCTTTTCAAAGAAAGTGTAATCCCAAAGATGTTGCATGTCGTCCCAGCGCTTCACAATGCCATTTTCCATCTGTCGGCGGTGAGACGGCGTTAGCGCAGCCTCACGGCCAACAGGGCGTTCCAACAATTGCTGAGCAACAACGTACAGGGTATGTGATCTGCAGCATGGAGCGGGCCGCTGCTGCCTCGTCTCCGCACATTATGTCCTTCACTACAATGTCTCCATCTCGCTCTTCGGAACGTAGGATCGGGCGGCCGACTATTGAGGGATACTGGTGGTCGGGGAAGTTCTGCAGAGTTCATATCAGACTTGTTCTCTGTTGCACCAGGCCAAATGCCAACGAACCTGGCCTGCGTAGCCTGCCTTGAGGAAACCGGTGCCGCCGTCGAGCACTGGGGAGCGTCAGCAATGCGTACCGGAGCATGCGCAGTTCACCGCACCGATGGGAACCTCCGCCATCCTGCCCGAATCTTCAAGACGCAAGAGAAAGGTGGCGTGGCGCGTGGGCGTGGGTAACGGATATGCGAAAGTGAGCAGCAGCGACGTAGAGGGGCTGGGGTGGAGGGAGCTACGCCCGTGGTGGCCTGTGCACATCACAGCTTCATGGTGCACTACCCCGGATTAACGCAGCGAGATTGATACGACCAAGAATGAGAGGCATAGAATAGATCAGATTATCCATGTCTTCGCTCGTGAAGGAGATCCGTTCGTCTCGTCGATGTGCTACAGTTTAACGTCTAGGGAATTGAAGCATCTTACACCCAACCATCTTGTCTGCGGAAGTGGAATTGGGCATCATGTCGTTATGGGATTATACAAGAGCAGCAGAGAGCGCCAATTGCTTTGGTCAACGCTGTCCATAGTGTGCTTCCACATCCGATGAGAGAATGTGGTGGTCACCCACCTCGAAATGCTCCTGCCCAACACCAGAGCAAGCTCGCTTAAGGTTCTTGGCAACCACAAAGCATTATCCCGCGCTCGAACTTTTGCTCCAACGCCAGCCAACGACAACATCTCGCGGTCTCGACGACAAGATGCCTTTCGTAAGTAACCTCGATTGACTACGCTGGCACGTCGTCAAACTTGCCATGCGCCCACCCTAACGATTCTGCGACGCCCGGCTTCGAGCAGGTCGTGTGCACCGACGATGTTATGTGTGGAGTCTTTGCAAGCTGCTTCGATTTTGGTTTGAAGCGTCAATTGCTGACTCTAAGGAACAGTCCAAGCTCCAGAAGAATGACGCGTACTTCTCGTAAGTACTCCCTTTCTTTGCCTTCATTCTGCGACTCCTAACGCACCTGCCAGGCGGTACCAAGTCAAGTACAAGCGCCGCCGACAGGGCAAGACCGACTACTATGCCCGCAAGCGCTTGACCACCCAGGCCAAGAACAAGTACAATGCGCCCAAGTACCGCCTCGTCGTCCGCTTCACCAACCGCGACATCGTCGCTCAGATCGTCACCTCTGAGATCGGCGGCGACAAGGTCTTCATGGCCGCGTACGCCCACGAGCTCAAGCCCTACGGCATCACTGTATGTACGACCTCGGGATATTTTGTTTCCATCATGCTGACTTCTCGTAGCACGGTCTCACCAACTGGTCCGCTGCCTATGCCACTGGTCTTTTGCTCGCCCGCCGCACGCTGAAGAAGCTCGAGCTCGACGAGACTTTTGAAGGTGTTGAGGAGCCCGATGGCGAGTTCTCTCTCACTGAGGCCGCCGAGGTCGACGGTGAAGAGCGCCGCCCGTTCAAGGTCTTCTTGGATGTCGGTCTCACCCGTACGTCCACCGGTGCCCGCGTCTTTGGTGCCATGAAGGGCGCTTCCGACGGTGGTCTCTACGTCCCCCACTCCGAGAACCGCTTCCCTGGTTACGACATTGAGTCCAAGGAGCTCGATTCCGAGACCCTCCGCAAGTACATCTTCGCTGGCCACGTCGCTGAGTACATGGAAACTCTTGCCGACGACGACGAGGAGCGCTACAAGTCCCAGTTTAGTGGCTACATCGACGACGACATCGAGGCTGATGGTCTCGAGGAGCTTTACCAGGAGGCCCACAAGCAGATCCGTGAGGATCCGTGGAAGAAGGAGGAGAGCGATGCTCCCAAGAAGTCCAAGGAGGAGTGGAAGAAGGAGTCCCTCAAGTACAGGACACCCAAGCTCTCCAAGGCCGAGAAGGAGAAGCGCGTCCAGGAGAAGATCAAGGAGCTCACTTCTTAAACTGCTGCTCCTCCTTGCTTACTTCACTTCATGGCAAAAGGAGGTTAAACGGCATCTGGGGATGCATGGAAAAATGGATACTGTACCTGCCAGGATACCCTAGCAGCCATGAACGAACTAGATGCTATCACGAACGATTCATGACACCCTTCTATAATTGTACTGGTTAATCTTCCTGTCGTCGTGATTGGCTATCTGGAGATACGCTTGCAGGGGGAAACGCTTAAGCATGGAGTGTATTGCAGGCCGTGTTACTGGCAAATGCATCGATAGGCATGCAAATTAAGCGCCATCTTTTTCTTCGAGTATATATGTTAGATGCGGCGTGTGCACGGCCATGTATACGGGTTTTGGGTCGGATAGGTGATACGGAGGCCGGCTTGAGAGAGTTTTGGCGGCTCTATACCTTGGTACGTGACGATGCAGGTGTCAGCGCCACATCGGCGTCCACTCAGTCGGCTCTGGCGTAGCTTGTCGCACGGTCGGCCCTCCATTCGAGAGCGTACTGATCTAACTAGCTGTCCCTATCATTGCACCCTGTAATCCGGATTTTCAACGACGCAGTGGCATTGAGAGGAGAGAGCAGGAAGAGTGCTGCGCGGCAAGGATGGCGAATACAGAAAGCAGGCAGAGGAACCACTGAGTCGGATGGTCTGTCTCCACATCGGACTCTTTCGTCATGCCCAGGGTCCCGTGCTCGCGGGACATGATGGTAGGCTTTCCGGAGGCATCTGTCCGCGCATCCAAACCAGCGTTGGCCTCACTGCGTGTCTTGGATTGTTCAGCCGCGTACTAGTCAGCAAGCGGCGACTCAGTTGTTGGCTACCCTTTTTGTGCTACCTGGATATACTTCCGGCAACTCCCATCTAGCCGGCTAACTGCTCCCATCGAGCCCCGCGCACATCCGTCCAACCCTGTCGGATTTCCCCCTTCTGCGACCGATGGCGACCTTCATATATCACCAGATATAGCAGTTAGACGCCCATCCTTCACCGTCGCCTGCGATGGAGGACGCCCACGGTGTCGACGTCTCGTGGCTGCACCACCCTACGCGAGGTGAGCGGAGGACGGCGGCTCCACTCTTTTCGGCTGCGCGCATCATGAACACGTCCTTGGCTGACATTGCGCGTTCTCCAGATCATCATCATCGCCAGCATGCGCCCTCGTCGCCCGGTCTGGCCGAGGATGCCCGCCCAGCGACGTCCTCTCACGGTGGCCTCCCCCAGAACGGCCCTCCTCACGAGCGCAAAAGCCCGGAGCCCGCGGCGCCGGCTGTCCAGCAACCTCCAGCACCGTCTCCCGCCCAAAAGGTTCCCGCAAAGCGTCCGACGCTACTAAGCCGAACGAGCTCCGAGAAGCAACCCGGAAGTGTGACGCCCCCCGAGTCCAGGGCCGGCCCGCGCAAAAATTCGTGGATCTCTAGCATCAGCTCAAAGTTCTCGTCGCAGAATTCGCCCGCGGCAACAACCCAGGTGCAAGCGCAGGGGTCCTCGGCGAGCACGAACGGCGCGAACGGTACCGTTTCGACTGCAAATGGTGCGCTGCACGGCATACAGGCCGCCGCCGCCAACAGCCACAGCCCTGGGTACGAGCCATACGTTCCGCAGCAGCCGAAGGGCTCATTCATCTCCAACGCCTTGCGACGGCTTTCCTCCGGGTCGCAAGTAGGGAGCCTCTCTGGCAAGGCTGTACCCAACGGCGGCGTCTGCCCTAGGAGGGTCATGAACGTCGATCCGAACCGGGATAGATGTCTAGTGCCGGAGCTTGATCAGAACAAACTGCGTCGTGTCGCCTTTTGCGTCGACGTCGAAATTGCAGGCGGCCCGAGATACAAAGATGATCTGGACAGCGAGGAGCGTAAACAAAAGCGAAAGGATAAGAAGCTGAAAGAGCGGGGAGAGGGTGAAGCATTGAAGCACCCCGAATCGGTCGCTGAAGAGAAGGATAGAGAGGGTGCTGTCAACATTGGCTCTGCGCAAGAGGTTGTGGGAACAGAACAGGCGCCTAATCCAGAGGGCACGGTTTTGGAAGGTGAGAGGCTGGAAACGAGCAAGAAGAAGGAGAAAAAGAAGCGGTCCGAAGCTGAACGGAAAGAACGGAAAGAGAAGAAGCGCAGGAAGGCCGAGGAGAATGGCTCCATACCACTCGAGCTCACTAGAGATGACGACGACGTGAGTGCTGATGGCACTGCAGATGCGTCTAAGTCGGCACCCAAACATCAGGATCGGCCTACCACAGACCCGTTGCGCATCTACCGTAGATGCTGCCAATTGAGAGAAACGCCTATTCTCAAGAGAATCAGCGATCAGCTGTCAGATCCAACTGCGGCTGCGCTATCGGCGCCTGGGACAGTAACATGTCTGGATTTGACTGGCTCCAGGCTGCAGCTCGTCGACGTGGTGACTCTGTCCGACTGGTTGGCTGTGGTTCCAGTCAAGAAGCTCTTCCTAGAAGATGCGGACCTCAACGACGAGAAGATTCGAGTTATACTCGCCGGCCTGCTCGCGGCCAAGGTTCCGGAACCCGGTAGAAGAAGGAAGTCTACTTCTGGCGAATCGAGAGATGGGAAATCCGAGGAACGTTCTGGTGTCGTGAAGAAGTTGGTCCTTAAGAACAACCCCAAGATAACTGCAGATGGCTGGAGATACATTGCTCTATTCATCTACATGTGCAAATCGATCATGGCGCTCGATGTGTCCATGATACCGTTTCCTGCATCTGCACCTCAACGGACTCCGCAGGCATTCAATGGTTCCCCGGTCATATCGGGCGACAAGAAGATGGTCTGTAAGGATATTGCTGAGATAGTGTCGAAAGCCATCTCAGAACGGTTAGGCGGTTCAAAACTCGAAGAACTACTTCTGTCTGAATGTGGCTTATCTTCGACGAGCATTCGAAAGATCGTTGACGGTGCTATTATTAGTGGCGTTCAGCGACTCGGCCTCGCTGGCAATAACATCGACGAGGAGGGCCTTGGACACATTGTGCACTTTATCAAGTCGGGGGTATGTCAAGGGCTTGATCTAGGCGGCAACTCCCTCCGCGATTTCATGCCGCGGCTCGCTGAGTGCTTCACCAAGGATTGTCCGCTATGGGCACTCAGCGTCGCCGACTGTGACCTGACACCAGAATCTCTCAGAATATTATTCCCGGCCCTGGGTAACTTACCGAACTTTATGTTCCTGGACCTCTCTCATAATCGGGATTTGTTCTCCAACCAGTTATCGCTCTGTCTTCTACGGAAGTACATGCCTCAATTCAAGAAGCTTAAGCGGATACACCTCACGGATGTTTCTCTCTCGCAAGCAGATGTCATCGGCATTGCCGAGGTCATCCCCGAATGTCCAGTCCTCGCGCACGTCGATATCCAAGGAAATCCGAAGATATCAGCTCTAGCTGCAGCCACTACCGAAGAAGAGCAGGAAGAAGCCGCTGCTGTGTATGCCTCATTGACACTCGCCGCTAAGTTTTCGCAAACGATTGTCTTCCTTGGCGTCGATGTGCCAGCCCCCGAGAGCAATGAAATTGTCAAAGCTTTGGCCAAACAGGTAATTGCTTACTGTCTTCGAAACATGCAGAATATTGAGGGCGTTCCTGAACTTCAGGATACACCGAGAGATGCTGTGCTGTCTGATGTTCTGATGCGTCTTGTTGGGCATGAAGACAATGCCAGTGCAACCTCGGCCGACGACGATGCTGCGCCCGATGAAGATTATATTGTTGGCGGCACGGGCGTGGCGAAAGCCCTTAGCTACTGCTTGCGACAGAAGGAATCTGATCTACGAAGAACTTCGCTTACCGGCACACCCGGCATGGATACACCCAAGAGCAGCCGGGCCGAATATTCTGAGGAGACACACAGAGCTAAGATCATGTCGAAGAACTTGCTGGAGAATGCCCGCAACATTCGGCAAAGACTGCAGCTGGCGTTGGCTCGAGAGGCCAAGGCAGGGAACGACATACCATATCGTAAGACACCAATATCCCCTTCCAAGCCTGCCTTAGATCTCACTATTACAGGGCGTCTCGTCTTCCTCGACCAGACTCTCCAGGGCATGATCAAACGCTTTGAAGACGAGTACCCCGAGACGCGTTTACATTCCACGGATGCAGCTTCCACAACCAGCTCCTTCCCCAGCTCCTCGCCGCCTCTCTCCACTGTTCCTACAATCTCAACAAGCGCCACCGACGCCGTCATTCAAGACTCCGACGAAGATGAGCCCAAAGCTATCCGTTCCCGCCACAATTCGGACGTCAATCTCGCCTCGCGTGCCCAGACTTTAGAAGAGGGCCGTCTCCACCGCCTCGGCCATCGCATCCGCACCGAGTTCATCAACCCCTCCCGCCCCAGCTCTTCACATTCCGAACAAGCCAATATCTCTGGTACAATGAATGATATTGATTTGCCGCCGCATGTTCAGGCGCTGAGGAACCACTTTGCAACATATACTGGGGATGAGATTAGAGATATGACGGAAGGTGCCGGGTGGGAGAAGGCGTTCAACCATATCGTAGAGAATGCGGAGGAGCTGAAGAGGTTGGAGAAAGAAAATCCCGAAGAATTCGCGAAGTTTAGAGATGCGCAGGTTGCAGCGCTCAAGAACGCTAGCCCTGCTGTCGAATTCCATGACAAGTGGGGAAAGGAGCATGAGAGCGCAATTGAGGACTAGGCGCAGTTCCAATTACACCCGGTACTTCTTTATTTAAGAAAGGGAGGCTATTTCTAGCATGCATTGTCTGTATTATTGCGATTGCATTTGGTTCAGGACTTAGACTTTTGCGTTCGGCGTTGTCAGTCATTCTCACTATGGGTATCTGGGTCGGCGGTGGGCTGGGCCATGTCAATATACGGTCTGTGTTCGAGTCGTCTACGCAATGATATCCAGCCGGAGTTACATATTTGGTGGGATTCAAAGGGACCGGGTGCATGCCGAATAAGCACCAACAACTGTCCCCATTTAGGTGGCACAAATCACATTCTTATTAACTTCATTACCATCATTACCTTGTCCCCATGTGGTGTCGCTTCGTGATGTCAACGCATCAAATCCAAAATATTCTCATCGGGCGATGTTTCCGCGACCATGACAGTGATCTTTCCCTCATTTACACCCACGCTAAGCTGGGAGCCAATCAAAGAGGTGTTTGTTTTGATGTCATGGCAACCTCACGATAAACCTTGTATATCTCATCTGCCAGAAAGTGTACACGCATCATACACGTACTTTACATACTCATACCATCCTACTCTTCTACGCCCAATCTTCTATACCTAATACCAGACCGTGATCCACAGTTATCATGGCCGACTCCAGGTACCCTCCCGTAATAATGTCGACCGAACAAACCCCCGAAGAAGAAAAGAACATCGCCACAGCAAAGGAATACATGTCCATCGCCTACTCCCCGACCAAAAACACCGGTGCGGACTCAGTCCGCCATCTCTGCCAACCAGACTCCTGGTTCTGGTCTCCGTCCACGTTTCCTGGGTGCAAGACGCCAATAGACTACGCGGCGAGTCACTCCGTAGTGATGAAGAGTAATGGCTGATCTGAAGATCGAGCGGTTTGACCAGTCGTGGGCGAAGGGGAGCCATGTGTTGTTAAGGTACACGGCAAGCGGGAGTCATTGCGGGGAGCCTTATAAGGGAATTGAGAAGGTTGAACCGCCGAAGAAGGCGAGATGGTAAGTGCCTCGGCCCACCGCCGTAATGTTGAGTTCGACAGCATTGTGTAGCCACACGAGGCAGTATGAGGACCGAACGGTGCTGAGACTTTAACTTGGTATCCGCGAACTGCACTGGAAAGTTGAGCAGGTGATTCGGCTGGCACGGCGGTAGGTGGGCCGCTGTTATTTTCGAGATTGAGGACGGCAAGGTTAGGAGTTTCACGAAGGATTGGGATCAGAAGGTTATGCAGATACAGTTGGGATGGGCGCCGGTGAAGAAGAGTGAGGATGCGAGGTGGAATGAGGAGATGCTGCGGAATCCGGAGAAGGCGAGGGAGAGTGGGGAGTGAGGACGGCGGTTAAACAAGTCAAGGGTACACTGTTATTATCCTAAACGACCTGAATAGATCGTACGGTAGACAAGCTTATATTACAGCACGATGATTACAACAGCCAAAAAACGCACCAAACGGATACGCGAAAGATAGGGCGGAGACGAAGAAGTTACAGTTGCTGGCCCGAAGCTTTAATAGTAGTAAAACTACGTAATTCCTTTTAACGTACTATAGAATAATATTATATAATTAAAATAATTAAAAATAAAAATTTTAATTTTTTTTTTACTACTCTATAATATCCGCTATAGTAGATAATAATATATATATTAGATCTACTTTTATTTAAAGACTATTTTTTTACCCCTATATTTACCCCTATATCTACGCTAATACTAATACCAATACTAATATTTTCCCCTTTATAATAATCTACAACGTTAAAGACTACTTTTAATATATTATTATAAAGTAAATTAACCTTCTATAAATACTTTTTAGGGAGTAAAGACGCTATATATCTATATACTTAATAAAAACTTTTTAAAAAGTATATACTATACGTTAAATACGCTATAAAATATATTAATTATAAAAATATAAAACTTTTTTTACTTTTAATAATACTCTTTTATATTAACTTAACTCCTTACCTACTAAATTAAAAATAATAATCTTACAGAGGTAGTAAAATAATATTTAATATCTAAGGGCCGGCGTACGACGCAGGAGGTTACAATTAAAGTGTACCCTCTTTAGTTAAGCTAGACTATCTTCACAGTATACTGCCCAGGTGGTTAGGTAATGTCTTATAGTTTGAGTGACCTTAAGACCTACACTATGTTAGCCACTTGCCCGTTTGAGGGGGGCGCCACTAAGAGAGAGGAATAACGTTTCTGATCGAATTTTCAGCGCACGCGCGAGGAAAAACGGAGATGGACCCTAATAATAGGTCCAAATGACTGAGAAAAAGGAAAAGAATCAGCCTGCCAAGTTACTCGAACCCCTGATGGAGGTATAACAAACTTAGAGCTACTCCGCTACCGCGTCGCCACGCTGGAACCGCTGTCCCAGCAGGTAACAAGCAGCTTCGTCAGCATGTTCGTGGTATACGCAACTCAACTTCACCTGATGAGACTCAGCTTCGGCCATCTCCACATCGGATTGTTCGAAGCTACTAGAAGTACTGGAGCTGTCGAGAGCGAGCACTTCGTCCTCAAGACCACAATAGGCCGAACGAGGGATAGTTCCACCCTTGCCATAGACTGCACGAAGGAAAGTCTCACGCTCCGCAGAGCTCAACTCCTTGATCGACATGGCTGCCTCAATCTTTTGTTCGACAGTGGTGCCATTACGGGTCTCGGCTCCGCATGCTTTTGCAAGCCACGCCATAACGGAAGTATCATCTAGAGAATGTGAGTACACGACAGACTTCCGACCGAGCAAGTCCGGAGAGTACGGAGGAGGGGGAAGAAACACCCGCACCTGGTCATAGAAGTGCTGAATATCAACCGGCAGCTGTGAGACTAGCAATGTGCCACGCTGGACCCGATTGAGCTCCTTGACGAACTCAAGGGGGTAGATATTGACGTATGTGGGTTCCTCTTCCGAATCAACCGTGGCAACCTCAGCGGCGCCCGAGCGGGTCAGTCGAGTTAAGACACTGGAAGATCCACCGTGGTGTAGTAGAGGGGACAAGGAACTAGACTCGGCTGTACCTGAACGGGTCGATCGGGTCAATTGGCGGGTAACTCCGCGTACGGGTAGGGCCGACGAGGGACCAGCCTCAACGGGAGTACCCTGGCGCTCCGTCTTGGTATCCTTGGACTCCTTGCGCTCAATCTTGGTAGTGTTGAATCCAATGATATCGATATTTGAACCATACCGCAGGATCGTGTCGACGACAAAAGCACGAAGCTTTGCGCCTGGAGTAGTACTAGTCCAGATAGCCTCGATGACAGGAGGTGCCATGAACTTGATAAAAGTCTCGCGGGCCGACTTGCCATCGTTGTAGTCCCAGTCATGATGACGACATTCGTCGAGAAGAAGCTTCAAAGTATCGATGACAGTGTCCATGAATGTGGTGTCTTGGATGTACCAACCGAAGAGCCACATATTAACGAGCGAATGGATATCTCGCACAAGTGGGGCATACTCCTTCAATGGATGTGGAGGGTACTTAAGTACGCTGTAGGCGAGGGAGTACGTGGCTCGACCGCCATCCACGGGAATGCGGTGGATAATGCGGTCACGTAACCACTTAACATACGCGTCAACGACGAGATGCTCTAGCCAAACAATGGTGATATAGTCGCGATTACGATTCAGCTTGTTCTGAAATAGCCGGGACGTCGAGAGTAAGACCTCTTGGTCGATCGAATCGAACTTAGAGGTGCCCGGGGATTGTCTAGACGCCTCACCGCGGGTTTTGACGTACAAGTCCATCATCCGCACTTGGTTACCGGGCTGAGGAATTGGACCGGTAACGAAAGTATCGAGACGGTAAGACATTGTGGCTTGTTTCCAGCTGGTGGTTCTATTCTCTGCTTTCAGATCTGCGATAGAAAAAAAGGGTGGTTTGGTTGTTGGTTTACCGTGCGATATCGGTTGTGGTCGTTTGGTTGGCTTTTGGATAAAGCAGGCCAAGCATATTATATGGTGGTGAGCCCGCATCGTATCGTGAAAAACACGCCTGCATTGGCCGCAGCGTATGAACACAATGGGGAAAATTGAAGTTTTGCATTGTGAAAATATCATACAAAAAGGGGTAAAGTGTAGCACTAAGATACGAGTACAGGAAAGGTAATAAGCTTTTTAAAAAAGTTAAACTACAGGGAAGTGTACTGAGAACGGCGTGCTGGAGGATGAGATGACAGTGGGTATTCCTTTACGATATGCACAGATTATACTCCTCAAGATCAAGCCTATACTCGAGCAGCTTGTTTTCTTGTCAACTTCCTTATGCCTCCTTGATTTCCGTCCTATTTTCCGCCCTGGTTTCTTCAGGTACATTACCTTTTCCGACATTGTCCAAGACGATCTCTCCCTTGAAATCTCCCGGAGTATGCATAAAGTTGGCCCTTAGCGGCGTCACGCTCGTGTAACCTTGGGCAACCGCCCACCCATCGTTTCCTGGCTGGCTCTGCTCCACACTCTCGTACACGTCTTTGAAGTGTGGCGCCCACTTGAAGTGCTGGTGTTTATACCGTATGTGTCCTACTACGGGTGTCTCCCTTCCGCTGTCACCGCCGGATTGGCCGCCCAAAAGCTCTTTCCGGCCCAATCTCTCCTCTTGTTTCCTGATCTGGGCCTCGATGTCCGAGGGTGAGTCGTCGCTTCCGGAGGGGACCTCTATGGGCTGGAAACACGAGCCAGACTTCCATGCGTTTTGCAGCATGTGCGTATACAGAATCTTCCTTTGTCCAACATTATCGACTAGCGGCACGTTGATAGAATATAGGTGTGTGTCAGGATTCCAGTTGTCAAAGAGGTATTCTATGAGTCGCGCAGAAAGCTCGGAAGCGCCCGTTATTATCGCCGCGTCGTGGTTTCTGTCGAAGAATGCGTAGGACAATGCTATCGACTTGTATCCACATACTGCCGCCTCCATTGCACCGCCGATTGTACCGCTACTCAGACTAAATACCGCGGTACTGTTTCTGCCGTAGTTTGGACCCGACACGACCAAGTCAATTGGGCCTCTTTTCTCAAAGTAGTGAAAGAGGCCAATCTGGACGCACGACGCCGGTGTGCTGTCGACCAATATCCACTCTTCGTCTGTGGAGGAGTCTGGCAGCGGTCGCGTAGATGTCGTTCCGCTGTTCAACAGCCGGCCATTTTCTCGGCGGAGAGGTTGGGGGCGGAAGTAGGTGGGCTTGATGGAGTGACCAACAAGATGGGCTTTGCCGATCCATGAACGTTGCGTGTGCGGGAGAACAACGGAGACAGTGTGGCCATGTGCTTGGAGCGTTGACACTACGTATCATGAGTTTTGGTCCATGCTAGTTGTATGGAAGACATATAGACCTAGTGAGTGCACATATGGCGAGGATTGGTCCGAGGGTGGGCCATCATCGTTCGTGATCTATCCAGGTTACGAGGAAGACCAGCGCAAATGCGGCGATAATGGCTTACGAGGACATGCATGGTGGCTTTCGAGGTGTGGTGGACGTCGACGATGAGAGGAGACGACGTGGGAACCGTGGGCGATCGTGCGCTATCGTGCGCTCAACAACAAAAGCCCCACCTGTTGGGCCGCTGGTAAGGCACTGGACGTGTGGTGGACGGGCTGGAGAAACTGTTTGTCTATGTGCGGTTCGTCAAGGCGGAGCGGGATGTACGGGCGCATTGACGTGGACGTGGGTTGACGTTACTAGCTTTCCGAGATCGCCTATCGACAACCGGAATGGTTGAAAGCTCGGGCCAGGCGACCTGTGAACTCGTTGATCCCGTCATTCTTTGCATTGTTCTTTGGTATTCGTTCGGGGGACTAAGCAGCCTTCGAATGTATCAGCAAGAAGGCTTGACGTTGATACTCAACGCGGATGAGGTTGCGTTATGCGTCTCATGTCAGCCGACCTGCCGTGGCTCCTGCAGCGCCCCACAGTACCTTCAGCACTATCCTGCTACCGACGCTCTAGCTTGAGTTCAAGCCATTTTTGGCCTTGTATTTTCCTCGAAGGAGTAACGGAAGTGGGAACGGGATGGACATGTTATGAGACTATCGACGTCCCCGGGGCAGTCGTCCAATGGCCCCTCATCCGACACGTCCAGTGCCTTAGCGGCGGCCTAGGGTGGGGCTTTTGTTATTAAGCGTACGATTATTTACAGTTCTTATATTATTTTCTTTTAATTATTATTAAAATTTAGTACTAAGTTATATACTAACTATTTATATAGTTTATAAAATAAATTTTATAATTTTATTTCTTTTATTAAACTATTTACTATAAGTATAAATTCTCTTATTAATAATACTACTATAAACACGTACTAAATATATATATAAAATATAATATAATATAAAACTTAAAATAAATAGTAAAATAGTAGTTATAGCTAGTATTAATATATTATAGTCTAAGAGTCTTATATATATATATATATTTTTTTAAATAAATCTACGCTTTTAGCGTAGTACCTATATTTTAAAAAAAATAACTATTAGTTACTATAGGGGTTCCTGTAAAACAGCTCTATAGTATCCTTAATATAATAATAAAAGACGTAGTATATAGTTATATATTAATATATTATACTAAGGATAGTTTATTATTATAATAAGTTAAAATAGTAATATATAAGTAAACGTTACTTTTTAACCTAGTACGCAGCGTCTATTTATAAAAGAAAAAAAGATAGTAGTAATAGCTTACGCTATTACTAGTATATTATAAAATATTAATATATACTAATATTCCCGCTACTATATATATATATAATATAAAAAAATATAAAAAGATAGGCTACTTACAAGGCTATAACTCTTTATAATACTCTATAATAATAGGACGTACAGTATATACAGCATATATAGTATATATAATAAATATAATAAATATAAAGTAATTTTAGACTAGTAGGCTATATATTTCTATATACTATACTACTATAAAAGTACTAGACGTTTTTAATTAGCTTAATAGTAATATCTACGCAGAGCTAAAATATACTATTTATAATTTTAAATTTTTTATAGACTAAACTATTTTTATTACTAGCTAATACGCTCTAAGCGTTATAATTTAAAAATATAATTACTTATACGTTGTCCGTAAGTAGCTTTCTTACTAGTATATATTATAGTATTACTAATAGTACAGTATAGACTTAAAACTATAGAATATAAGTAAAAACCTAGTATACGTAGGTAAGTAAAAGGCTAGATTTTAAAAGCTTTTAGGTAATTAAAGGAATCTAGATTAGTAGAAAAATATAAAAGAGGTACTAGAGTATAAAGCAGCGTAACTATTATAGCTATAGCGCGTAGTAGTTTTACTAAAATAACTATAAAAAATAGTAGTCTTATAGATAAGATAAACGTAACTAATATATATATAGAATAATATAGGTAAACAGCGTAGATAATATATAAGTATAAAAAGAAAAAAAAAGAGTTTTATAAAATACCTATAAATATAGGTAAAATAATATAAAAGGTATAGGTATAAAGAAAATAAGTAGTCTATATTAAAAAAGAATAAAAAAGTCTCTACTTATTATAAACCTATTAATAAATACTGTTATAACCTATTAGACCTAACCTATTACAGTTAAGACTAAGTCTTATATATTAATTATATAAATAGTATAGCTATAGTAACTTAAAATAACTAAAAAAAAATTAAAAAATATATATATATATATATACTTAAAAATTTAATTATTTTTAAATATACTATCCGGTCTTAATAGAGACCTAAAGATTTTAAAATTATAATAAAATAATTAATATAAAATATTTTATTTTATTTAGTTATATATTAAGCTATTTATTTATATTTTTTTATACTAACTATCTATTATTCTTCTTTTAGAAACTTCTTTTTACTTACTTCTAACTATCTTTTATAGTATTAAGCTATAGCGCTTTTTTATATACTAGTAATTTTTATTTTATATTATTTTAATTAGAATTATATACGCTCTTTATACTATAAATTATAGTTTTTAATATATTTAGTTACTTACTAATAAACTATACTATTTTTTTATTTTAGTGCTCTATAATTATTAGTATTAGTATTATTATTAGTAGTAAGTAATTTACTCTTATTTACGCTAGTAAATAGGTTAGGGTTACACAGACTACTTAGGGTTATATAAACTACTTAGAGTTATATAGACTAAAAAATATTAAAGTATTTTTTAAAAAGTATATATTATATTTATATATTAATTAAATAAAAAGTATAGCTGTAGTAGCTTAGGGCGACTAAAAGGGGTTTTAAAAAAGGAGGAGTATATGTATACCTTTATACTTAATATGTCGAAAATTTTAAAAAGTATATACTAACTTTTTAAATATAATTAATTATATAATCATATAATAATATGATTTTTAGCACATAGGCTAAAGTTAAATTATAAATTATAAAAAATATAGTTTATATTATTAAATATTACATAATTTAAAATTCAGTCTCACTCTTAGATTAAATTTTAAATTACGTAATATTTAATAATATAAACAATATTTTTTATAATGTACAACTTAGCTTTAGTCTATACGCTAAAAATCATATTATTATATTATTATATAATTAATTATATTTAAAAAGTTAGTATATACTTTTTAAAAAATACTTTAATGTTCTTTAGTCTATGCGACCCCAAGTGGTCTGTACGACCCCAACCCATTCGCCAGCCTACTCTTATTTATTAATTATTTAGTATAGTAATATAGTTATAGTAACTTTAGTATTATTTTTTTATTTAGTAGTACTCCTAAATAGTAGATTTTTAGCTTTTTTTATAAAATATTATATTTTCTTTTTGTACGCTGTTAAGTCTACGCCTATATTAATAAAATTATTTTATTTAAGTATAGACTTTTATAGATTATTTATAAAAATAAGTAATAGTATAATAATTATATTAAATATACTTACTACTTTACATTTCTTATTTATTTAGTTTAATTTAAAAGCTTAAAGTATATATTATACTTTATAGTATAAACTAAAGTAAGTTTAGTATATATATTTTATTAAAATTTTATTTTTTAATATACTAGAAGTACGTATTTTAGTTACGGAGTAGTAGTATATTATTATTAATAAATAGTATCTTAAACGCTGTAATTACTGTGGCGAACGGGTCTCCACATCAGGATCTTAAAATCTAAAATATCTCTTTAACTAAAAGAGTTATAAAAAATTTTCTATTAGTAAAATATAGATCTAACTTAGCTCTATATTTTACTAATAGAAAGTTTCTTTATAACTCTAATAAATAAAAAGTTATTAAGCAACCCGTCTTACTAAGAAATAGGTCTCCACATTTTACTCCGATCTAAGATATCTCCTTAACTAAAAGAGTTATAAAGAAACTTTCTATTAGTAAAATATAGAGCTAAGTTAGATCTATATTTTACTAATAGAAAGTTTTTTTATAACTCTTTTAGTTAAAGAGATATTTTAGATTTTAAGATCCCGATATAGAGACCCGTTCGCCAGCCTAGCTGTAATATATATTATAATTATAATATATTAATAAAGGTATATATACACTCCTCCTTTTTTAAATCCCTTTTAGTTATCCTAAGCTACTATAGCTATACTTTTTATTTAATTAATATATAAATATATAATATATTAATATTTCTTTTTTTATAAATACCTATTTAGTATTAGTTTATAATAGTAAATATATTAGTATATATATATATATATATTTGTATATTAATCGAACAAATAGTGTGGCTGTGGTGGCTCGGGGCGACTAAATATATTAGTATAAGTTAAGGCTTTTTCAACACATTAAGTATAAAGATATATATATACTTCTTCTTTTTTAAACCCCTTTTAGTCGCCCTAAGCTACCACAGCTACACTTTTTATTTAATTAATATATAAATATATAGTATAAGTTATTATATTTATATATTCATTAAATAAAAAGTATAGCTATAGTAGCTTAGGGCGACTAAAAGTAGTTTAAAAAAAGAGGAGTATATATATATCTTTATATATAAATCACTATATAGAGTAATAAACTACACTAAACTATATATTTATATATTAATCGAATAAAAAGTGTGGCTATAGTGGCTCGGGGCGACTAAAAGGGGTTTAAAAAAGGAGGAGTATATATATATCTTTATACTTAATATATCGTATTAAATACTATTAAGTAATTATTATATACCCATCTTAGTACTATCTTTCTTAATTAGACTTAGCATAGTATCTTTTAAGAGCTAGTTATTAGTTTATATAGTATATTTAGTACTCTTTTTTTTAATTAGGTAGTTACTAATAGTAATTTTATTATATAAAAAAAAAGTATACTATATACGTAACTAAATAATATTAATTATAAAATTAAATAGTTTATAAATAATTTTAATAAATATATATATATTTATATATTAATTGAATAAAAAGTGTAGCTGTAGTGGCTTAGGACGACCTAAAAGGGGGTTTAAAAAAGGAGAAGTATATATATACCTTTATACTTAATGTATTAATTTAATAAATATATTTATAACTTAGTTTAGGTATATTTAAATAAATATAAAAAGTATAAAAAGTATAAAAAGTATAAAAAGTATAAAAAGTATAAAAAGTATAAAAAGTATAAAAAGTATAAAAAGTATAAAAAGTATAATAAAGTAATATACTAGTAAGTATAACTTTTTAATATAATTATTTACTATATTATTATCTACTTTAGAAAAAGTACGTCTTTTAATATTATATAAAAATAGTATTAATATTTATATATTAATTAAATAAAAAGTGCGGCTGTAGTAGCTCGGGGTAACCCAAAAGAAGATTTAAAAAAAAGAAGTATATATATACCTTTAGTAGTATTAATACTAATAAAATATCTTTTATAAGGTTACTAAAAGTAAGAGATAAATACTATAAAAGTACTTTAAAGGAAAATTAAAAATAGTAAAATATTTAATTATAAAGAGTTACTATATATAAACTATATAGATAAAGTATTTAATAATTTTATATTATTTAAAAAACTAAGTTTTACTTAAGTATATATATATATTAGGATTTGGTATTAACATTATTAACTTTTTTATAAAACAGACAAATTTCGACACATTAAGTATAAAGGCATGTACATACTCCTCCTTTTTTAAAACCCCTTTTAGTCGCCCCGAGCCACTACAGCCACACTATTTGTTCGATTAATATATAAATATATATATATATATATTAACTTTTTTATTATATAACTAGACTAGTATTAAAATCCATAATATATATTGCGTTATAAATATACAGAGCCACACATTGCCAGGTGCCGAAACATAAGATAACCCCTCATCCGACCTCCGACCCCAACACTCCGGCCGACAATCTTGCGCGAGGGGTTTTGATGCAGCAAATAGTAAAGTCATGGATGCCGCAAGGCCGAGTACGAAATCATAGTGTTGAATTACTGGTCGGGCCCGTCGGGTCCCCGCCCTTGCCCTTAACAAACGCCCTCATGCCGACGTGCCTGACTTTAAAGGCGAACAGCAGACTGCAAACGCATCTTATCATCCACATTCACAACTTCCTTATTGTGTTCGATACCTAGGCTTTCTTGCTTTACAGCTACTATTCCTTCGACTTCAGCGCAGAACTAAAACCGCATTCCGACAATCTGACCATTAGAACAGTCTAGACGGACGTGATATCGAAATGGTTATCAACATCCCTACCGCTTCCCTTGAAGGCAAAGTCGCCCTTGTTACCGGTGCGGGTCGTGGTATCGGTCGTGGATGCGCCATCGAACTCGGCAAGCGCGGCGCCTCCGTCGTTGTCAACTACGTTTCCTCCAAGGGCCCAGCTGAAGAGGTCGTTAAGATCATTGAAGGTTTTAACAATGGTGCCAAGGCCATCGCTATCCAGGCCGACGTCTCTAAGGTCTCTGAGATCAACAGACTCTTTGAGGAATCGAAAA
Source organism: Pleoardoris graminearum (assembly GCA_030770415.1). Classification (NCBI taxonomy): domain Eukaryota; kingdom Fungi; phylum Ascomycota; class Dothideomycetes; order Pleosporales; family Didymosphaeriaceae; genus Pleoardoris; species Pleoardoris graminearum. Next base: position 121,360 of record JASEKS010000202.1, read on the forward strand.
AGCACTTCGGAAAGATTCACATTGTTATGAGCAACTCCGGCACCGAATCCTGGGACAAGACGGAGGAGATTACTGAAGAGAAATACGATCACGTCTTCAACCTCAACACACGCGCCCAATTCTTCGTCGGCCAGACAGCATACAAGCATATCGAAGACAACGGCCGCATCATCCTCATGTCGTCTATCGCCGCTGGTCTGCTCGGAGTCAAGGACCACGCGCTATACAACGGCTCTAAGATGACCGTCATCGGTTTCATCAAGGCGTTCGCGACCGACTTTGGAAAGCGTGGTATCACGGTCAACGGTGTGGCGCCCGGCGGTATCAAGAGCGACATGTTTTATACCAACGCTTGGAGATATATACCTGGGGCCACCGCTGATCTCTCTGCTGAGGTCATAGAGAAGGGAATGGCGGAGAATTGTCCTTTGGGGCGTTGTGCCGTCCCTGACGACGTGGCACGGGTGGTCGCATTCTTGGCGAGTCAGGATGGCGGTTGGGTGAATGGTGAGTATCTATCCCTCATTCGGATCACAACGCGCTTCTCTAACCAAAGCTTGAAACACAGGTCAAGTCTTAACCATTTCCGGTGGATCATCTCAGTAGCATTACATTGGACACTGTCCAAATGCTGGGGATACTTGTAGAAACGAGTGACTCGATACGATACTCATTAGCTACGTACATGTTACACTGTTGCGCCAAGTAATTGATGAATCATAATCATCCACAGACCCCTATGGTTCTACTCATTCTCCTTGACCGCCTTGGCAGCACTCCACATCGCACTCAACTCCCTGCCTTTGATGTTGTGTCCCTTGTGGATGTGGTCATCCAGACCAGAGACAGTGTTCCAGACCGTCTGGCTCTTACAACCGCTCACCCGGCATCTCTGTGGAACGATATTTGAATGCCACTTTGTCTTGTGGCGCGAGTGCGCGGCGGAATTTTTTAGAGGCTTCTCACACTCTGGATGGCCTCCAATAGAGCAGTTGACGTGTGACACGTTGTGCTGTTCGTTCTTGTGGCGGTTCAGCTTCTTTCGGGCAGCCTTGCATGTATCTGCGCGGGCAACATATGAGCACTCAGGGACGTCGCACGCCTGGTTGAAGGTCTTGGACGCCTCAGCCTGTCGACGCTCCGGTGTGCAGTTGAGCTGGTGGAAGTTCAAGTTTGGGCCGCTCGTGGTCTGGAAAGCGCATCCCTGAGACTCATATCTGCAATGATGAATGAAAAACGTTGGCTCATCTCTGCTGCCTCCACGCAAGTGGTCAAGATTGGAGTGCTGTGCAGAATTGCTGTCGTTGACAACGCGAGTATTGATCCGACTTAGCCATGCAACAAAAACGGAGGCTGGACCTTCAAGTACTCGAAATTCTATCTGGGCAGCCGTCGAATTGGACGCTGTCGATGTGATCAAATCGTCATCCGCCATCTGCTCTAGCACAGCCTCAACAGGCTCAGTATTGAGAGGTCTGACGGACTCTTTAGCGGCCCCCGCCGTGATACCTGACAGGAGTAGTAGAGCAGGATCGATGTTTGAAGTGTCGTCGGAACAGGAGGCAGAGGCAAAGCCAGTAGTGGGGACATTGTGTTCAGGGGCTCGAGTCGAACGAGTGAGACGTTCACCATCATTTCCGATGCTGTCGATGCTGTCGATGCTGTCTGCCGTGGATTGGATGCCGTCCTTGCCCGCTTTAGACGCAGAGTGTGACCTGCTAGCAGCCATCTCAGACTTCAGCTTCTTAATCGCTCGGGTGGCCGCATGACGAGGAGCTTTCAGCTGCTTGAGATGCGCGTTTTCGGGGCGTTGAAGGTATTCGTCGATCTCGGTGGGCGATACCTTGCGTTTTCTCTCCATCGTTCCCGCACGCGCATCCACGGGTTGCAAACCAAACGAGTCAGACGTTTCGACGTGTACACGGTCTGACAAGGTTGATCTAGTATTGTGGCCAGCATACTTGGCCGTGATTCCTCTTGCGGCGGACGAAGACGTGTGCCCAAGAGCCTGAGTGGCAAGCTCCATCGTACGGTTAGAGCGGAGAAGGACAGCGTCCGAAGCAGCACCGCGGCGGATATCGTGAGTGACGAGCCTCTGGCTGATACCCGATAGTAGTGCAGCCTCGTTGAGTGTCTCGAGCAATTGCTGTGTCTTTGCGCCTTTTTTGTAGTCAAACTTCCGCCAAACCAAAGAGCAGAGAATGGGACGGTCTGGGTGCTGCCATTGGACGAGGTTGCGGGGGTGGGAAAGCGCGTTTTGGACAGCGGCTTCAGCGGTTGTGGCATCCTTGACAACCCCATGTCGCAAGGCATGAGCAAGCAGGAGCTTCAACGGATCCACCACGTTGAATTCGACGTCGTCCAAACTAGACAGGACAACAGTGTGGTTGCGAGATCCGTCATGCTTGTAGCCCTTGGTGTACCGCATGGTAATCTTGGCCTCTAATGATACGCGGTCAAGCCATGCCATGTCACTAGGTACCTGGGGGTCGACGGTGACCTTGAGCTGCACATCCTTGTAAACGAGACACTCGTTGTCCTCATAGTAGCGGCTGACAGAGACGTCTCCAACACGGCAGCTAAGAGCTGCTTAGAGGGCAAGCCCGAGGCACTTGTAAACCACGATGCTCCAGTCTGGTACGCCAAATTAGATAGCATAATAAAGCAGGGCTCGGTTGAGAAGTGCCATAAGTCGCGCCGTCAGCCACTAAGCCTCACGAGTTGGATCCTTAGTGATCTTCTTGTTGATCCGAAGCGTCTCGAAGCAATCTTTGATGCGTTACTGGTCTTTGTAAGTCAGGGAAAACGAGTCATGCCGGTATCGAATGGCGTGGATCGTATATTTGAGGGCAAGCTGGAGTGTCAACCAACAGAGCTCTTCACGATTCGAGTCACTCGTGCGCGTTGTCTCGGGGATGCTAATGAGGAACCTCTCCAGGTCCTGACCGGTAGGTACGGTGGTGTCGCTGTCATATTGTCAGCCCATGACGGAAAAAGGCGCGTTCCGAGGCTTTCATGTGCACTTGTCACATACCTTTTCTTGAGAACGTCTTTGTAGAAGGTGTTCCATGCATTACCCCAGCGGACGCCCCGCATACGCGTCCCGGGCGCCCCGCTCACCGACTGAAGTTGCTTGACGGCTTTCTTCGACTCGACTCGAAGAGAGGACGCGTTGTCGAGTATATTGTCAACAGAGTGAGCGCCTGCCAGTGCAAAGCGGTCTGAAGGCGGCGCATCTACCTCGATGTCGCTCGAGTTAAAGTCATCTTCCGACGCCATGGGCGGTGAGGACAGGGTGGATGAGTGTGGCGGGTGAGTGAGGAGGAGGAAGAGAAGAGGAAGAGAGTAGGAAGAGAGTAGGAAGCAGGTAGGGAGGTAAGACTATGTCGGGTGAAGCTACCGCATTCTGGGAAGGAAGTCGTAAACAGCCGTAGTAGTAACTGCCTCCTCACCTACCATCTACTAATTAAGTCGGCGGGTATCGTGTGACTCGTTGTAGAGGATTATAGTTATTATAGACGACGTCTATTATAGGTATTTAGAGGTAGTAGGTTTAGTTAAGTGTGTGTTTCCTAGTAGCTTAGGGGGTTCTTAGGTTCTCCTTTATTATTGTTACCGACCTAAATAGATTATACGATAATTAGTATAAATAATAATATATTAATTATAATAAAAAGGCGTACTAAATAAAAATATATAAAATAGATAGTATCTTTACGGCTTTATCTACTATATATAATAATTATTACCTTATATCTAACTATTAAGTTAATCTTTTTTTAAGTATTATATTTTTTATATATTAATCGAACAAATAGTGTGGCTGTAGTAGCTTAAGGCAACTAAAAGGGATTTTAAAAAAGGAGGAGTATATATATCCCTTTACACTTAATATATTAAAAAAGTAATTATAGTTATAGTCCTCTAAATTTTCCGCTCTTATTAATATATAAATATCTACTAATATTTAGGCGTATACGTAATTTAAATTTATATTTCTTTCTTTCTTTCTCTTATTAATACGTAGTAGCTACTATACCTATTTTATACTTTACTATCTACTACTATTACTAGTAGTAATAGGTTATTTAGTATAATTTAGTAGTTACTACTACGTTAAATACTATTTATACCTATACACTATTTATTATTTTAAGTATAAAATTTATCTCTTATTCTTTTTCTATTACTTTTTTTATATATAACTTTACTATAAGCTATTATAGCTTAGTACCTTATAGTATAGCTAAACTAATATTATTTATAATAACGTACTATATCTAGACATTACTAAATTTAAGCTTTATTTAGAACTAAAACTACTAGTGGCCTTAACTATCTTAACTAATATTATAATCTAACTACGTCTTTAAGATACCTATAATTTAGAATATTAATTAATTTTTAATTACTCTATAAGCCTATTATATTAAATTTTTATTTTTATAATATTTTATTTTATTTGTTTAATTAATATTTTTTTATAAACTTTTCTTATAGATCTATACTTTATAAAACTAATATATTTTATTACTACGTTTATTATTTTTTAGTATTTTATTATTATTATTTTAACTATTTATAAAATAAGATCTACTATATAAAAGACCTTTTTATATATATATACTATATATTTTTTTACGATCTATCTACTTACTATTATACCTATACGTCTCTTTTATCTCTAGCTATTTTTATTTATAATTTTAGTCTTCCTTTTAAAATCTACGTTAAAGTATAGAAAGTTTTATATAATTACTAAAATTTAGTGTATAACTTATCGGGTAATACTATACTAGTAGGTATAACTTACAGGGGGGCGACATTAGAAAAAGATAAATCCAAAAAGTTACTATTTTTAAAAATTAATATAAAATTAATTACTAAGTCTAAAAATACGCGAATTATACCGTTTTAAAGAGACAGTTAAAGAGATTTCTATAAAGGTTTTAGTTACTACTTAGTTAATATACGTAATAAATTAAAATTACCTAAATATAATAATTTTTTTATCCTTTTTTTAGGTCCCTATAACTTTTTAGTTAGTAAACATATTTAACTAAAATATTAACTATACTATTTTAAGAGTAGCGTATGTCACGTGACTAGTTTTTCGAAGTATATTAGTAATCTAATAATAAAATTATATAATTAGTAAAAATTTAACTATTACTTATATAATTAGTAATTACGTAATATATTATTAATATTATAGTATATTATAATATCTTTTTACTTTTATAAATCTAAATACCTATTTTCTTAACATAGTACTAAATTTAACAAAACTTAAATTTAAAATTAATCTTCTTTTAAAAGTAAATACTCCTATTTTAATAATTATTTCTATTTTAAAAAGAACTCTTAATAGTATTTATAATACTATAAGACTAGGCTGGTAAATCTAAAATACTAAACTTTTTCTTAAAACTTAAATAACTTTAGTAATACTAGGCCTAATTAAGTAATTTTTAGTTTATTTAGCTCAGTTACTCGAAAATATTAATTTAGTTAAAACATTACCTAATTAGGACTAGTATTACTAAAATTATTAAAGGATTTATATAAGTAATCTTAACCTAACGTTGGGTTAGGGTTACAAAAACGGGTTCCTTAATAATTTTAGTAATACTAGTCCTAATTAAGTAATTTTTTAATTAAATTAAAATTACCGAGTAACTAAGCTAAATAAGCTAAAAATTACCTAATTAGGACTAGTATTACTAAAGTTATTAAAGGTTAAAAAAAAGTAGGGCAACCCGTTTAACCAGCCTATATAAAACGTATTAAAAAAAAAAAAAAATAAAGAACAGAATTATAATATAAAAAAAGTTTATATAGAAAATATAAAAAAGTTAACTAAAAGAAATAAAAAATTTATTAATAGAGACTTAACTAGAAGTCTTAAAAAAGAAAATAAAAGAATACTATTAGAAAATAATCTAAATATTATAGTTATATAATTAAATAGAGTTTTAAAAAAAAAGTATTATATAATTAATATAAGTAAAAAACAAACTAATAATAAATAAAGAAAATACTAAAAAAAGATTAAAATACGCTAAAGAAAATATTAAATATATTAATAATATAAATTTAAAAAAATTTATTTTCTTAATAAGTTAGCAATATAAAAGAGATAAAAGAATAAATAATATTATAAGAAAAGGGGTAATAATAGAGCTAGAAAAGAACTAGCTATTAGCTAGTTATAAAATAAGTTATTTTAATTTTTTAAAATATTAAAATATATAACTTTTTATATATTTTTAAGTTATAGTTTTAGTTTTTTAATATTAATTATATTAATTATTTTATAGGTTATAATATAATATTTTAAGTTTAGGGTATTATTTAGTTAAGAGGTAGAAGTAATTTAGTATTTATTAAAATACTAATTTTTTTTATTTCTTATACTAGTAAGGATTATATAAATAAAGTACTTATACCTAAAGTTAAACCAAATATAAAAAGGGGTAAGTTATATAAAGTTTTTTTATTAATATAATAATATATATATATATATATTATTATATTATATATAAAGGTATATATATACTCCTCCTTTTTTGAAATCCCTTTTGGTCGCTCCGAGCCACCACAGCCACACTATTTATTCGATTAATATACAAATACAAATATATATTATATTATATTATAATTATAATCATTATATTAATATTAATTTAGGTTAGTAATTTTAATAAGATAACGCCCCTATTTATAAAATAATAGATATTTTAAACTGGTTTAAAAATAATAAAATTATACTTTTTTTATACCTAGACTATAGCCCTAATTTAGCCCCCTTTTTTTTTTTTTTTTTTAAAATAAATCTACGCTTTTAGCATAGTATCTATATTTTAAAAGAAATAACTAGTATAATACTTTTATAGATTTTATAAAATAGCTTTATTATATTTTTAGTATAATAATAAAAGACGTAGCGCGTAGTTATATAATGCGTATATTAAAAATATATATAAATTAACGCGTCGCGTCTAGTATATATAGTAATAGCTATAATAATTTAAAGTGCCTACGTCTTTATCTAGTATAAAGCGTCTATTTATAAAAAAAATATAATAGTAATAGCTTACGCTATTACTAGTATACTATAAAGTATTAATATATACTAGTATCCCTAAACTAGTTACAGTAATAATATAAAAAAATATAAAAAAAATAGGCTATCTATAAGGCTATAACTCTTTATAATACTCTATAATAATAAGACGTATAGTATATATAGTATATATAGTAAATATAGTAAATATAAAATAATTTTAGTCTAGTAAGCTATATATTTGTATATACTACACTAATATAGAGGTACTAAACGTTTTTAATTAATTTAATAGTATAATTTATACGGGGCTAAAGTATACTATTTATAATTTTAAACTTTTTATAGGCTAAACTATTTTTATTACTAGCTAATACGCTCTAAGCGTTATAATTTAAAAATATAACTACTTATATATTATTTATAAATAGTTTTTTTACTAGTATACGTCGCGACGTTACTAATAGCGTAAACTTAGTATTATAAAATATAAATAAAAATTTAGTACGCGTAGGTAAATAAGAAGCTAGATTTTAAAAGGTACTAGGCAATTAGGGGAATCTAAATTAGTAAAAAAATATAAAAAAAATACTAAAGTATAAAGTAGCGTAGCTACTATAACTATAGTATATAGTAATCTTATTAAAGTAACTATAAAAGATAGTAGCCTTATAGATAAGATAGATAAGGTATAAAAAGAAAAGAATATAAAAAGAACTTTATAAAATACCTAAAAATATAGATAGGATAATATAAAAGGTATAGGTATAAAAAAATATATAGTCTATATTAAAAAAAAATAAAAAAGTCTCTACTTATTATAAATTTATTAATAAGTGCTATTATAACCTATTAAACCCGACCCGTTACGGTCGAGTCTAGTAATTTAGCCCCTATAGAAAATATATAAAGTTATTTAAAATCTAGACTAAATAAATATAAAAAGGTTTTTTTTTTAATAAAGATACGCTTTTAGCGTAGTACTTATATTTTTTTTAAAATAAATTACTATTAGTTATTATAGGGATTTCTATAAAACGACTTTATAATATTTTAAATATAATAATAATAGATAAAAATAGTATATAGTTATATATTAACGGGTTATACTAAAAATAGTTAAAATAAATTAAAATAGTAATATATAAATAAAGATATATATATACTCCTCCTTTTTTAAACCCCTTTTAGTTGTTTCGAGCCACTATAGCCACACTTTTTATTTAATTAATATATAAATATATATAGTAATATATAAGTAAGTATTACTTTTTAATCTAGTACGCAGCGTCTATTTATAAAAAAAAAATAATAGTAGTAATAGCTTGCACTATTACTAGTATACTATAAAATATTAATATACGCTAGGCGGGGTAGTATAGTAGGTATATATCTAGAAATACTAAGATTCTTTAATTTTTAAGGTCTCTTCTACGTATTAGGAGTTTAATTCCTTTCTTTATTATAGCGTTCTTTAAATGCGCCTACTTTATATAGTTATTATAGAGACTTAAAAAGGTAAATATTAAATATTAATAATTAATAAGAATCTACGTATAGAGAGCTTACTAAATATCTTAAAGTAAGATAAGGGTATATATTAAAACGCTAGCTTCGCTAGCGTAAGTATACTTATGTTAATACTTATATTTAAGTAAAAAGCGCTTTTATACCTATAATACTATTTCCTTTTTTAAGAAGCTTTATTTTTAAAACTTTATAATTAGTTTTATCTATTCCTAACTTTTATATAATAGGGCAGAGTTAGACGCTTATAAAAGTAAAATATTTTTATTAAAATAGTAAAATACGTAACTACTTAAATAGTAAACTATAGAACTATTTTTATTATAACCTAACTATTAGAATTATAAGTATAATAGGTAAGTATAGCTTTTTTTATCTACTATCTATACTTTTAAAAGAGCCCTTTATACTAAACTATATTATCCTTATAATTTTATCGTATTACTTATCTACTAGCTATATCTTATTATTTATTAATTATCTATTAGTTATTTATTAAATTATTTTTAGTCTTCTGCTATTATTTATTATTAATTAATTATTTATTTTTTATAAACTAGGTAATAGCTATTTACATATTATAAATCTCTAAAAAAAATATATTTAATTATTAGGGCGTCTATAGGTAATATTAGTAGTACTTTATAAAGTATTTTTAACAGTCTATAATATTAAAATAAAGTTATTAATTAAAATTATTATAGTCCTCCTACTTAACTAAAAATTTTAATAGACTTTTACGGCCGGTGTTTAGATTAATTATATATTTATTAATTTTATAGTCTAGTATTATTTTAATATTATAAATAAGTAGTTCTTCTTCTATAGTAATAAGTCCTTATAGCTCTTATTACTGCCCTAATAGTAATATTATATTTTATAGGTAAAACAGCTACGGGTAGAATTATAAATAAATATTCTTAAGTATAGTATAACTAATAAAATTAAGTTTTAAAACTTAGTTTATACTATAGTAGTTATCTGGTTACCTATTATAAATATTTATAATTTTAAATAGTTTAAGATTTTTATTTTTTTAATTTTTTAGAGTAATACGTATAGACGTTATATGCGTTAAATATAATTTAATTATTTATATAAATTTTTAAGGCTAGTAATTATTAGTCATTAGTATATTTTTTTATTTTTACTTATATCTATATTAGTACTAAATATAGTTATTATCTTATATAGTTTATACGTATAAGAAGTCTATTTATAGCTTATATATTATAAATTATTTTTTATTCTTTTAGTAGTATACCGGGAGGTTCGGTGCCTATATATAGTAAATATTTTTTTATAATTTTAAATAGTATTATATCTATTAATATAATATTACTATTTACTTTAAACTTTATAATAGGTAATAACTCTATTTAGTTATTTTACTTATAGTTAATAAAGTAGCGTAAATATATTTTTAATACTTAATTAGTAATTTTTATTTATTTATTTATCTTTAAGTAGAAGGCTGTAAATAATTTTAGCGTTATACTAACTTTTTTATATAATTATTTTTAAAACTAAAACGTAAATTACGTACCGTAATTAGTTATAAACTTTAATAAGTACTTCTCTTTACGCTAGCTATACTTAATAAAAACTTAAACGTAAGCTTTAGTATTAAAAAACTTTAAAAGTATAAACTTTTTCTTTTTAAATAGTTAGTTAACTAAAATTATAATATATTTATAATTATAACTATTATAGTAACTTCTAAGTAGTAACGTAATAAAGTTAATAGATACGCTTATCTAATATATATTTAATATAAATAAAAAGTATAATAAGCCGTACTTACCTTTACATTTTAATTTTACTCTAGTATAGGTAAAATAGTTATATATATATTACGCGACGCTGTCTATATAGTATAGTTAATAATAGTATTATAATAATTATATATATATTTTATATTTACTATTATATTTAGCGCCGACAACTGCTGTTATAACCTATTAGTTACTTTTTTAACTTTATTTTTACATAAAACAAAGGTTATATTTATTTTTATTACTTTTTACTCTGCCTATATATATATATAGGTAGTATAGCGTTTAATAATAGTTAATATTTTTATTTATAATTATAAATTTTTTCTTGCCTACAAAAATAACTGTAAAACTAAGTATACCTACCCGCTAGTTTACCTACCTAGTCTACGCACTAAATACATATATTATATATAGACCCCCTTAATACTTTTAAATATTAACTATTATATAAAAATACCCTAGATTTTCTATTACTCTTACTTTTACGCTGTCTTTACCTTTACTACTAGCACCTTTAGTAGTATTTTACGTAGTTATATCTTATACTCTAGACTACGTATCTTTATTATAAATTTAATATTAACGCGCTGTTCTTTTTTTTATCTTTTATAGCTAGTGTAGTACTACGCCTATCTTAGTCTTTATATTTACTTTTACTAATACTATTACCTTTATATAGGCCAGCGCTACTAACCCTAGATTTTTAAAGTCTATTACTTTTACTATTAATAGCGTTACGCTTCTGTTTTTATATTAATTATTTAATATTACGCAAAATTAACAAATAGTATTTTTATAAAATTAATAGGTAATTACGTTATGCACGGGATACCTAGTAGTATTAAAAAAAACTTATTAAATTTTATTACTCTGCAGATAGGATATAGTAGGGATAGCTTATATATTTAAAGTTACAACGTTAAGATTAATATAAATAAATATAGTATCTACCGAGATAAAAATAAAAAAAACTTTAAAGAATAATAATATTTTAGTAAGTATTTTTTATAAACGTCTAGCTGTGTTAACTGTAAGAGAAAATAGAAGAGAGATATATAGGTAGTAGTAATAGCTACTACCTATATATATCTCTTTTAAAAAATATAGTATCCGTACTAGAGTTTCTATACTAAAGTTTTTTAATTTAATATTTTTTTAGGGGGGTATACTAAGTGCGCTAGTGTAAGGCGCTATACCTTTTTTAATTTAGTCTTACCTAAATTTTTCGATATATTAAGTATAAAGATATATATATACTCCTCCTTTTTTAAAACCCCTTTTGGTCGCCCCGAGCCACTATAGCTATACTATTTATTTGATTAATATATAAATATATAAATATATATTATATTTAGCGGCGTAGTTATTATAGTGTAGCTATATAAAATATATTTAAAGTTTATTATTATAAGGCACGAAGACCTTACTATTAATATATAATAAGTTATTATTTAGATAATAATTTTATAATTTAATATAAATACTAAAATTATAATAAAGCTAATAGGGTATATAACGTATACTATTTTCTATAGTATTAACTATAGTTTTAATAATATTATTATAGAGACTAACTATCTTAAGTAGCTCTAATAGGTTTATATTATTAGCGTTCTTACGACTATTATAAGGTTTTAAAAAAGCGTTCTTATTTTAACTATTAAAAATAAATAATTCCTTACTAATTTTATAAATTTATTAAAATAAGCTTACAGCGTCTAACTCTATTATATTTATTAAAATCTTAATTAAGTATATAGCGTATTAGAAGCCGCTATTATATATAGTATATATAGGTAAATTAAATTATTTAAAAAGTAATAGTACTTATTATTAGTACTATATTTAGTTATTATATATATTTATAAAAATATTTTTAGTTTATTATATTAGTATATTAGGCTTTATACCTTTTTTATTAGACCTATATTTAATTATAAAGTTAAATTTTAATAGAAACTCAGTCTATTAGACTTATTAGTAATTTAACTATTTAGTTATTATAAAGTATTCTAAAGCTTTATAATTAAAAAATATTTTTATAAAATTAGGTGTACCGGTAAGCTTAGGTTACTACTTTTTAAAAATATAGATAATTACTATAAGCTTTTTATTATAGATAGGATAGTTAAACTCTACTAATTTTATTTTTATTAAAAAAAAGGTAATAGGCTATAGAACGTTGTTCTTATATTAAAAGAATATACTAGCTATAACTTAATTAGACGCGTTAGTCTCTATAATTATATATATATTAGGGTTAAAATAAGTAAATATTAGAGCGTTAACGAAGGCGCGTTTAAGCTATTTAAAAACTTTTTTAGTAGTAGGTATTAGTATAACTTTTTTTATAATACTATATATTAACTAAATCAGCAGTCTTATAATTTAAAAAAAGTAATATATAAATTACTAGTAAAAGTTTATAAACCTAATAAATACTTAAATATTTTTAATTATTTTAAATTACTACTATTCTATAACGGCTTTAATCTTAGCTAAGTCTATCTCTAACCTGTCTACTAATAGAATTATACTAAAATAATTAATACATTAAATAGAGAATTCGTACTTATTAAAATTAAAATATAGTTTAGCTTTATAGAGTTTATATAATACCTAAAAGTAGTACTATTTATAATTTTTATTATTTTTACTAAAGACGATAACGTTATTTAAGTATATAAAGTAAAAATTATCTAAGTAATTATATAATAGCTAATTAATATAATATTAAAAAGTGCTAGAAGTATTATATAATCTAAAAAATATAATTATATATTTAAATAAACCAAACCGCGTAAAAAAAGTAGTTTTATACTTATTATTTTTTTTAATTTAGATCTTATTAAATACTATAATAATATTAAACTTAAAAAAGACGCGCGCCTTATTTATATAAGTAAGTATTTTTTTTAACTTTAGCAGGACGTTACGATTTTTAATTATAATTTTATTAAGGCGATAATAGTTAATATATATATAAATACCTCCTTTAGGTTTTTTAATAACTAGTAATAGGGCAGTAAATAAAAAGTTACTTTTATAAATATATTTTTTTTTGCTATCTTAGTTTATATATAGGCCTTAATTATTTTAGCTTTTTTATATAAAACTCTAAAATAGTATTATACAGTTAGCTGGCTGCTTTTTTTAAAATATATCTTATAATTAATACCTAATTATTAAGGCGGCAGCTTAGCTACCTTTTTAGAGTTTTAAAAGTTAGTAATATAATAGAATTATTTTAGTAATCTTTATTTAATTTTATTAATTATAGACGGCGGTCTGTCTAGCTTTAAATAAAACTTATTAAAATTAGTTTAAGTAGCTGCGGCGGTAATATATTTAGTTTTTAAAAAAATTATATAAATATATTAGGCGTTATCCGCATTATTACTAGTTTTAAAATATATTTAGTCCTCTAGTATTATTTAAATAATAAAGTCTAGATTATAACAGACTATTTTTATAGTAGTTTTAGCTAAAATAGTTATTATATTAATACTATTTTTATTTTTTAGTTTAATTATTTTAATATAACTATTACTATACCGGTTACACGTTACTTTAATAGATAAAAACTAATATAAATAGTTACTATAGTAATAGTTTAATTTAAATACTATTATTCTTTTACTCTACTTATATAAAAAGTTATAGGTTTTAAGCTATAATTATCCGACTATTACGTTATAGTTAATAATATTTATTACTTAGTACTAGTTTTTACTAATATATTTTTTAATTACTATATATACCTTAGCTATATATATTATTTTACCTATAATATTACTATTAGTAAGTTTTAAAATAATAGGGCTTTACGCTACGACTATCTAAAGCTTATAGGTATATATAAAATTAGTGCTAATAATTTATTTAATATAGCTACTATCTAAAAAAATATATATAGTAACTAACGTTCTATTAGGCGTATTTACTTATACCTTTAACTTTATTTAGGCGCTATAGGGCGGCTTATTTAGCAGATTTTTATTATAATTAAATAAATAATCTATTACGCTGTATACTATAGTAGTAGTAAGTTATTTTTCTTATAAATTATAAGCTATATAGTAAATATTACTTAATAAAATAAAAAATAGTTATAGACTTAAATAGCTTATTAATATATATTACTCTACTATAAGATAATACTAGAAAATATTAAAAATCTCCTTCTTATACGCAGATAAGAGTCTTTAAAAATAATTATTTTTAAAAACTACGCTTTTTTTTAATACCTAATATTATAGTCGCTATTATAGGCGTTATTAGTATTAGCGTTTTAAGTATTTATTATTTAGAGCTATTTGGCTGGTACTAGAACTATAAGGCCCTTTTTATAAAAATTAGGCTAATTTTAATTAAGTATATAACTAGGTCTTAGATAATAGATATATACTCTTTTAGTTTAAACTATATAGAATTCTTTTACTAAATAGTAATTTAGGTTAAAAATAAAATTACGCTTATTATTAAAGTTAAACTTCTTATTAATAGGAGTGCTAGTCTAAGTAGACTTTTTATTATTTTTATTATTTTTACTATTTTTTTTTAGGCTTTCTATAAGTAATGTTCTTAAAAGTCTTATATTAAAATAGTTACTAAATAAATTATATTTAAATTTTATTTACTAGGGCTGCGCTTATTACGGCGGCTTTTAAATATAAATTAAAATTAGTTATAGTTTTAAACTTTATTAAAGCGGGTTTTAGGTATACTTATATTACTTTATTTTTAAAACGCGCTAATTATTTACTAAAAAATTTATTATTATATTATTATAACTTACTAAAGTTAAATTCTATAAGCGCGGCGAGTTACTAATTAATTAAACTAAATACTTTTTATAGGTTGTCGTATAGTTTTTATATACTCTAGTATAAGTTATCTAATATGATAATAATATAGTTACAGATATAAATAAGTGCGTAATTTTTATATACTTAATAAAAATATTTAATTTTAAACTATTTATTAGAAAAGAGTTTATATAATTACTAAAACTTTATTTCTATATTTTTAATTTATATATTTAGATTGTTATCGGCGGCGCTGCTAAACTTATTAATAATTTTTTATTTATTATTTAAATAACGCTTTCTCTTAAAGGTAGTAGTACTAATTACTAATACTAGTATACTACTATATTACTATTAATTTTTATAAAATATAGGGTTAACTTTATTAAATAATATTAACTTTACGTTATTATAATAAGAAAAACTATTTAAGCTGCTAGAGCTATTACTACTATTATTATTAAATAGATTTAAGAACGTAAAATATTATAGTAACTTATATAGTACTATTTTCTACTTTTTATTTTTACTATCTTTTTTATACTTTTTATCTTTTTTAGAGAATTTATTATTAGCTATAATACTATAAAAAGCTTTTACTAATGTTTTTAAATATTTTAGTTTATTTTATAGTTTACGCGCTTCTTAAATTACTATAGTAAAGTATTACTTATATTTATTACTATAGAGGAAAACGAGCTAGAAATTACTAGATTCTAAAATTAAAGAGTAGGAACTACTTATATAAAAGAAAGCGCTAAAGAGCTGTAATATATATATATAAAAGAGAATAAATCCTTTATTTTAAAAAGTTTTATAAACTAGTAATATAAACTCTAAAGTATTTTTTCGCAATATACCCCCTAGTTAAACTAATAAAAATAGCTTAACTATTTAAGTAGATAAAAAATTAATTTTTTTAAGCTTATAGTAGCTATAGAATTAATTTTAAAAAAAGCTTTTTAAAGTAATATTTTAGCAGATAGCGTTGCTAGGTAATAAAGTTTTAAAGTAAGAGACTAATTATAGTAGGCGCGCTAGCGTTAGTAGTATAAAAAGTATTTATATAATTTTTTTACTAACTTTTTTAAAATAATCCTTACTTTCTTTACGCTTTTAATTATTACTTTTATATTTTTTTATACTATCTATACTATTTTTATACTCTTCTATTTAATTTTATTTTTTTAAATAGCTCCTTAAGCTCCCTAACTATTATAAGTATTATAAATTAATTATTTATATTACTACCGCTGTAACTGCAGTAAGCTATAATACTTTTTTTAATTTTTACTTTTTAGAGTTTATTTAAATTTCTAAGCTCTAATTCTGTCTCTTAAAAACTTTACTAATTTTTATTTAATAGTTTTCTAATCTCTCCTATATTACTATAGTTAACTGCCTAAATATAGTTAAAAGTAAATAGTATTTTAAGTATTATAAACTTATTAAGGTTAGTAAAGAGCTAATAGAGTTTAGTTCTTTAGCTTTTAGTAAGCTACTTAATATAGTTCTTTAGCCTATTATTACGCTTTATAAGAAAAAGTAGTCTAAAAAGAAAAAAAATAAGAAACGTAAAAAGCTTTAATAATAGGTAGCTTAGAAGAGTTAAGATACTATTTAGCTTTAAATAAAAATTACTATAACTTAGATAAATACTCCTATACTATAATATTTAGAAAATTATTTACTTTTTTTATAAAATAATACGTAACTACTATAAGTTTTAAAAAATTATTCTACGTCTCTAATAGATAAAGATTTATCTACTTTTTTTAATTAAGAAGTTCTATAGATTTTTTAATTTTTAAAAAATATTATCTATATATTATTATAAGCTTAATAAGATCTATCTAAGACTCTACTTTAAATAGGTTTAGGCACTTTAACAGTCCTAGTTATTATTTACAGTTTATAGCTTTTTAAATTTTTAAAAAATTTTTTTTCTAATCCGCTATATAGTAATTTTAATAATTTTTTTAGTTTTATATATATATTGCACTCTATAACCGCCGTCTGTTAACTATTTTATAAATAGATAAATATAATATAGGAAGCTTAATACTAATAAAAAATTTAAAAGGCTTTTAAAATTATTAAATCTATTTAGCCTATTTTTTTAGTCTAGTCTTTTTAGACGTAAGGCGCTATTAGTACCCTTTTTAATTTAGCTTTTTTAAGCTTTATTAGATTAGGTTTAAAAAATAGGCCGCGCCTTATAGTAAAGAACAAATCTAAAAGTAAATCTAAAAAAAATAAAAATAGTAAACTATTTATTTTATAGACTCCGTGGCGCCGTAGTAATAAAAATAATATTAGTAAAAAATATTTTAAGCTTTTTAGTTTATAGTTTTTTTAAGCTCTATTTATTTTTTTATATTAGGATTAGAAGAGTTTTAGAATTATTAAATAGTATTTATATAACTTAATATTACTAACGATTTATAGAATTAAAGCGCCCTATATCTTACTTTTATTATTTAGGTAGTACTCTATTTAGTAAAAGTAATAGAAGTTATTATAATACTAAAAAACTAAATTTTTATTACTAGATATATAAGAGCGGATATAGCTGTAAACTAATATATATATTAATATTTTAATTTAGAAAATTTAGAAAGATTATATATTTACTATTATAGTTTTAGTTATATTTAAGAAATTACTAAATATTTTCTGTTTTATTATAAGCTGCTCTATAGTAAGAAGGTAAAAGAGTTTACTTATAAGTAAATATAATTTTTTAATCTACGTTTAGTAATCTTTACTAATATAGACTTTATAGATAATAAAGCTTAATAAATTATAAACTACTATTAAGTAGATAATTAAACTAAATAAGAACTTAGGTAGTAACTCTATAAATAATATTTTTAATAAGATTATTTTACGCCGCGCTTAAGCTGTTTAGAAGTTTACTAAGCTAGTAAAGTTATTAATTTATTAAATATATTTATTAGGTTATTATATAATTTTTATTATTTTTATTATTTTTCTACTTTTTTATTATAGAGTTTTTCTAAGCGGTACGGTTCTAAATTATTTATTATATATAATAGTTAATAAGCTATTTAATATCTAATTTAAAGCGTTTTACGCTTTATTATTATATAATTTTTTAAAATTCGGAGACAAAGAAGACCCACGAAGATGTGATGCGGCAGAGTGCCTTTAAGCAGAAGTTAATAATGTAGTATAGAGTATAGGACGGACAGCCAGACTTACTAGCTTAAAGACTAGATATTTAGTTATGTAGGCTCTAGATAACGGCCTAATAACTCCCTTTAGTCCTAAAGTTTGTATACTTAGCGACCCCCCGGGCTAACCGCGTTATATATAATTATAAATAGTAATTACTAATAACCTTAAGGATAATTACAAGTAGTTGCTAATCTATAAATATATAATTAGAGTGTAAGCGGAGCGTTACTATATTTAATAGAGTATCTTACTCTTGCTAAAAGAAAGGAGTATAACTTTTAAGGGTTTAAAATTTATACTACTCGTATATAGCCTTGTTATGTGTAAACTGTTCGGTATTTATTAAGTTCTTATTGTTATATTGTGCCGCGGCTTTATAAAGCTCGCGAAGTACGTTAATTAATAATTTTTTAAAATTCTAGTTTAGTAATTTTTTCTTTTATATTTTTAAAATTTAATTACTTTTTAAATTTTTAGAATTACTAAGCTATAAAAGCTTTTATTAATCTATTAGCTAGTATATTACTTATCTAAAAGTATTTAATTTTAAAACTCTTTTTTAAATACTTTTAGTATAGTTATATATTCTATATATCTATATAGCGTAAACGGGTAGTTATACGCTTATTTTTACTTATAACTAGCTTAATTATTTATTAGTTATTACAGAATATGCGCTATATAGTTTTAAAATTTAAAATAAGTTTTTTAAAAAGCGCTTTAAAATTATTATTTTTTTACTTATATACTTAAGCGCGAAGAGCTCTACTTTAGTAGTTAATATAGTAATAATAGCCTATTTTATAGCTTTCTAAATATTTACACCCCCGAATAATATAATAATATAATTATATAAATATTATTTACTCTTTAGATTATTTATAAATAAAGCGTTTAAATAGATTATAAGTTTTAGGCTCTTATATACTCTATATTAGATTACTTAAAAGCGCAATTTATAAAGAAACGTAATTATATATTTTACTATAGTAAAATACTCTTTACTTATATTAATTAAAAAATAAAAAAATTTTAAAATAGTAAATATTATATCCGGTTATATTATAATAATAATATAAAATATAAATTTAACGCGCTCCTAATACGCCTTAATTTTAACTTTTATTACTTCTTTTTTATTTTTAACTAGCTCTTCTAATAGTAAAAGCGTTAGTAAAAAAAAGTACTAAATTAGCTATCCTAAATTTTTTTATAATTTTTTTAATATTTAAATTATAAATTAGTATAATTATTTAATTTTTTTTAATTCCTAACTACCTATATTTTAAAATACTATTTTATAGCTTTATATACTTTTATTTTATATATTTCTAGAAGCTTGTCGCGCAGTTTAAAAGTTTTTTATTAATAAATTTTATAGTATAAAAGTAGAATATTATCTATATAAAAAAGTATAAAGATTTTATAATTTATATTAAAAAATAAGTAAAACTCTTCTTTTAAGTAAATAAGGCTAAGCTTAGCTAAAGTACTAGAAAATTTTTTATATTATAGTATAGATAAGTCCCGTAGCTTATATAAAACTTAATTAAGCTTTATATAGCTCTCTTTTTACTTATAGCTATTAGGTAGTTTATACTATATTAGATTTAAGGGGTTAATTAGTATATTAAGGAATACGCTAATTATATTAAGTTATAAAATTTTTAAGTTAAATTTTACTATAATTATTATAGCTATATAAAAGGAGCACGCTATAAGTATAATAGTATATATTAATAAAAGCGTATTATTTAACTAAAGGTTATTTTTAATAACTAAATAAGTTTTATACTTTATAAAATAACTATCCTAATTAAACTTATAGGTAAATACTTATTTAAGTAAAAGTAAATATTTAGTACTATTAAAGCGCGTAACTATCTACTAAATTTACTTTTTAAAAAGTATAGTCTATTCTTTATATATAGTCTAGTAAAAGAGCGGGCTAAATAAATATAAAAAAATTACTTTTTATATTATTAGCTCTTTTAGAAGCTTATTACGGTATATATAAGTTTTATTTTAAAATATTATTTTTTTTAAGGCCCTATCCCGTATAGTAGCTTAAATTATAGTATTAATAGTTATAAACTCTTTACGCTTTTTTTATATAATATTTATATTAAAAATAAATATATTTATAAAGTTATACTAAAAAGAGCTATTTACGCTATTAAGTAAAGTATTTATAAATTTTATATTATATAATAGCTTACTTTTTAGATTAAGGCTTAGTAATATATAAATACTAAAGGGGTTTTTATCCCTACCCCCTAGTTTATTAGAATTTTTAAATTTAATTTACGTTACCTTTAGCTCTATTAAATAGTTAAGCTATAGTCTTTTATAGGTTTCTGTATTTTATAAGTATAGATACTAATTATTTTATTTAATAAAAGAAGCTCTATATTACTAATTTAAGTAATAGTATTAAAAAAACTTTTATTTACTAATTAAGAATTTTATAGGCTTTTTACCCTAAACTATTTTACTCCTTTACTAGAGTATATTTTATAAAAAATACTAAAATATTTATCTTTTTTAAAATTTATACTTTTAAGTTTTTTAGGCTCTAAAGTAGGCTAAAGAGAGATTAAACTAATATTTATATTATATAATATATAAATTCGCGGCTATTAGCTAGTTATATTAATAGCTTATATATATACTGCTTACTTAAAACTTTATTTACCTAACTAATTAAAAGAATAAGATAAGACCTATACTAAAATACTTTTAAACTATTATTTAGGTTACGTAATATTTTTACTAATTTTTAGCTTACTAAAGTTATAGACTTACGTTTTAAGAATTTTATTAAACACCTTACCTATATCTATAACCTTAATAATATATAAAATATTTATAAATTTTATAGCCTTTTTCTACGGGATAAGCTAATCTTCTTTTTTTTTATAAAAAAGAGTTTTATTAAACGTAATATTACGCGTTATAATAATCTAGTTAAGTAATAATATTTATATTTTATAGATATTAAAAGCTACGTAACTAACTAAATATCTAATATAAGTTTATAGATTTATTTTAAATCTACGCCTATTACGCCCGGCTACGCAATTTTTATTTAAAAAATATATATAATAATTATAAATATATATATTATTTTAATTTAGGCGTAGATCTGTTATTTAGTACTTTATAAATTTAGGTTTATAATAACAGAAATACTATTTAAACTAGCTATAAAAAACCTTATTTAAAGATTATATACTCTTAAAAGTTATTAAACTAATATTATAAAACACTATAACTACTTTTATAATTTTTAGTTAAAGCTTTTTTAGTAAATTTATACTAAGTTTTATAGTAATAATTTTATTAATAATTTTCTAACTAGCGCGTTTAGCGCCGCTATTTAGCTTATACGTATAAAGAGGTAGTATTTTAATATTTATACTAAACTTTTTTATTTATTTTTTAAAATATAATCTTCTATGCTATAAACAGGTAATAATATTATTATTTTAAAAAATTTTTATAATTTTAAGTTTATACTAGATATATACCTATATAGTAAAACTTAAAAATATTTTTATAAGCTTTAAAAGTAACTTTACCTATAGGCTTTATATATAAACCTTTTTACTATAATTATTTTTAATTAATAATATTTACTGCTCTTTAAGCATTTTTTTAGGTATATTAAAAAAATTTTATAAAATACGCTAGTATAGTTATAGTAATTTTTTTTTAAGTTTTTAAAAAATTATCTAAGCCGCGTATATAAAAGAATATTACTTATAATATATATATTTAGTATTTAAAATATTAATATTTCGTGCTCTATAAATAAAAGTATATAAAGCTTTTTAACTTAAATATTCTACTCTTTAGTACTATATATCCTTAGTATTAATATATAGATATATTAACTATAAATAAAGCTTTTAATATACTAGTATTATACTTTAAACTAAAGAATAGAAGGATAGAGACTTATATTTAATAAATATTAAGTTATACTTATAAGTAAGCGTTATAAGTATAAAACTCTATTTTAAAAATTTTATACGTAGTATATTGTCTAAGCCTAAATACTAAAGTCTCTTATTATATAGGCGAGTTTTAAATACTATATTTAAATAAAATTCTTTTATAATAGCTATATTTTTTAATATAAAATTTTTTATAGAATTTCCGTTTAGTCTATTTAAAATATTTTTAATTACTTCGGTTTTTATACTAAAGATTAGAAAAGTTTACGTTTTAGTTTTAATAATATAAATATTATTAGCTTTTTTAAAAAATTCTAAAATAAGTAGTAATCTATTATTTACTAAATATAAAATAGTATTATTATTAAAAATAATACTTTTAGAGAGCGTATAGGTATTATAATTTTACGTAAAATATATACTATTACTTTCTTCTAATTTACTACTTATAATAAGTAAAAAATTAATAACTATATATACTATAGAGCTAAAGAATTTTAGTTTATTAAACCTTTTACTTTATAAAGTGTTCCCTTTAAACTATTTTTTTTACTTAAGTATATTACGAAGAGCTGTAAATTTATTAAACTTAAAATACTTAAAAAGCTTTTTCTTATTCTTTTTAAAAAGTAGTATAGTATAACTAATATAATTACCTATTAATATTAACTATAGGCAACGGCACTTAGTAGATTTCTAATAGTACCCTTTAAGTTTATAAAAGTATTAGTATAATTTACCCTTATTTTTTAACTATAAGCTATTTAATTAAAAAAATAGATTTTATTTACTAAGTGTTATAAAGATCCTAAAGTATTTAGTATATAATTTAATAACTGTATTTTATAATACTGCTTAGAAGATTCTTCTTATTTTTATTAAAGAGAGCTTCTTACTTTTAAATATTAATTTTTAGGCTTAGGTTATACGTATCTGCTCTATCTAATTAGGTACTAATTTCTTATTAACGGCAGTAAGAAAGTTAGTAACTATTAGCTTATTTTAAATATTACTAAGCTTATATACTTTTACTTTTATATAAAAAGCTTTCTATTTATAATATTATAGCTTAAAAGCTATCCTTTTATACTCTACTTTTTTAAAATAAGTATAGTATTATTATTATATAATATTCTTAGCTACCGCGTTAGTAGTTAAAAGCTCTTATTTAAAAAAAATAAATAATTAAGTAAGTTAAAATATTCTCTTTAATAGTATAGTATATTTAAATAGTATTTATAAGCTTTAAAGTAACTATTATACTACTTTAGTTCTAGATATTTATTACTTAGTTTACTTTAGTAGTATAATTAGTTAAGTAGGCTTAGTATATAACTATTTTAGTAGTATAGTTATAGTAGATTTTTATAATTTTAGTATTAGACGCTTTTATAATACGTAGAAGCTCTAATATTTATAAAAAGTTATTAAAATTATTAATACTTTTAAGGTCGGGATTAATAAGATTTTATATATAGTAAAATATATATTATATTTTAAACTACGTATACTAAATTAGCTAGCTTACTAAATTAGTAAGTTAGATAGTATTAGTTAGAAGGAATCTAGTAGCTTTAGATATTATAATACTTAAAAAATTATTAATTACAAGACTTACTAAGTATTTAATAGCTAAAAATACAGATTATTATTAGTATATAAATAAAATAATACTTATTAGGTCTATAAAACTAAAAGCTTTTAAATAAAAGATTAAAGAATTAATTAAAGCTTTAAAAAATAAAATTTCTAGTAATTAGATACGTAAAGAAAATCTTTTTTTATTTTTAAAATACTACACTTATAACTGTAGAAAAAAATAAGCTAGAAATTACTAGATTTTAAAATTAAAGAGTAGGGACTACTTATATAAAAAAAAGCGTTAAAGAGCTATAATATATATACATAAAAGAGAATAAATTTTCTATTCTAAAAAGCTTTATAAGCTAGTAATATAAGCTCTAAGGTATCTTTCCGCGATAATTACTATACTAGATTACCTTACTAAGAATTTTATTAATAGTTAATTAATACTACTATTTAGCGTTTAACTTCTTTTATAAAATATACGCGTTATCCCTTATACTATTATACTTTTAATAAATATAAGTAACTAACTAAAAAGTATTATTAAGATTTTATTTTTACTACTAAATTTATAGCTCTAATTACGCTATATTTATTTTAGTAGTATATTATAGTTTTTACGCCTTTACTTCTAACTATTTTATAAATTTAATTATCTATTTAGCTATATCTAAATTACTATATAATATACTCTAGTAGTAAAAGTATTTTAAAATAGCTATAAACTAATTTTTTAGGTGTTCCGCTACGCTTACCTAAACGTTATTAATAGAAGAGATAGTAGCGATAATATACTTATTTATAAGTTATTTATTAGATAAAATACGTGCTAGAATAAGGTATTTATATTTAAATTTATCTTTAAAGTGCTTTTTATTAGTCGTAATAGCTATTTTAATAAATAATAAAATATCGGCTTCTATAGCCTTAGCTTATTTAATAAATACTTTATAATTAATTATAAAATTATACTATAATTGCTAATCTATTATAGGTTAACTAGTAATAGTTATTACGTTAAAATCTTTATTATTATTACTAATATTTAGTAAAATAGGGTAAGAAACGCTAAAACTACTTTTATAGTAATTACTCTTTAAGGGTTCTTCACTAGTATTTACTATTAAATTCTTTTTAACTTTTTTAGTAAGAGAACTATTTATAAACTATTTATTAAGATTATAAAAAATACTTAGTAGTCTAGTAATTACACTTTTATAAAACTTACTAATTTTAAACTTAAACGTAATTTTCTTTACTATACTAGACGATTGCGGTAGTAATAGTAAAAGTAATTTATTTAACTAATTATATAATATATTATCGGCTAGTATATACTAAATTAACTTTTAGGTATTATACTTTTCGGCGGTACTATTACTAGCTAATTTCTAAATAGTGCTATTACTAACTAATTTATAAATAGCGCTATTACTAGCTATTTTATAGATAGTATTATTACTAGCTAGTTTCTAAACAGCACTATTACTAGCGTATTTAAATAAAGTTTTTATATAAAATTTTACTATCTAATCTGCACTAATAGGCGTTTTATATAATATAAAAAATTAATCTACTATAGCTATATAATTAATAAAATATAGATTTTTTTAAAATTTAACACTTACATAGTCTATTACGTAAAGTATTATTTTATAAGTATCTTATCTATAGGCGTAAAGGGATATATAGATTATATTATAAAGACTTAAAAAGGTAAATATTAAATATTAATAATTAATAAAAATCTACGTATAGGAAGCTTACTAGGTGTCTTAAAATAAAGTAAAAGTATATACTAAAACACTAGTTTTACTAGCGTAGGCGTACCCGTCTTAGCGCTTATACTTAAGTATAGGGCGCCTTTATACCTACAACAATAGTAAAATATAAAGTTTTTAAAAGTATAGGGTATTACTAAAAAATTAATATAAAACTATAAAAAGTCTAAATCTTTAGTATAAAATACGTACTATTTAAAGGCATTTTAGGCTAAATTACTATCTAAAATTAGACGAGATAAGAATTTATTTCTAAATAGGCTTAGCGTAGTGAACTAGGCCTAATTAAATAATAAACTAGTAGTTTAATATAACTATATTTAGTAATATAACCTAGAATATGTATATATTAGTTAGGAGTTAAAGAGTCGGTTCTAGTTTATTTAGGAGATAAAATACTTTCCTTAAATAGTTAGGTAGCCTTAATATAAAGGCTTATTTTAAAAAAAAAAAAAAAAAAAATATACGCTAGCGCCCCCGCTACTATATATATAAAATAATAAAAATTAATTTTTTAACATATTAAGTATAAAGGCATATATATACTCCTCTTTTTTTAAAACCTCTTTTAGTTACTCCGAGCTACTACAGCTACACTATTTATTTAATTAATATATAAATATAAATAATAAAAAAGTATAATAAAATAGCCTACTATACTAGATAACTATATTAGATTTCTCTATAGATATTATAATATAGTTAAATAATTTTATAAAAATAATAGGTATAATACTTAGTACTTTATAAAATTTATTTTTATACTAAATACTCTTTTACTAAAGATTTTTAAAACGCTCTAAAATACTATAGTAAGTTTTAACCTAAATAGGTAACTAGATAGTATAAAATAAATAGTAAAAATAATTTTTTTAAACTATACTTTTATAGAGGAAATAGCTTTTATAAAAAAAATAGGTAAATATATATTATACTTATATAGCTACGGCTATAATAATAGTAATTATTATTAATTTACCTAGTAGGCTATATTACTAATAGTAACCTAAACTATATTTAAAAATAAAAGTAGTAGTTTTTAGCTATACTAAATAATTAGAGTAACTCTAACTATATAAAGTTTAAGAATAAAATATTATAAAGGAAAAATAAGTTAGAAATTACTAGATTCTAATATTAAAGAATTAAGACTACTTTTATAAAAGAAAGCGTTAAAAAGCCGTAATATATATATATAAAGGAGAATAAATCCTTTATTCTAAAAAGTTTTATAAGTTAGTAATATAAGCTCTAAAGTATTTTTCTATAATATACCCCCTAGTTAAGTTAATTAAAACAGCTTACCTATCTAAGCGGATAAAAATTAATTTTTTTAAGCTTATAAAAGCTATAGAATTAATTTTAAAAAGAGCTTCTTTAAGTAGATTTTTAGTAGATAGCGTTACTAAGTAATAGAGTTTTAAAGTAAAACACTAATTATAGTAAGTATACTAGTATTTAGTAGTATAAATAGCGTTTATATAATTTCTCTACTAACTTTTTTAAAAATAATTCTTACTCTTTTTATACTTATTATTATTATTTTTATATTTTATTATATTATTTATACTATATTTAAGCTTTTCTATTTAATTTAATTTTTTTTAATAGCTTCTTAAGCTCCTTAACTATTATAGGTATTATAAGTTAATTATTTATATTACTACTACTATAACTATAGTAAGTTATAATACTTTTTTTAATTTTTACTTTTTAAAGTTTATCTAGATTTCTAATCTTTAATTTTTTTTTTAAAAACTTTACTAATCTTTACTTAATAGTTTAAAAATATAATAAAAGATTTTTAGTAAAAAAATAAGTTTAACTACCTAAATTTAATTAAGTATAATTAGTATCTAAAATATATTAAATATACTAAAATTAGTAAGGAGCTAATAGGACTCTATTTTTTAGCTTTTAGCTTTTTACTTTAGTTTATTTTTAAGTTTATAATTACGCTTTGTAAGAAGTAGATAAAAAAAAAATTATAGTTATAAAGCGTGCTAATAATAAATAGTTTAGTAAAACTAAAACGCTATTTAGCCTTAGCTAAAAATTCTTATAACTTAGCTAGAAATTCTTATATTATAATATTTAAAAGATTTTCTATTTTATTTATTAAAAGATACGTAGCCGCTATAAGCTAAAAAAAAATATATTATATTTCTAATAGAAGTAAATCTGCCTACGGCTCCTAATTAAGAAAATTCCTTATTTATTTTAGTTTTTAATTTTCTAATTTAAGAAGTTCTGTTACTTCTTTAATTTTTAAAAAATATTTTCCTTTTACTATTATAAACTTAAGAAAACCGTCTTTTATCTTTAATAATAAGTTATACGCTTTTTTAGTTTAAAAGACTTTATAGTCTTTTTAAATTTAAAAAAATTATCTCTCTAATTTACTACTTAGTAATTTTAATATTTTTTTAATTTAATACCTATATTACGCTTCTGAATAGCTATTTAAAAACTAGTTTAAAAGTATATAATATCCCTATAAGAAGCTTAACGCTAATAAAAAATTAACTAAACTTTTAAAGTAATTAATTTTATTTAAACTATCTCTTTAGTTTAGTCTTTTTAAATATAGGGTACTGTCTACGCTTTTTTTAATTTAGCTTTTTTAAGCTCTATTAAATTAGGTCTAAGAAATAGGCTGCGCTCTATAGTAAATTAAAATAAATCTAAAAATATTAAAGATAAATCTAAAAAAAACTTAAAAAATAAAAATAGTAAACTATTTATTTTATAAACTCTATTACGCCGTAAGAATAAAAATAATATTAGTAAAAAATATTTTAAGCTTTTTAGTTTATAGTTTTTCTAAGCTCTATCTATCCTTTTATATTAGAATTAAAAAATTTTTAAAACTATTAGACAGTATTTATATAGCTTAATATTACTAATAGATTATAGAATTAAAGCGCCCTATATCTTATTTTTATTATTTAGATAGTACTCTATTTAGTAAAAGTAATAAAAATTATTATAATACTAAGACGTGAGGCTTCTATTACTAAATATATAAAAGTAAATACAGCTATAAACTAATATATATATTAATATTTTAATTTAGAAAATTTAAAAAAATTATATACTTACTATTATAGTTTTATCTATATATAAGAGATTACTAAGCGCTTTTTATTCTACTATAAGCTGCTCTATAGTAAGAAGGTAAAAGATTTTACTTATAAAGAGATATAATATATAAAATATATACTTCTTCTAATTTTTACTAATATATATCTTATAAAATATAGAGTTTAATAAATTATAAATAATTATTAGGTAGATAATTAAAATAGATAAAAATTTAGGCGGTAACTCTATAAATAATATTTTTAATAAAATTACTTTACGCCGCGCTTAAGCTATTTAAAAGTTTAGTAAGCTAGTAAAATTATTAATTTATTAAGTATATCTATTAGAGTTATTATATAATTTATATTATTATATTATTTTTTTCTATGCTTTAGGGTTTTAAATTTATTATTATAAATAGTAGCTTATAAGCTATCTATTATTTAATTTAAAGCGCTTTACGCTCTATTATTATATAACTTTTTAAAATTCTAGTTTAGTAATTATTTTGTTTATAT
The DNA here is from genome assembly GCA_030770415.1 of Pleoardoris graminearum. Classification (NCBI taxonomy): domain Eukaryota; kingdom Fungi; phylum Ascomycota; class Dothideomycetes; order Pleosporales; family Didymosphaeriaceae; genus Pleoardoris; species Pleoardoris graminearum. The sequence goes on from JASEKS010000202.1 coordinate 150,669, forward strand.
TCTTAAGATTTAGTTACTCTCTAAATTTCTAAAATTATTAAGCTATAAGAGCTTTCGTTAACCTATTAGCTAGTATATTACTTATCTAAAGATATTTAATTTTAAAACTTTTTTTTAAATATTTTTAGTATAACTATATATTTTATATATCTATATAGCGTAAATAGGTAGTTATATACTTATTTTTAGCTATAACTAGTTTAATTATTTATTAGTTATTATAGAATATACGCTACGTAGTTTTAAAATCTAAAATAAGTTTTTTAAAAAAGTGCTTTAAAGCTATTATTTTTTTACTTATATATTTAAGCGCAAAAAGCTCTACTTTAGTTATTAATATTATAATAGTAGCCTATTTTACTACTTTTTAAATAATTATACTCCTAAATAATATAATAACATAACTATATAAAAATTATTTACTCTTTAAATTATTTATAAATAAAGTATTTAAATAAATTATAAGTTTTAGACTTTTATATATACTATATTAAATTGCTTAAAAGCGTAATTTATAAAAAAACGTAATTACGTTTTCTACTATAGTAAAATACTCTTTATTTAAATTAGTTAAAAAATAAACAAGTTTTAAGACGGCGAATACTATATCTAATTATATTATAATAGTAGTATAAAGTATAAAGCTAATATACTCCTAATATATTTTAATTTTAACTTTTATTACTTTTCTCTTATTCTTAACTAGTTCTTTTAATAGTAAAGGCGTTAGTAAAAAAAATACTAAATTAGCTACCCTAAATTTTTTCGCGATCTTTTTAATATATAAATTATAAATTAGCGTAATTATTTAATCTTTTTAATTTTTAATTACTTATACTCTAAAGTATTATTTTATAGCTTTATATACTTCTATTTTATATATTTCTAAAAACTTATTACGTAGTTTAAAAGTTTCTTACTAATAAATTTTATAGTATAGAAGTAGAATATTATTTATATAAAAAAAGTATTTTAGTCGCCCCGAGCCACCACAGCCACAATTTTTATTTTCGATTAATATACAAAAATATTATATAAAAAAGTATAAAGATCTTATAATCTACGTTAAAATATAAGTAAAACTTTTCTTTTAAATAGATAAGGCTAAGCTTAGCTAGAGTACTTAAAAAAAATTTTATATTATAGTATAAGTAAGTCCCGTAGGCTATATAGAGCTTAGTTAAACTTTATATAATTATTTTTTTATTTATAGCTATTAGGTAGTTTATACTATACTAAATTTAAGAAGTTAATTAGTATATTAAAAAATATGCTAATTATATTAAGCTATAAAATTTTTAAATTAAATTTTACTATAATTATTATAGTTATATAAAAGAAGCGTACTGCGAGTATTATAGTATATATTAATAAAAGTATATTTTTTAACTAAAAATTACTTTTAATAATAAGGCGAGTTTTATACTTTATAAAGTAACTATCCTAATTAAACTTATAGATAAATACTTACTTAAATAAAAATAGTTATTTAGCACTTTTAAAGGGCGTAACTACTTATTAAATTTACTTTTTAAAAAGTATATTTTATTTTTTATATACAGTTTAGTAAAAGAGCGGACTAAGTAAATATAAAAAAATTACTTTTTATATTACTAGCTCTTTTAGAAGCTTATTATAGGATATATAAATTTTATTTTAAAATATTATTTTTTTTTAGAACCCTATTCTATATAGTAGTTTAAACTATAGTATTAATAATTATAAACTCTTTACGCTCTTTTTATATAATATTTATATTAAAAATAAATATATTTATAAAGTTATACTAGAGAGAGCTATTTACGCTATTTAGTAAAGTGCTTATAAGTTTTATATTATATAATAACTTACTCTCTAGATTAGGGCTTAATAATATATAAATACTAAGTAGGTTTTTATTTCTGCCCCCTAATTTATTAAAATCTTTAGAATTTAATCTATATTATCTTTAGCTTTATTAAGTAATTAAGCTATAGTTTTTTATAAGTTCCTGCGTTTTATAAGTAGAGATACTAATTATTATAATTAATAAGAGGAGCTCTATATCGCCAATTTAAGTAATAGTATTAAATAAATTTTTATTTACTATTTAAAAATTCTATAGACTTTTTATTTTAGACTATTTTACTTTTTTACTAAAATATACTTTATAAGAAATACTAAAGTATTTATTTTTTTTAAAGTCTATACTTTTAAGTTTTTTAGGCTTTATAGTAGACTAAAAAGAGATTAAACTAATATTTATATTATATAATATATAAATTTATAGCTATTAGTTAACTATATTAATAGCCTACGTATATACTGCTTATATAAAGCTTTACTTACCTAACTAACTAAAAGAATAAAATAAAATCTATATAAAAGTACCTTTAAGTTATTATTTAAATTATATAATATTTTTATTAATTTCTAGCTTACTAGAGTTATAGGCTTATATATTAAAAATTTTATTAAACGCCTTACCTATATCTATAACTTTAATAGTATATAAAATATTTATAAACTTTATAGTCTTTTTCTAAAGAATAGGCTAATCTTTTTTTTTTATAGAAAAGAGTTTTATTAAACGTAATATTACGCATTATAATAACCTAGTTAAGTAATAATATTTATATTTTATAGATATTAGAAGCTACGTAACTAACTAAATATCTAATATAAATATATAAATTTACTTTAAATTTATGCCTATTATACCTAGCTATATAATTTCTATTTAGTAGATATATATGATAACTATAAATATATATATTATTTTAATTTAAATATAAATCTACTATTTAGTACTTTATAAGCTTAAGTTTATAGTAATAAAAGTACTATTTAAACTAGTTATAAAAGACCTTATTTAAAAATTATATATTTTTAAAAACTACTAAACTAATATTATAAAACGCTATAGCTGCTTTTATAATTTATAGCTAAAACTTTTTTAGTAAGTTTATACTAAGTTTTATAGTAATAGTTTTATTAATAATTTTTTAGTTAGTATATTTAGCGCCGCTATTTAGCTTATATATATACAGAGGCGGTATTTTAATATTTATACTAAACTCTTTTACCTATTTTTTAAAATATAATCTTTTATACTATAAATAGGTAGTAATATTATTATTTTAAAAAATTTTTATAATTTTAAGTTTATATTAGGTATATACCTATATAGTAAAGCTTAAAAATATTTTTATAAATTTTAAAAGTAACTTTACTTATAGGCTCTATATATAAACTTTTCTACTATAGTTATTTTTAATTAATAATATTTACTACTCTCTAAGCCTTTCTTTAGGTATATTAAAAAATTTTATAAAATACGCTAGTATAGTTATAGTAATTTTTTTTAAGTTTTTAAAAAATTACTTAAACCGTATATATAAAGAAATATTATTTATAATATATATACTTAGTATTTAAAATATAAATATTTTACGCTTTATAGACTGAAGTATATAAAGTTTTTTAATTTAAATATTCTACTTTTTAGTATTATATATTCTTAGTATTAAAACGCGGATATATTAATTAAGAATAAAATTTTTAATATACTAGTATTATATTCTAAACTAAAAAATAGAAGTATAGAGACTTATATTTAATAAATATTAAATTATACTTATAAATAAGTATTATAAGTATAAAACTCTATTCTACAAATTTTATATATAGTATATTATCTAAGCCTAAGTACTAAAGTCTTTTATTATATAGGTAAGCTTTAAATACTATATTAAAATAGAATTCTTTTATAATAATTACGTCCTTTAATATAAAATTTTTTATTAAATTTCTATTTAAACCGTTTAAAGTATTTTTAATTACTTAAGTTTTTATACTAAAATTTAAAAAAGCTTATATTTTAGCTTTAATAATATAAATATTATTAGCTTATTAAAAGGATTTTAAAATAAGTAGTAATCTATTATTTACTTAATAAAAAATAGTACTATTATTAAAAATAATATTTTTAGAGAGTATATAGGTATTATAATTTTATATAAAATATATACTATTACTTTATTTTAATTTATTATTTATAATAAGTAAAGGATTAATAACTGTATATACTAAAGAGTTAAAAATTTTTAGCTTATTAGACTCTTTACCCTATATAATATTTTTTTAAAACTATTCTTTTTACTTAAGTATATTACAAAAAGCTATAAATTTATTAAATTTAAAGCGCTTAAAAAGCTTTTTTTTATTTTTTTTTAAAAAGCGGCGCAGTCTAACTAGTATAAGTACTTATTAATACTAACTATAAGTAATTGTATTTAGTAGATTTTTAATAATATACTTTAAATTTATAAAAATATTAATATAACTTACTCTTATTTTTTAGCTGTAAGTTATTTAATTAAAGAGATAAGTTTTATTTATTAAGCGTTATAAAAATTCCAAAATTTTTAAAAAATATTTTAGTAACTTTATTTTATAATATTACTTTAAAAATTTTTTTTATTTCTATTAGAGAGAGCTACTTACTTTTAAATATTAATTTTTAGGCTTAGATTATATATATTTACTCTACTTAATTAGGTACTAATTTCTTACTAATAGTAGTAAGAAAGTTAGTAATAATTAACTTATTTTAAATGTTACTAAGCTTATATACTTTTACTTTAATATAAAAAGCTTTTTATTTATAATATTATAGTTTAGGAGCTATCTTTCTATATTTTACTTTTTTTTAAATAAGTATAGTATTATTATTATAAAATATTTTTAGGTACTACGTTAGTAGTTAAAAGCTTTTTTTAAAAAAAAAATAAATAATTAAGTAAGTTAAAATATCCTTTTTAATAGCGTAGTATATTTAAACAGCGCTTATAAGCTTTAAAATTACTATAATACTAATTTAGTTCTAAATATTTATTACTTAGTTTACTTTAGTAGTATAATTAAATAAGCGGGCTTAGTATATAGTTATTTTAGTAATATAGTTATAGTTAATTCTTATAATTTTAGTTCTAAATACTTTTATAATACGTAAAAACTCTAGTATTTAAAAAAAATTATTAAGATTATTAACGCTTTTAAGGTCGAGATTAATAAAATTTTAAATATAGTAAAATATATATTATATTTTAAATTATATATACTAAGTTAGCTAGCTCGCCGAATCGGTAAGACAGATATTATTAGTTAAAAAAAATAAAATAGCTTTAGTTATTATAACGCTTAAAAAATGATTAGTTATAAAACTTACTAAGCGTTTAATAGTTAAGAGTATAGATTATTATTAGTATATAAATAAAATAATACTTACTAGGTCTATAAAACTAAAAGCTTTTAAATAAAAAGTTAAAGAATTAATTAAAGCTTTAAAAAATAAGATTTTTAATAATTAGGTATACAGGGAAAATCTTCTTTTATTTCTAAAATACTAGACTTATAACTATAAAAGAAAAATAAGGTAAAAATTATTAAATTCTAAAATTAAAGAATTAGGACTAATTTTATAAAAGAAAGTGCTAAAGAGCCGTAATATATATATATAAAAGAGAATAAATTCTTTATTTTAAAAAACTTTATAAACTAGTAATATAAGCTCTAAGGTATCTTTCTGCAATAAATATTATAATATATAATTATAAATTTAGTAGTAGAATAGCTATAAAATATAAAAAATTTAGTAGGGAAAATACTAGTAATAATAACTAGATAAGTCTAGCCTTAAGGACAAGAAAAGAAAAGAGCTATATATAAGATAGTAAACACGATAGGTAAATATAATAAATATAGTAATAATATATAAAATAGTAGAAGAAGTATTATAAAATACCTATAAGTATAAGTAAGATAATATATAATAGTTTAAGTATATTTATATATTAATTAAATAAATAGTGTAGCTGTAGTGGCTCGGGGCAACTAAAAGGGGTTTTAAAAAAGGAGGAGTATATGTATACCTTTATTAATAGTTTAAGTATAAAAGGGAATAGGTAGTTAGTATTAAAAAGGAATAAAAAAGTCTTTATTTTATTATATACCTATTAATAAGTACTACTATTATAATCTATTAAATCCGGCAGTTACGGTTGAGCCCGAATAAAAAGACTAATTTAGGTATAGAATTAAGTCTATAAAGTATAGAGGTTTTTAAAAGAGCTATTATAGAGAAGTAGAATAATATACTATAAAAAGTTATTAATAACTATATTTTATTTCTTTCTAATTATTATAAGGTAATTATAGAAACTAAAGACTACTATACTAAATATTAGTAATTTATTATTTACTTATTTATTATTAAAAATTTAAAAAAGTGACTTTTATATATAATTATATACTTAATATATAAAAAAAAAAATATTTTATATACTTATATATTACCGATAGTATTATAATATATATAAAAACTAGCCAATTTTATACGTTAAATAACAAGTTATAATAGTCTAATATATAGTCCTAATAATTCTTTATGTTTACTAAATTTTTTTTTCCGTTTAGGGGCTTACTAAGTAGTCCCTAACAGACTAAATAGAATAAGGTAGACTTTCTCTTTTAAATAGTATTATTTTCGTATTTTTAAGTCTTATAACTAAAAATCTATATTATATTAAAAAAGGTACCTTTTTAGATTTATCTTTTTCTAATATTGCCCCCCTATAATACTTTCCCCTACTATTATTATTATATATTTATTTCTCTTATTTCTTTTAGTTTTAGCGAGTAGGCGGTACACAGTCTTATAGTATTTCTTTTTTAATATATTAAGGGCTTTTATAGTATTAACTTTAGTATTAATTTTATTAGCATACGCCTATATATATAATAAATACTTTTTAACTATTTTTATTACTTCTATATATAGGTTATTATTAGGTATATTCTTATAAATAAGTATATAAAGTTTAGTCGTAGTTTTATTCTTAAAGATAATTATAATAGGTAAAATTACTATTAGTATATATATATATATATTAATTAAATAATATTTATATATTAATCGAACAAATAGTGTGGCTGTAGTGGCTTAGGGCAACTAAAAGGGGTTTTAAAAAAGGAGGAGTATATGTATGCCTTTATACTTAATGTGTCGAAAAAATTAATTAAATAAAAAGTGTGGCTGTAGTGGCTCGGGGCGACTAAAAGAGGTTTTATAAAAGGAGGAGTATATATATACCTTTATTACTATTAGTATATTTATAAATATTAATTAACTATATTTTATAAACTACTAAAAATAAATATTATATTAATATACTAAATCCTATTATATAATTTTAATAATAATAATATAGTAAAGTAAGTATATTATAGTATTACTAGTACTATAGCACTACTTAGCCTAAAAAAAAAAGTAAAAGTAATTATAGCCCTATACTACTAGTATACTAAATTTTAGTACGCTAAGCTATATATTAAATTTTATACTATAGTAGTAATTTTAAATCTAATTAAAATAAAATTATTTTTTAAAATTTTTATATATATTTATATATTAATTAAATAAATAGTGTAGCTATAGTAGCTTAGAATAACTAAAAGAGATATTAAAAAAGAAAAAGTATATATTAGGCTTAACCGTAACGGCCGGGTCTAATAAATTATAATAGCACTTATTAATATGTTTATAACAAGATAGAGGCTTTTTTATTTTTTTTAATACTAACTACCTATTTTCTTTATACCTAAACTATTATATATTATTATAAGTTACTTAGTAATAGACTTACGATATATTACTAATATATTAAAATTATTTATACTTATAGATATTTTTCTCCCCTTTCTATACTTATTTATTATCTATTATATTTATTTATTATTATTAATTACTATCTTATATATAGCTTTTTTTCTTTTTACCTTTAGGCTAGCTCTTAGAATATTATTACTAATACTATTTTTATTAAGTTTTTATAGAGAAAAAACGAGCTAGAAATTACTAAATTCTAAAATTAAAAAGTAGGGACTACCTCTATAAAAGAAAGCACTAAAAAGCTATAATATATATATATAAAGAAAAAATAAATACTTTATTCTAAAGAGCTTTATAAGCTAGTAATATAAACTTTAAAGTATTTTACTGTAATATACTTCCTAGTTAAGCTAGTAGAAATAGCTTAACTATTTAAATAGTTTAAAATTAATTTTTTTTAAGCTTATAGCAGCCGTAGAATTAATTTTAAAAATAGGTTTTTAAGTAAAGTTTTAGCGGGTAGCGTTGCTAGGTAATAGAGCTTTAAAATAAAAGACTAATTATAGTAGATACGCTAGCGTTAGTAATATAAAAAGTGTTTATATAATTTTTCTACTAACTTTTTTAAAATAATCCTTACTTTTTTTTATTTATTATTATTATTTTTATATTTTTTTATACTGTCCGTACCGTATCTAAACTCTTTTATTTAATTTTATTTTTTTTAATAGTTCCTTAAGCTTTTTAATTATTATAAGTATTATAAGTTAACTATTTATATTACTATTACTATAACTATAGTAAGCTGTAATACTTTTTTTAATTTTTATTTTTTAAAGTTTATTTAAATTTTTAAGCTCTAATTCTGTCTTTTAAAAATTTTATTAATTTTTATTTAATAGTTTTCCGACTCCTTTTATATTACTATAGTCTTTAACCTAAATATAATTAAAAGTAAATAGTATTTTAAATATTATAAGCTCGCTAAGGTTAGTAAAAAACTAATAAAGTCTAGTTTTTTAGCTTTTAGTATTTTACTTACTACTATTTTTTAGCCTATAATTACGCTTCGTAAAAAGAAGTAGGTAAAAAGAAAAAAGAATAAAAAGTATAAAGAATACTAATAATAAATAGTTTAGTAAAGTTAAGGCACTATTTAGCCTTAAATAAAAATTTTTATAACTTAAATAAAAACTCTTATACTATAATATTTAAAAGCTTACCTACTTTTTTTTATAAAATAATATATTACTATTATAAGCTCTAGAAGTTTATTTTATATTATTAATAAAAGTATATCTACCTACGTCTCTTAATTAAAAAATTTTTTTATTTTTTTTAATCCCCAATTCTTTAGTTTTACAACTCTCTTAATTTTTAAAAATTTTTTTTTATTATTACAAATTCTAAATTCGTAGCTTTTTTAATTTATAGTAAATTTTTTTTACGTACTACTAAATAGTAATTTTAATAATTTTTTTAGTTTAATACTTATACTACGCTCTATAATAGTAGTCTATTAGTTAGTTTCTAAATAGATAAATACTATATAAAAAGCTCGATACTAATAAAAAATTTAAAAATTTTTTAAAATTCTTAATTCTATTTAGTCTATTCTCTTAGTCTAATTTTCTTAGGCGTAGGGCGCTATTAGTGCCCTTTTTAATTTAGCTTTTTTAAGCTCTACTAAGTTAGGTTTAAAAAATAGGCTGCACCTTATAGTAAATAAGAGTAAATCTAAAAAGAATAATAAAAATAAAAATAGTAAGCTATTTATTTTATAGACTTTATTATACTATAGAGATAAAAATAATATTAGTAAAAAATATTTTAAGCTTTTTAGTTTATAGTTTTTCTAAGCTCTGTCTATTCTTTTATATTATAATTAAAAAAATTTTAAAATTATTAAACAGCGTTTATATAGCTTAATATTACTAATAGTTTATAGAATTAAAGTATTTTATATTTTATTTTTATTATTTAAGTAGTACTTTATTTAGTAAAAGTAATAAAAGTTATTATAATACTAAGACGCAAAACTCTTATTACTAAATATATAAAAATAAATATAGCTATAAACTAATATATATACTAATATTTTAATTTAAAAAATTTAGAAAAATTATATACTTACTATTATAGTTCTAGTTGCGTTTAAAAAATTATTAAATACTTTTTATTCTATTATAAGCCGCTCTATAGTAAGAAGGCGAAAGAGCTTACTTAATAAAAAGTATAGTTCTTTAATTTACTTTTAGTAATTTTTACTAATATAAACCTTATAAACTATAGAGCTTAATAAATTATAAACTACTATTAGGTAGATAATTACAATAGATAAGAACTTAGGTAGTAATTTTATAAATAATATTTCTAATAAGATTACTTTACGCTGTGCTTAAGCAGTTTAAAAGTTTAGTAAACTAGTACAATTATTAATCTATTAAGCTTTTCTATTAAGATTATTATATAATTTTTATTATTTTATTATTTTTCTATTCTTTTATTATAGAATTTTTTAAGTAGTACGGTTTTAAATTATCTATTATAAATAGTAGCTTATAAGCTATTTAATATTTAATTTACAACGCTTTACGCTATGTTATTATTTAATATTTTAAAATTTTAGTTTAATAATTTTTTCTTTTATATTTTTAAGATTTAGTTACTCTTTAAATCTTTAGAATTACTAAGCTAAAAGAGTTTTTATTAATCTATTAGCTAGTATATTACTTATCTAAAGGTATTAATTTTAAAACTTTCTTTTAAATACTCTTAGCGTAGTTATATATTTTATATATTTATATATCGTAAATAGGGAGTTATACGCTTATTTTTATCTATAATTAGCCTAATTATTTATTAATTATTATAAAATATACGCTATATAGCTCTAAAATTTAAAGTAAGTTCTTTAAAGAAGCGCTTTAAAGCTATTATTTTATTATTTATATACTAAAGCGTAAGGAGTTTTATTTTAATAATTAATATTATAATAGTAGTCTATCTTACTATTTTCTAAATAATTATACCCCTAAATAATATAATAATATAGTTATATACAAATTATTTATTTTTTAAATTATTTATAAACGAAGCGTTTAAATAAATTATAAGTTTTAGGTTTTTATATACGCTATACTAAATTACTTAAAAATATAATTTATAAAAAAATATAATTACGCGTTCTACTATAGTAAAATACTTTTTACTTAAATTAATTAAAAAATAAAAAAGTTTTAAAATAGTAAATGCTATATCTAATTATATTATAATAGTAGTATAAAATATAAAACTAATACGCTTTTAATATATTTTAATTTTAGCTTTTATTACTTCTTTTTTATTCTTAACTAAGTCTTTTAATAGTAAAGGTATTAGTAAAAAAAATACTAAATTAGTTACTTTAAATTTTTTTATAATTTTTTTAATATATAAATTATAAATTAGCGTAATTATTTAATCTTTTTAATTTTTAATTACTTATATTTTAAAATAGTATTTTATAGCTCTACATACCTCTATTATATATATTTTTAAAAGCTTATTACATAGTTTAAAAGTTTCTTACTAATAAATTTTATAGTATAGAAGTAAAATATTATTTATATAAAAAAATATAAAGATCTTATAATTTACGTTAAAGAATAAGTAAAACTTTTTTTTTAAATAAATAAGACTAAGCTTAGCTAGAGTACTTAAAAAATTTTTATATTATAATATAGGTAAATCTTATAAACTATATAGAGCCTAGTTAAGCTTTATATAATTATTTTTTTATTTATAGCTATTAAGTAGTTTATACTATACTAGATTTAAGGAACTAATTAGTATATTAAAGAATATACTAATTATATTAAGCTATAAAATCTTTAAGTTAAATTTTATTATAATTATTATAGCTATATAAAAGAAATACGCTATAAGTATTATAATATATATTAATAAAAGCGTATCTTTTAACTAGAGATTATTTTTAATAATAAGACAAGTTTTATACTTTATAAAACAACTATTCTAATTAAACTTATAAATAAATATTTATTTAAATAAAAATAATTATTTAGTACTTTTAGAGTGCGCAACTACTTACTAAATTTATTTTTTAAAAAGTATATTTTATTCTTTATATATAGTTTAATAAAAAAGCAGACTAAGTAAATATAAAAAAATTACTTTTTATATTACTAGCTCTTTTAGAAGCTTATTGCGGTATATATAAATTTTATTTTAAAATATTATCTTTTTTAAGGCCTTATCTTATATAATAGCTTAAACTATAATATTAATAATTATAAACTCTTTATACTCTTTCTATATAAGGTTTATACTAAAAATAAATATATTTATAAAATTATACTAAAGAGAGCTATCTACGCTGTCTAGTAAAATATTTATAAATTTTATATTATATAATAGCTCGCTCTCTAAGTTAGGGCTTAATAATATATAAATACTAAGTAGGTTTTTATTCCTGCCCTCTAGTTTATTAGAATTTTTAAAATCTAATTTATATTACCTTTAACTCTATTAAATAATTAGGCTATAGTCTCTTATAGGTCCCTGCGTCTTATAAATAAAAATATTAATTATTTTAATTAATAAAAGAAGCTCTATATTGCTAATTTATATAATAGTATTAAATAAACTTTTACTTACTATTTAAAAGCTTTATAGACATTTTATTTTAAACTATTCTACTCCTTTACTAAAATATATTTTATAAGAAATACTAAAGTATTTTTTTTTTAAATTTATACCTTTAAGTTCTTTAGGCTCTAGAGTAAGCTAAAAAGAGATTAAACTAATATTTATATTATATAATATATAGATTTATAGTTATTAGCTAACTATTCTAATAGCTTACGTATATACTACTTATATAAAGCTTTACTTACTTAATTAACTAAAAGGATAAATAAAACTTATACTAAAATATTTCTAAACTATTACTTAAGTTATGCGATATTTCTATTAATTTTTAGTTTACTAAAGTTATAGACTTATATATTAAAAATTTTATTAATCGCTTTACCTACATCTATAATTTTAATAGTATATAAGATATTTATAAACTTTATAGCCTCTTTCTATAAAATAGACTAATTTTTAGTTTTTTTATAAAAAAGAGTTTTATTAAACGTAATATTACGCGTTATAATAATCTAGTTAAGTAATAGTATTTATATTTTATAAATATTAAAAACTACGTAACTAACTATATATTAAATATAAGCTTATAGATTTATTTTAGATTTACGCTTATTACGCCTAGCTATATAATTTTTATTTAGCAGATATACATAATAACTATAAATATATATATTATTTTAATTTAAATATAAATCTACTATTTAGTATTTTATAAGCTTAGGTTTATAATAATAAAAATACTATCTAAACTAGCTATAAAAAACCTTATTTAAAAATTATATACTTTTAAAAGCTACTAAACTAATATTATAAAGCGCTATATTTACTTTTATAATTTTTAATTATAGTTTTTTTAGTAAGTTTGTACTAAGTCTTATAGTAATAGGTTTATTAATAATTTTTTAGCTAATATATTTAGCGCCGCCGTTTAGCTTATACGTATATAAAAATAGTATTTTAATATTTATAGTAAACTTTTTTATTTATTTTTTAAAATATAATCTTCTATACTACAAATAGGAAGTAATATTATTATTTTAGAAAATTTTTATAATATAAAGTTTATACTAAATATATACCTACGTAATAGAACTTAAAAATACTTTCATAAGCTTTAAAAGTAACTTTACCTATAAATTTTATATATAAACTTTTCTATTACAGTTATTTTTAATTAATACTATCTACTACTTTTTAAACCTTTTTTTTAAATATATTAAAGAAATTTTATAAAATACACTAGTATAATTATAGTAATTTTTTTTTTAATTTTTAAAAAATTACCTAAGCCGCGTATATAAGGGAATATTACTTATAATATATACGTTTAGTATCTAAAATATAAATATTTTATATTTTTTAAATTAGAGTATATAAAACTTTTTAATTTAAATATTTTACTTTTTAGTACTATATATCTTTAGTATTAATACGCGAATATATTAACTAAAAATAAAGCTTTTAATATACTAGTATTATACTCTAGACTAAAAGATAAAAGAATAGAGATTTATATTTAATAAATATTAAATTATATTTATAAGTAAGTATTATAAGTATAAGATTTTATTCTAAAAATCTTATATATAGTATATTATTTAAGTCTAAGTACTAAAATTTTTTATTATATAAGTAAGTTTTAGATATTATATTAAAATAAAATTTTTCTATTATAGCTACGTCTTTTAATATAAAGTCTTTTAGAGAATTTTTATTTAGGCTATTTTAAGTATTTTTAATTACTTAGGTCTCTATATTAAGATTAAAAAAGCTTATATTTTAGTTTTAATAGTATTAATACTATTAATTTTTTTAAAAATTTTTAAAATAAATAGTAATTTATTATTTACTAAATATAAAGTAGTACTATTATTAAAAATAATATTTTTAGAGAGCGTATAAATATTATAATTTTATATAAAATATATACTATTACTTTATTTTAATTTACTGCTTATAATAAGTAAAAAATTAATAATTATATATATTAAAGACCTAGGGAATTTTAGCTTATTAAACCTTTTACCCTATATAGTATTTTTCTTAAACTATTTTTTTTACTTAAGTATATTATAAAAAGCTATAAATTTATTAAGTTTAAAGCGCTTAAAAAGCTTTTTTTTATTCTTTTTAAAAAGTAGTATAGTCTAACTAGTATAAATACTTATTAATACTAACTAAAAGTAATAGTACTTAATAGGTTTTTAATAGTATACTTTAAGTTTATAGGGGTACTAGTATAACTTACCTTTATTTTTTAGCTATAAGCTATCTAATTAGGGAGATAAGCTTTATTTACTAAATATTATAAAAATCCTAAAACTCTTAGTAGTTATTTTAGTAATTTTATTTTATAATATTATTTACAAAATTCTTTCTACTTCTATTAGGGAGAGCTTCTTATTTTTAAATATTAATTTTTAGACTTAGATTATATATATTTATTTTACTTAATTAAGTACTAATTTTTTATTAATAGCGATAAAAAAGTTAATAATAGTTAGTTTATTTTAAATATTACTAAGCTTATATACCTCTACTTTTATATAAAAAGCTTTCTAATTATAATACTATAGTTTAGAAGCTATTCTTTTATATTTTACTTTTTTTAAATAAGTATAGTATTATTATTATATAATATTCTTAACTATTGTATTAGTAGTTAAAAGCTCTTATTTAAAAAAATAAATAATTAAGTAAGTTAAGATATTTCTTTTAATAGTATAGTATATTTAAACAGCGCTTATAAACTTTAGAGCTACTATTATACTAATTTAGTTTTAAATATTTATTACTTAGTTTATTTTAGTAGTATAATTAGTTAAGTAGACTTAATATATAATTATTGTAGTAGTATAGTTACGATAAATTTTTATAATTTTAGTTTTAAATATTTTTAAAATACGTAAAAGCTTTAGTATTAAAAATAAATAATTAAAATTATTAATACTTTTAAAATTATAATTAATAAGATTCTAAACGCTATAAAGTATATACTATACTTTAAATTGTATATACTAAGTTAGCTAGCTCGCCGAATTAGTAGAATAGATATTATTAATTAAAAATAATAAAATAGTTTTAATTATTATAATATTTAAAAAATTATTAGTTACGAGACTTACTAAGCGTTTAATAACTAAAAATATAAGTTATTATTAATATATAGATAAGATAATACTTACTAAATCTATAGAACTAAAAGCTTTTAAAAATAAAAATTAAAGAATTAATTAGAGTTTTAAAAAATAAAATTTTTAATAATTAGGTATATAAGAAAAATCTGTTTTTATTTTTAAAGCGCTAAGCTTATAACTATAAAAGAAAAACGAGCTAAAAATTACTAGATTCTAAAATTAAAGAGTAGAGACTATTTCTATAAAAAAAAGTACTAAAAAGCCGTAATATATATATATATAAAGGAGAAATAAATACTTTATTCTAAAGAGTTTTATAAGTTAGTAATATAAACTCTAAGGTATTTTACTGCGATAGTTTTTTATATTTTATAGCTATACTACTATTAAAATAATAATTACTATTTTATTCTTAATCTTAGCGTAGATTAAGTTATTTTAATTATTTAGTAGAGCTAAAAGCTATTATTTTTATTTATAGAGATAGTTTAAGTTAGTATTTATAATAAAATCTTTAGGCTTTTTAAAATTTTTAGAGTTTTTTACTATTATAATTATATAGATTAGTAATAATTATTATTACTATAGCTATAGTTATAGTTATATAAGTATAGTATATACTTATCTATTTCTACTATAAAGTTATAGTTTATAATTATTAGACTTACTATTTATTCCGTACTATCTAGCTATTTATATAAGCTAAGGCTTACTATAATACTTTAGAGCTTTATAAAAATAGTTTATAAAAAAGTTTTTACTAAAAGCTTTATTATTACTAATATAGTAATAAATTTAGTTACGTAAAAAATACTACGTATATTACTTTTATAGAGTTATTTAGCTATTATAATATAATATAGTATATATAGTAATATTTATAAAAAATCTAATATAACTATTTAGCGTAGTAGGCTACTTTATTATATATTTTTATATTATATATATATAGTAGCAGGGACGCTAGTATATATTAATACTTTATAATATACTAGCAATAGTTAACTATTTTTATTTTATTTTATTTTATTTTATAAGTAGACGCTACGTACTAATCTAAAAAATAATACTTATTTATATATTACTATTTTAACTTATTATAATAAGAAACTATTATTAGTATAATATATTAATATATAACTATATACTATATCTTCTATTATTATATTTAAATTATTATGGGGCTGTTTTATAGGAACCCCTATAATAACTAGTAGTTATTTTTTTTAAAATATAAGTACTGCGCTAAAAGCGTAGCTTTAATTTTTTTTTTAAAAAAAAGAAGTATATATATACTTTTTCTTTATATATAATAAAGTTACTATTAATAACTACCTCTAGAGATAGGTAAACTTTTTTAGTATAACTAGTCTTAGTTATACTTACTAGCCTAAGTAGTTACTATTTTAACTTAAATTAAAGATAAGTCGCTTTAGAAGACCCCTAATTTAAGTTTAAGTATATATTAGAAGGTTTAAAAATAGACCTATACTGCCCCTAAATATAAATAAAGGGGTCTATTTAGAAATTTTAATACTTAGCTATACTTTTTTAGTTATATATAGTTTTATTTTAGCTAAGACTACTACTTTTAGCTTAGCTATCTTCTTTAACTATCCGTATTTTATTACTTAAACTTTACCTACTCTAACTACTATTTATATATTTAAAGTCTTATAAAAAAATAAAAAGATACTATAGTCTATTATCTATATTTTATTTTTTATATACACTCCTAACGTCTATTTAGACTATTAATAAGTATAGCTAAATTTTAGTTATTCTCTCTACGTTTAATAGTATAGTAAAAACTAATATACTAGATAGTACTTATGCTATATTTAGGTAGCAGAAATTAGCCTATATCTCTAGTAATAAGCTAAGTAATAGTATTAGTAAAGAGTATAATTTCTATACCCTTACCGCTAAACTAATTACTTTAATCTAGATATACGTATAATAAGACTAGATTAGATTAGTCTAGATATAAAGGTATATATATACTCCTCCTTTTTTAAAACCCCTTTTAGTCGCCCTGAGCTACCACAGCCACACTATTTGTTTAATTAATATATAAATATATATATAGATTAGTCTAGAATTAAGAATATATTAGATAAGAGTATATTTATATAAAGATAAACTCTTAGAGTATTAAACTACTTAACCTACTAAAATAGGAGCTAATATTTAGTATATTTAAAAAGAAGTTTAAGTCGCTAAAGAGGCGTAGTATTATAGTATATTACGCTTATTAATTAATAAAAAGAAATATAATATAGTTTCTGTACTAATAGAGCACTAATAGTAAATAAAATAATTATATTTAATTTTTAAATATAGCGCTGCTATAACCTTATAAGCGGCTTAAAATTTATATAGGAGTAAAGTAATTTTATATATAAATATTATACCGTATAGAAATAATTAGAGTATATTAAATATAAATTTAAAAAAAAGCTAGAATTAAGTAAAAGTTAACGGATTACTAGTCTAGCCAGTAATTACTTATTAAAGGAGGAATAGACTATATTATAAGCGTTATAAAGAGAAATTTAGCTCTAAATAAACTATTTAATAGAAGTAGTCTAGGTAAGTATATAAGTAGATTAAAGTACTAATTTACTAATTCGCGATAAACTTTCCTTTAATTTTAAAAAATAATATAATTAAAAAGTATAATAGAATAATAAATATTAAGTTTAGTAATAGTGTATTAAAGTATTAAAAAAGTAATTATTACGCGGCTACTAGTATTATATTAAATAATATAGTAATTTTAATACTTCTAGTATATATACTCTCTTTAAAAAGGGTATAGTAAGTATTTATTATAGTAAGTAGTATTCTAATACTAGTTAAGTAGTCTAATATTAATATTTTATAAAAAGCTATTATTAGCAGAAGACTAACTACTTTTAAATATAATAAATAAATTACTATTAATACGTAAATAAATATACTATTTATCTAATATAATTATCTCCTTAATAAAAGTACCTAATATTACTTTTAAACCAAAGCTAGAGGACTTTTATTTAGTAAAATAGTAAAGGTTGTTAAATTAATAGGTAGAGAGCCTGATACACGATTATATACCTACGCCTAAGCTAACGCCTCTGCAATAGTTTCGGACCCATCCTCCACCCTATAGAGTCTTGGAAACTATCCTAAGGATTCACGAACCCCTTTCCGCCTTTTAAGTGATGCGCCTTTTTATCCGCATCTTTAGGTCTCGCTGCTACGGCCGCCAGATTGCTGACGGCAGTATATAAGCCCGCAGATACAAGACCTGCGCCTCCCGCCGTACTCATCTTGACCGTAAAAGCAAACTTGGGCGTCTGCCACGAGCTCCTTGCCGCCGAAGACGAAGGGCGCGAAGCCGAACTGTAAAAAAGAAATCGTTCGCCGCGCTGCAAACCGTTATAGAAGGTGCGATCCACCGTCTCTTTCACAAAGCAAGAGCCCGTCGATGTATTCCCGACTCGCGAGTAAGAACCGCAAACTCTTGTTCTCAACGCAGAAGCCTGTGTGCGATACAACAAGCGCGAAGACATAGGCTTCAACCCTAGGCTGCTGGGCCTATACCGTCTTGGCACACTACGTGCGCATGAACAGCGCGTGCGCACCCTAACATGCCATGCCCGGCTAACAACATGAGGCTGTAGAGCCCTATACAATAGTAAATATCGCGAGATTTTTTAGTAGAGAGGTTTCCTAGACTTATAAATAATTACTATTAATTTAGATTATAAAAATCTACTTAGTATTCTAATTGTTTAGCTACTGCGTAATAAAAGCGTTGCTAGCGCACCTACTAACTTATTTACGCGTATAGATACTAGCGTAGGCTTTTTTTTCTAACTAGGCCTAATAGTAGACTTTAAAGCCTTCTTATTACCCTTTTTAACTAATTTAACGTAATTTTAAAATTATTATTAAGTCCTATAAGCCTATTATCTAAAAAGCTTTATAGTAGCCTATACGGTCTTTTCTTTTACGTATACCTCTATAGCTACCGCCCGCATAACGTGCTTCTCCTATAATAGTTAAGCCTTAAGTTATTAAATACTCCTTTATAGCTCTAATTACTGCTTTTTCTAGTATTATAATTATTAATTTTTAGTTTTTTATTAATAAAAAGCCTTACGCGCTGTCTATACCTATATAAATAACTAAAAAATAGCTCCTTTATACTACCTATTAGGTTCTTAAATAGGTAGAGTTTTATTCTTATTTTAGTGCCTTTTCTAAATAATAAGGGCTTATTATAAACCCTAATTCTTATAGTCTATAAGTTACTTTTATATACAGGGGGGTGAAAAAAAGAAAGAGTAATTAAAAAAGATACCTTTTTTAAAGTTATATAACTCTTTAATTAGTAAGCTAAAAAATACGAAAAAAATAGCGTTTTAAAGAGAAGGACTAGGAGATTCTATTCACCCTATTAGGGGCTGCTTACTAAGGGGTTCAGGGGTAAAAAAAAATCAGTAAAGATAGAAAATTTTTACGACCCTACTTTAGGCTATTATAACTTTTTATTTAAGGTGTAAAATTTGCTTATTTTTATATATATAATAATAGATAGTAAGGTATATTAGTATATTAAATATTTTTATATATTTATATATTAATTATATAATTATATATAAAAGTCACTTTTTCACATTTTTAATAATAAACTAGTAAATAATATATTACTACTACTTAGTATAGTACCCCTAAGATTCTATAAGTCCTTAATAATAGCTAGGGAGTAAGAAACTATAATTATTAATAACGTTTTATAATTTTATATTTTACTATTTAAAAATAGCTCTTTAATAGCCTCTATACTTTCTAAACTTAACCCTATACCTAAATTATCCTTTTTATTATTATTTAGTCTAGATTGTATATAATTCTATATATTTTTTATATAGGCTAAATTAGTGTTATAGGCTAGGTAAAAATAAATATATGTTTTAATTATTCTTAAATTAGTTTAAAACGTCCATTATTATATAAATAAGGGTATTAAGTTATTAATATTACTTATATAAATTAATATTAATATAACGCTTATAATTATAAAATAATGTAATAATATATATATATATATTTATATTATTATATTAAAAAAACTATAAAAAAATCTATAAAGTTACTTACTCCTTTTTATCTTTCGTTTCAGTTTAGATATAAGAATTCTTTTTATATAGTCTTTACTAGTAAAAGAAATAGATAAATTAGGTATTTTAGTAAATACTAAATTACTTTTATCTTTTAACTAAATAGCGTTTAAAATTTAGCATATGAAATTATAACTAATAAAATAATTAATATAACTAATATTAAAAAACTAACACTATAGCGTAAAAATATATAAAATGTAATATATTAAAATATATTAAAATATTAAAATAACTTACTTTTTTATTAGGTAATAGCTAGTTCTTTTTCTAACTCTAATTTTACACCTTTTTTTATTATACACCTCTCTAATCTCTCCTATGTATAATACTAACTTCTTAGAAAATATTATTTTCTTTTAAGTTTATACTTTTAATATTTATAATATTCTCTTTAGCGTATTTTAATATATCTTTCTACGTTTTCTCTGTTAAATATAGATTTTTTTTATTTATTCTAATATTATAACACTTCTGTTTTTAAATACTATTATAATATTATTTTTATAATAAGTAGACTATTTTCTAATTATTATCTTTTATTTTCGTATTTAGGACTTTTAATTAATTCTTTATTAATAATTTTTTTTACTCTTTAAATAATCTTAGGAACTCTACGACTTTTAACTTTATCTATATTATTATTATTATTATTTTATTTGTAATAGATTATATAGTATTATAAGTACTATTAGGAGTTCTTTTAAAGTAAAAATAATTATTAGAATATAAGTATTTGCTTTTAAAAGAAGATTAACTTAAAATTTAAATTTTATTACATATCGCGCTATACTAAAAAATAGCGGCCTAGGTTTATAAATTTAAAAAGATATTATTATATACTATAATATTAATAATATATTACGTAATTAGTGATTATATAAGCAGTAGCTATATTTTTATTATTAATATAATTTTATTATTAGATTACTAATATACTTCGAAAAAATTATCACGTGACCTATACTAGGCCAAAAAGGATATAGTTATAATTTTAGTTTAATATATTTACAAACTAAAAAGTTATAAAACCCTTAAAAAGTAGTTAAAAAAATTGCTATATTTAGGTAATTTTAATTTATTATAGGTAATGTATATAACGTAACTAAAATCCTTATATAAATCTCTATTATTTTCTCTTTATAACGGTATTACTTACGTATTTTTAGGCTTAGTAATTAATTTTATATAATTTTTTAAAAATAGTATCTTTTTTAATTACTCTTTCTTTTTTTCACCCCCCTGTAAAGATAAAGTGTACTATATAACTTAGTTTTTTTTACCTCTTTACTACCTCTTATAGTTATAATTAGACTGGCGAACGGGTCTCCACATCGGGATCTTAAAATCTAAAATATCTCTTTAACTAAAAGAGTTATAAAAAAACTTTCTATTAGTAAAATATAGATCTAACTTAAATCTATATTTTACTAATAGAAAGTTTCTTTATAACTCTTTTAGTGAAGGAGATATCTTAGATTAGAGTAAAATGTGGAGACCTATTTCTTAGTAAGACGGGTTGCTTAATAACTTTTTATAACTCTTTTAGTTAAAGAGATATTTTAGATTTTAAGATCCTAATATGGAGACCCGTTCGCCATAGTAGTTATAATAGCCTTTATAAGCTAATCTATTTTACGCTAGTCTAATACGCTAAATACTAATATAAAGCTCTTATATAAGTCTAGCTATAAAAAAGTCTCTCTATTAAATTAGCTAAAAATAAATATTAGATCTAGTAGCTAAATACCTATATACTAAAAAGTCTTAGTAATTAATTATAGTATTATATAAATAGTCTAGAACCTCTAAAATAGGCTAAAAAAAATTTTTTAATAATTATTAATAGTTCTTAGCTTCTATATAGGTATAAAGAGATTTCGTTAGAGTAGGTAGTAAAGACTTAAAAATAACTATATTTAAGCTAGCGAACGGGTCTCTACATCGGGATCTTAAAAACTAAAATATCTCTTTAACTAAAAGAGTTATAAAGAAACTTTCTATTAGTAAAATATAGAGCTAGGTTAGCTATATATTTTACTAATAGAAAGTTTCTTTATAACTCTTTTAGTTAAGGAGATATCTTAGATCGGAGTAAAATATAGGACCTATTTCTTAGCAAGACGGGTTGCTTAATAACTTTTTATTTATTAGAGTTATAAAGAAACTTTCTATTAGTAAAAGATAGAGCTAACTTAAATCTATATTTTACTAATAGAAGGTTTCTTTATAACTCTTTTAGTTAAAGAGATATTTTAGATTTTGAGATCCTAATGTGGAGACCCGTTCACTACACTAACTATATTTAAAAGCTATAGTATATAAGTTAAATAAAGAGGAAATACTATAAAGAGTATTTTATTCTAGTTATAATAGTTAATAAAATTTATTATAATATAAAATCTATAGCTATTAAGGATTAGGAGATACTAGGCTTATTAAACTTATTTAGTTTTCTCCTTTATATAGTAATTAAACACCTATTTTAGCTATTAAAGACTTATCTTATTATTTAACTAGCTAGAGGTAGATAAGGTAATAAAGACTATATAGTATTAAAAATTAATTTCTTTTACCTAGCTTAACTATAGGCTCTAGAAATTAGACTAATAGATTAGTAATAAATTTAAAGTAGATTTATTAGCGTATATATATATAATAAATAAAATCTACTCTTTATTTTTATTCTATACAGCTTACTATATATTCTTAGTCTTATATAATAGCCTATTAAAAGTACGCTTTAAGTAGAAGGTAATATTAAATAAAAAGCCTTT
Organism: Pleoardoris graminearum; assembly: GCA_030770415.1. Lineage (NCBI taxonomy): Eukaryota > Fungi > Ascomycota > Dothideomycetes > Pleosporales > Didymosphaeriaceae > Pleoardoris > Pleoardoris graminearum. The sequence continues at coordinate 174,058 of JASEKS010000202.1, forward strand.
TTTATTTATATTATATATATACTTAGGCTGTACGTTATACTAAGCTATTTTTTTATATAAGTACTTAAAGTAGAGTCTATATTTTACTTTTAAATTAGTCTTATAACAGTTACTATTAATTCCAGTTATCTATTATAATATAAGTAAGTTACTATTATAGTTAATAAATTAGGTAACCTATATATAACTAATAGGCTATTTAGCTATAAATAAGGTAAAATTTTATATTATTATACGTGTAGGAGAAAGGCCTTATTTAGTTATCTTTTTTATATACTATAGAAACTCTTTTTCTTATTTAAGGCTAAGTTTACGGCGATTATTAAGGGCAACTGCATATAACTATATAATACCTTAGTGCCGGCGCGTTAATGTTAAACGTATAACACTATACTTTTTCGTAATTTAAGTATATAAGAAAAATTCTCCTAGGCTTCGCGATTTAATTTTATCTATTACAGCGTTAATTAGATCTATATTAGTAGAGTTATGACGCGTTAAAAAGTAGACTCAACATATAGTGGGGTGCGCACGCGCTGTTCATGCGCATGCAATGTGCCAAGACGGTATACATACCACGCGAAGGATCCTTCGCAGCACAACTGGCTGTGCCCTCTCGTCCGCGTCTTCGCACACGGCACCTCCCACAGCAGAAAACCGCCCAAACCCTGCCTCCAAACTACCCGCTTCGACGGCGGGGCGTATGCGGTCGCTGCGGCTTCTGTTCGTGATTGGTCAATGACGACACCACCCCATGGAAGTAGAGACGGATCCGAGGCGTCGTCGTTAACTCCGTTCGCGCAGGAACGCCGGCGTTCCGGACAGATTCTTTGACTTTGATCCGAGCACGCGCATCCAAGTTATTGATAGCTACGGCGGCCGGTGAACGTCGGAGATTCAACCGAATGTGCTGCGGGCGCTCATCTCTATTGCATCTGTCAGATAGAACGAGCGCGTTGAGGTCGGACCTGCACAATCGAGCAGGGACCACAGCACTGATGGCACTAGCCCAGGGGTCAATCCTAAACGAACAGAGTAGATAGACAAGAATACACAATCATCGCTCATCAATAGATTTTATCGCATGCAAGCATTTTATCTAACAAAGGCAAGGCACGGACTAGCTTAAAAGCGGAACAGGGACTAATCAGCAACTAAGAAACTGGAATAAGGGCAGAGTGTATATGCGATTGTAGCACTAGACTACCTAAAGACATACTCTCTCCACTTCTTCTTTTCAGGCCACATTTCATCCTACGTCTTCCGTAACTGCTTCCACTGTTTTCGCTCTACCCGCTTTTCTGCCCACTTTTCATTAACCGCCAACCCCTCCCGACCGGCCTCAGTCTTATCCTATCCTCTCCAACTTCCTTCTCCACAGCATCAACGCTGCCCACGCCTTGTTCTGCTCCAAAAGCCCACAGCAGCGGCAGCGGATTTGACTTCCACACGGGCGTATCCATGGTCGTGAATATGGTCCCAATGACGAACACGACAGTGATGAGGTACACGGCTGCGGGGAGTATGAACCACCTGAAGTCTACGAGGATAACGCTGGTCGGGTACGTGTAAGTACCCAACGCTACGTCGTCGGGTTTCCGAAAACTGTGGCCCGTCATGCTCGGTCAGACAAAACGAAACAAACAGGAAGATGGCAGGTTAGAGAGGGAGAGAGGCATGATCGGAATTAGTCTTCACTTACCTATCCGACAGACTACTAGCTATATTAGCTAAAGTCTCATTGAATCCTAATAACGGCCCAGAAGGGAAGACGCCTCCCCAACTCCTTTTGCCTCTTTTAAGACTATGACCGTTGACACACGAGCTTACTACAGACTCCGTAAGAAGCGGCACCCATCGCGTACTGTACTGGATGTCATTGACGTCCATATCTGAATACGAAGCCGAACCGTTAAAAAAAGTCCTCATCTGCGCAGACATGAGCTCCATGGTTGCCTCATCGACGCAGAACGGTGTATCCTCTCCGGGCATCTCCGTGCAAGAAGCCGGCGCATCCGCCTTGGTTGTGTTCTTGTACCACGTCAGAGCGGTTGTGTAGCTGTGTCGTGTCGTGTCGGTGAAGTGGCGGGAATCGACAGTGGCTGATAGGTTCATCATGCACATCTGGAACGTGCCTTTGAACGCGGTCCAGTGTGAGGGATTGCTTCTGCCGGTGCGGCCTTTGGACTTGCACTCGTCGTAGTAGAGATAGTATATCTCTGCGAGGTTGGGCAGATTGGTGTCCTCGGCAGTCGTCGTAATTGGGCCCGATGCTGACGTGTTACCACTTCCTTGCGCGTAGACATACGACCCGGACTGGAACGAGGGTGGGTCGGCGTCCCTAGGTAGGAAGTCCTTGAGTGCGGGGAGCGTAACGCGATCTCCGTCCTTGGTAATTTGGTCTGAAATGTTGCTGGACGACCAGCACAAGGCGAGTGTGTAGAACGCGCCCCATTCGCATGTTCCGGCGCTCCCGCAAGATCCCATAATCGTGGAAACCGAATCGGAGTATGTCAAAGCGTGGCTTTGATATCCATGTCCTTGGATGCCGCTAAGTATGGCGGCATCCAAAATTGGATCTACTTTGTAGGAAACTGAGAAATTATAGTACAAATCAGCACGACGAAAAGAAAAACAGAAAACGGCACATTTTTTTCCGCGCGTAGAGATAACGTACCATTCGTTTCGCTGTCCACTAAAGTCTGCAAACTAGACATATTCTCCCTGATGTCCCTCGCGATTGGCATATTCGCCTCCTTTGAATTATGAAGAACGGTCGTCTTTTCCCCGATCTGGATCGCCTGCTGCACAAACGGGGGAAATAAAAGCATCAAAATGGTTGACATGGCTCCGAGAGAAACAAGGCGCTGCCTCTGAGCGAGATGCCAGAGTAGTCGTAGACTCCCGTCCGGACCTCTGCTCGCCTGATCGAATTGATATAAGTCAACGACTCGCTCGCTGCTTCGTCGATACCACGTCCTGAATTGCAATTGCTTTAGCTCTTTGATCTGGCTTACTGCATCACGTATACATGACATATTGGATACCATATTTTAGTTCAATTCAGCGAGAAATAAGATGAGAGGAAAAAAAATCTCACCATTTCGATTGCCCAATGCAAGACGCGATAGGCACCAGGAGTGCCGACTGCACAATCTGCGTCAAAGCCGCAATCACAGCAGTTAGCTGGAACGATACGCTTCCAAATGGCAGCACTGGGGGCGGCTTATTCTGGTACCGGATCAGCAGCCCCAAAATCGCGAAAAAGGCCCCGGTTCCCAGGAGAAAGGTGGCGAGTTCCCATCGCCAGAGCCGGAGCAGGTTGGGAGAGTTGGCCCGTTGCTGTTGCTGTGGGATTGGGGGGTCTTCTTCTTCCGTCGAAGAGAGGGATGTCTGCATGCCGGAAATGTGGAAGGCGTGGGGCTTGGTGATGGGGTGATGGCTTGGTGCTTCCGATACGTTTTCCATAATGGGGATGGGGTCGTAGGTGCGGTGTTTTGCGGATCCGGTCATGTTTTCTGTCCAACAATCATTCATATGGGTTAACGCGATCGTCGAACAAAGCCGGCTGTCTACCTAATCAGTAAAACCTCAGTAGAGAATTCAGGACAGATGTGATCGTCCCAGAGATACAGTACCGTAACGACTTCTAGCAGTAGCTCGCCAACCCGAACGAATCTCCTGAGACCACGAAGAAACCGCCGACAAAAGCTTAGCTCAAGTGAGCGCGGGGTGCCTACCGCTATTTAAGTCCAATTTCGGCTTCACTTTCAGCCCCCTCGGTCCTGCGTGCTCCGTTGCACTGGTATGCATTATCCATCTCCAATGGTTCCCCATGTAAGCGAGCCTTTTTGGCCCCCAAAAACCGTAATTAAGCGCACCTCTCCGTTGAGTGGTCGAGACCTGTCCCCCATGCTCGACTTCTCGAATCAGGAAACCGATCGTTCTCTCGTGCGAGAAAAATTCGCATACCGTGAGTTGAGAGTCAACGCGTAACATTAATCAGCAATCCTAACACAACCACGTAACCTATAAGGGCAGGAGAGCCCGAACAGAGTATATCTTTATAGGATAAAAAGTAGGTATAATATCTTAAATTAACTATATAAAGATAAATAAAAGATAAGCTTTTTTTTAATAGAGCTATGCTTTTATATAAATATCTATATTTATAAAGAAATAATTATTATTACTATATAGGTATATCTATTAAATAGCTCTATAAGGTTCTATATATAATAAAAAAAAAGAAAAAAAAGTAATAAGTATATAATTATATAATTAAGATTATATAATTAAGTTAAATAATTAAAATAATTAAATTAGAATTATATAATTAAGATTATATAATTAAAATTACGTAATAAGTATTATATAATAAAAATTATATAATTATATATATGTTACGATTATAGAGATCCTAGGAGAAAAATTACTATATATAGGTGCTAAGTAAACAGCCACCGGTCTAGATTTAATTTTAGAAATAATTTAATTTAGCCCGGTCTTATTTTAAACTATATTATTAACTTATAGTCTAATAGAGGGATTTCTATAATATAATTATAAATTTACTAGTATCTCTTATCTATTATTATATTTATTATTTAAAAAGTTTATCTTTAAACTTATATCGCTAAAAAGTTTTATTAAAATAAAAATTACCTACATGAATCTATTACGTATAAAATTTTATATAAAAAGCTCTAGCCATTCGTAATAAGGGCTACGAAAAGACAGTTAATAGGTAAAAAAAGACTAGATTTAGTAATAGATAAGATACGCACCTAGCTTAAAATAGAATAAAATATAGAGATAGTATTATTTAAAAAGAAAATTATAATAAAAGCTAAAAGATTAATAACTTTAACGCTATATAAGATTAGAAATATATATAAATATTTTATTTAGGTTATATAAAATAATATATATCAGAAGTTGTAATCTTAAAAAAAAAACTTAGTAATAAAAATAAAATTTAAAATACTATTTTATACTACGACTAATTAGAGCTATTATTATAAAACTACTATTATATAAAGAGAGGTAAAGTGTAGTGTTAAGTCACTAGTCTAAAAAAGGTATAGGCAAAAAAAAATTATTTTTCTAGATATAATTAAAAAAATAAGCGTATATAAGAACGGTAAAAAATATTTTTATTTTAGTTAGTAAAATTATAGCTACAGCGTACTTAGTATATAGCTTAGTATATTAAAAATTTAGTATACTATAGAGCTATTATTATCTCTACTTCTTTTTTTTCTTTAGACTAAACTACTATAGTACTACTATACTATAATATACCTATCCTACTATATTATTATTATTATTATTATTATTATTATTATATAATAGTATTTAGTATATTAATATAGATACCGGCGTAGTATTTATTCTTAGTAGTATAACTTATAGGGTATAGTTAGCTAATAATATTTATAAGTATACTAATAGTAACTTTATATATTATAATTAATCTTAATAAGACTATAATAACTATACCTTATATACCTGTTTATAAAAGTATATTTAATAATAACCTGTACGTATAAGTAGTAAAGACAGCTATAAAATATTTTTTAAGTATATTAGTGTACACTATAGGAGTCCTTAATATATTAAAAAAGAAATACTATAACGCCGCGTACCGCCTACTTACTAAAGCTAAAAAAAATAAAAGAGATAAAAGAGATAACTATATAGAAATAAGAGTAGGAGAAAGTATTAAATTATACTTACTAGTATAGCATGTCTAGATACGGTACGTTATTATAGATAATATTAACTTAGCTATACTATAAGGTACTAAGCTGTAACAGCTTATAGTAAAATTATATAAAAAAGAAATACTACAGTGTAGCTAGTGGCTACTGGCTTACGCCTTTATTATCTCTTTTTTTATACACCTCCTTATACCCGTGTATATAGTAAAAGCATATATATCCTTATACTATTACTTTACTTTTAGGCTAGCCTACATCCTTTTTAACTTACTTTTAACAATTATAATATAAAAAAGAGATAGTAGAAGAATAAGAGATAGATTTTATACTAGAAATAATAGACGTGGTATAGTTAGGGGAGGTACTTAATATAGTAGTAACTACTAAATTAGTAAATATAATAGCTACTACGCGTTAAAAGAAAAAAATGATAAATAAGTATATTATATTATATATACGCCTAAGTATCGGTAGGCGTTTATATATTAATAAGTTAGGTAGAGGATTCGGAGGACTGTCTATAGTTAAATAAATAATAGCTCTTTAATACTATTTATACCTAGTAAAAGATTAACTTAATAGTTAAATATAAGGTAATAACTATTATTTACGGTAGGTAAAGCCGTAAAGACGCTACTAACTACTATAACTTAAATCTAGAAATACCTCTAAGCGCGTAGTACTTATAGTTTCTTTTTATTTTTATATACTTATCTATTACTTAAAGAAAGCTAATTTATAATAGAGTAGCTCTATAGAAAATAGTACTAATATTTATAATACTATTCTAGAACCTATAGTAGGCTCTACAGTTAAATATACTTAAAGATATAAATTAATTACTTTAAATAAATATTATATTTTTAGAAAATTACCTATATTATAAAATAAATAATATACTTTAATAGTTTTTCTTAGACTAGAATCTACAGTTCCTCTTTAACTTTATTTATAATTTAGTTTTTATATTAACGCTTAGTTAGTTATAGAAAGATAATTTACTTAGTTATTTATAAATAATACTAAATAATCTATTACTAACGTAAATAACTATAACTTTTTAAAATATACCTGCTAGTTTAGTTAATAAGATTTAGTTAATATCTAAAGAGTAATATTCTATTACTACGCCTAAAATAGAAGTATAATATACAAAAGAGTATTTAAGTAGTAATAGTAAAATATTAAATCTAGCTAGTAAGCTAGAGAAACTAAAAGAGTAAGTTAGTTTAATTAAAGAAAAAATAAGGTAACGTTACTCTATTTACTAATTTTTTTTATTTATTTCTAATAGTAGAGCAGATATATTACTAATATTTAGGCCTATATTAAGGAATTCTAAGAATAGACTATAGAGTTTAAGTAAATAGCAGAGACTCTTATAATAAAAATAAATAACTTTAAGTCTAAAAACCTATAAATTTACTCTTATTTTTTAAACTTTTACTCTAGTCCTTAGCGTTAGTAGATACCTAATTACTAAGGCTAAATAATTAAAATATATTACGTACGTCCACTGTAACGTAGTTTTTTTAATTTAACAAAACTAAAATAGAGACGCTAAGTTACTTTTATATATAAAAAATTTTTTTACCGACAGTATAATTACTAAAAAGAAAATATAATAAAGAGGCGGTAAGCTTTATATTTAAAATATATATTAATTTTATTTATTTATATCTATCTTTTAAAACTATATTTACACTATTTAGATTTTTCTTCTTTAAATATAAGCTAAGCTTATTTTATAGTCTTTTTTTTTAAGTATTTATTTAGTACCTTCTATATTACTAGTAACCCTTTATAGACTTTTTTTATAATATTTAATACTAGATATAAGTATTTATAGTGGCGTAAGATATACTACTATAATAAATAATTTTCCTTTATAAACTTTTTAAGAATTTTAAAATAGTTTCTATTTTAAAACCTCTTTACTTACTATATTAAATTATTAATAGAGAAATCCTCTTAGTTTTTAAAATAATTTTATAGATTTTATAATTTAGAATTAGATTTACTATCTATTTCCTAATTCTATAATGAGTAGACATAGATAGCTAGTAATAGTAATAGTAATATATAGCTTATTTAAATATAATTTATTTTAATAGAAATACTTATTTTTAAAGTAATATTTAGAGGTAGTAGTTTAGTGTCTTTTCTATTCTTATTTAGTTCTATCCCCTCTAGGTGTAGAATAGGGCTACTTTTTTTTACTATTATTTATAGTATTATATTTATATATCTCTTAGCTTTATATAAAGATTTTACTAGAATTTTAAAAAACTATCCCTTATCTTTAACTTAATATTCTAAATCTAAAGTATTAATTTAGAAGATTAATATATTATAATATACTATATATCTTACCTTATTATAATACGGCTAAAGAAGTCTACTATTAAATTTTTTTTTTTAAGAAAAGCCTAAGTTAATTTTATTTAAAAGCAGCTAAAGGCAGGGTAATAGCTGTTAGAATATTTAAGCCAGCTAATTTAAACTAAACTACTTTTAGAAGATATGTGGCTCCCTTACTAAAAATAGTAGTAATAGGCAATTTAAAAGAAAATTTTTAGAAAGTATATATATTTATATACTAATCGAATAAATAGTGTGGCTGTAATAGCTATATAGGCGACTAAAAGGAGTTTTAAACAAGAAGGACTATATATATACCTTTATACTTAATATATTAAAAAAGTTTTATAAAGTATTAGTTAATTATAATTACAGGAAATATTTTATTAAATTAAAAACTTTTTTATTTTTTATTTATTTAAGTAATTTGCTTTTTTACTAAATATACTAATAATTTCTTATAACTTAGTATAGTAAATAAGTTTATTTATCTTTATTAGTAAATTAGTATAATAATAGAGACACAGACGTATTTAACGTCTACCTTTATTTAGAATATCTCATCTATATTAAAAAGTATAATAAAGGTAATCTAAAATTAATACTTTTTTTACTTTACTAGTATATATTTTAGGTTTATTATTTAATTATATTTATATATTAATCGAATAAATAGTGTGGCTGTAGTAGCTCGGGGCGACTAAAAGTGGTTTTAAAAAAAGGAGGAGCATGTGTATACCTTTATTTATTTAATTATAGTTTTACGGCTTTCTATACTACTATAGCCTTTTTTTTAGCCGGTAAGTTTAGTAGAGATTTATTAATAGCCGATTATTAGGTGTATATTATTTTATATTATAAGTCTAAGGAGACTTCGCAGCTAGTAGCGAGAGTAAAATTTTAAATAATAGCCTTCTTATCCTTAGCTAAAGTTACTAATAGAGTCTTAGTTCTTTTATTACTACTTAAACCCGTAATAGGCTTACTACGCGCCTTAAAATTATTATATTATTTAATGTCCCCTTTTATAAGACTATCTCCTTTATCTAGTATACTTAAGGGGGTATTATAGTTTATTATAGAATTAAACTTATAATTACCATTTTATTTAGTACCCTTTTTATCTCCTATTAGTATTTTTATTAGCGTTATAATAGTTTTACTTTTTATATAAATATTTACTAAAAGTTTACTAAGTATATTTAAGGTGCCACCTTTATTACTATTATATTTAAAAAGGTTACGCTTTGCTATAATTATTTTTTTATAAATCTTATTAAATATATAAATAGTGCTCTCTATAGGGAGTTTATTATAAATTAAAATTTTACCCGTTCTACTAGTATTATTTATTTATAATATAACTATCTCCTCTAATTAAAGGTATAGGCTTATATTAATATTAAGCTAAAAAAAGGAGAATAATATAATTCTTAAGTATTTAAAATAAATTTTACTTTTACTATCCTATCGCTTTAGTAATACATAAAAAAAATTTTATAGTAAAAATTTAAAACAGAATTAAATAAGTTTTTAAATTACTTTATAGTTTAAAATGCGAAAGAGTCTATAATATAAAAAACATAAGTTTAAAAACAGGGACGTTACTAGCTTAAAAATAATAAAATATATATTTTTAAAAGGTGCTGTACCGTATTTATACTATTTTCTATTATAATATTTTTACTAATTAATCTTTTTATTACGTATAAAAAATACAACGCAATTAACTATTAATAATTACTTTTTTATATAAATTAAATAAAATTTTAATTTACCTTCTACTAGCGGCGTATATATAATAGTAGTAAAATTATATAATATTTAACTAAAAGTTTTACTATATATAGCTATTAGGGATTCTAATACTATAAGGGACTTAATTCTATTTTATATAACCATAGTATAGTAATTAAATTTATAAAACTTTATATATAAATATTTCATTAAAAATAGAAGAGAGTAGAACTATTTTATATACTTATACTAATATTCTTTTATAAGAAAAACGCCCTCCTTACTAAAAGAAATAGTAGTAACTATAAAAAAGATTTAGTATTACTAAAATTTTATAAAATACTAGACTAAGGACTATACTATTCTTAATTATTAAAAATCTTATTACGGTCTACCTACGCTAGTAAATAGATTAGGGTTAAGTTAGAGTTAGGTTAGCTTACGTAAGGCTCTAACCTAACTATACCTTTAACCTATTTTTTTAACGCTAGTATAGGTTAGAATTAGGTTAAAATTATATAAACTAAGAGTTAGAGTGAAATAGAAGTTATATAGACTATAAATTAAAATTAAATTATAAAATTTAGATTAGGATCTTCTAATTAGGGTATATATTATAGTTAGTTATTATAGTCTATTATAGTTTATAAAGTAAATAGTTATATTTAAGCTATAATATAGTTTTTTTATTATTTATACTATACTGTATACTAAATTATAAAAGTTAAAAATCTAGAATTTTTATTATACTTTACTAAGTATCTAAGCGCCAGACGCGAATTTTTAGTTTAAATAATAACTCTTTTAGCGTAAATATAATTTATATTATAGTTTATAATAGTTAGTATATAGTAAATAATATAATATAGATTATTATACATTTAAAATATCTAATTAGAAAGGCTTTAGAGGCTTCTTATATAGTTTCTAATATAAAAAATAAAAATTAATAATTTTTATTAAAAAATTCTATAGTAGTAATTTCGCGGACTAGTTAAGTAATAAATATTTTTTTAATTAGTAAGCCGGTTTTTTATTAATAGCGTTTAATTTTATAGAGGGCAATAGCTATATAATATTAATATTTAACTATTATTAAAAGCTGTAATAACTTACTTTCTAGCTTAAATTAGTATTTTTTTTTAGGGTATCTCTATTAGTAATACTAATAAATATTTTACTTTTTATACTTTTACTACTAGTAGTTACTTTCTTAAATTTTTTAAAAGCTTTAAGAGCTTTTTTAGACTATTATTTACTAAAAAAGGTAAAATTTTTATTATAAGCTAAATAGGTACGCGATATTATAGAGGTAGAGTAAATAATTAAATATATATTAAGCTATTATAATTATATATAATAATAAAAAGTAGGTAGTTAAGTTAGTAGTAGAGTAAGTAAAAATAATAATTAAATATATATACGTAATTAGGCTAGTAGTATATAGGCTACTACTAGTACTACTACCTAATTATATATAAACTACTTTTTAGATTAGACTAGTATTTTTTACTTTTACTACTTTACTATATTTTATCTTATACCTAACCTACATATTATTATATACTTTTATTATATTAGTACACCGTATTATAGATTCTATTAAGTAAAAGACTTTTAATTATATAAATAGACTACTATTATCTCGTAAAATTAAAATTCTATTAAATTTTAAATATAATAAGTAGGATAAGCTTACCGGAGTAATTAATATAGTTATTTATAATAGTATTTTTTAACTAGTATAGGGTTTTGCTAATAAAATAGATAAAATTAATAAAATTTTTAGAATATACGGTACAGGTAACTTATAAAAAAATTATTTAATAAATTTATAAATAATATTTAAGGGCTAGCTAAGCTTAAGCGCTCGCGCTATAGTATAAAGAGATTAATTAAATATAAAAAATATTAAAAAAAAGGCCTTAAAAAAAGCTATTATAGTAAATTATTTAGTAAAATCCTAACTTATAAAAAAGCTTAAGGTAACTAAATAAAATACCTAAAAAAAAGTAATTAGAATAAAATTTAATAAGCTTAAGAAAAAGAGGTTTTATAATAAAAAGAGTAGGAAGTTATTACAGCTATTTATTATAGTCTTATACTAATATAATATAGCTAAGTAGCTATAAATAAAGCTTAAACGTATTTTTAAAAAATAGAAAAATATTATATTAGAAGTTAATAATAGGTAGTATATAAAAGTCTTAAAAAAGCTCTATTAAATTACTATAAGTAACTCTAATAAGAAAACTAAAAGTTATATAGTAACTTATATATATAGAATAGGTAGTATTTTATAGAAGATTATATAGAATACGTATTTAAAGAAATTAAAAAAGCTAAAGTTAAATATATTTAAAAGTAAAGAGACTAAGAATAAGTAGTATATCTTTATAAAAAATATAATATTAAAGAAGCTAGTAATAGTAATAGCTAAAAATTAGAAGTAAGTTTATTATATTATTTTATTATATATACGTACTAATTACTATAGAGAGCGTAAGCTAATATCTTTTAAAAATCTTTTTAGTAATAGTAATATAACTCTTAAGGCTAATAAACTATATATTTTAGGTAATAAAAGTAATAAGTGCGAGAAAGAGGTTAATAATAATTTAAAAATTAATAAGTATTATAAGGGGCTTAGTAATAAATATAAGATAAAAAAATAGTAGTAAGAGTTATAGATAAAACTATAGGTATAGAATAAAAAGTTTTCTAAAAAGAGTAAATAAAATAGCACTTCTAAGATAATATAAAAGAGTTTCTTTAATAATAATATATAAGTAGAGATTATTAAATAGTACTACTAGATTAAAATAATTTATACGTACCCTAATATTAGCGTACTACTAATAATTTAAGACTATAAAACTCTATCTAAAAGCTTTATTATATAATTTTTTAAAATTAATTTTTTTTTAGAATTATAAATAGTTTATTATATTTATATTATATAATATTTTGGTTATTATTATACTATATTAATTAGTATATTACATTTTATTATTAAAACTAAAGTTTTAGTTTTAACTTTAAAGTTTTATAAATATATATCTACTAACTACTTGTTAATTATATTTTAAAATTATTATATTTTAGTATTTTATAATTATTTTATACTTATTATTATAAATATTTTAATTATAATAATTACTACTTTATTAAAATTTTTTAAATTATTATTAATCTTCCTCTCTTACTTATTATTTTTCTTACTTAAAATATATAATTTATTAGACTTAGAAGTTATATTATTATTATTAATAAGCTCTCTTCTTCACTTCTTATAGTAATTAGGATATATATATTATAAAATAATAGATTAAACTTACTTTTAATTTTAAGCTATTACTATTACTAGTTTTTTAATATTATATTCTTAATAGAACTATACTGCTTTATTTTAATTACTTTATTTTTAAATATATTTAAATTTAGTTTTACTAATCTTTTTAATATATATTTTATATAATTTTCCATATAATACCATTTAAATTATATATATATATTACTATATAACTTTTACTTATTTTATTTAAACTATATATATTAACTTATAAAATCTTCTTTAAAGTCTTTATATACTATCTATTATTAACTTTTAATATAAAATTATTTTATTTTTTAAGAATACCTATATATTTTATTTATAACTACTTAGTTATATTATATTAATATAAAACTATAATAAATAGTTATAATAATTAACTACTATTTTTAATATATAATTATATTTTTTTAAACTTTTTAACTCTATTCTAATTTTTTTAAAGGTATTATATTCAGTTATTCTAAACCTTATTATAAGTTAAAATATTATAAAATAATCCACTATAGTAGTTATTATTAAAACTATTATTTTTATATATATTATATTTAATTAATTGTTTTATAGTACAGCGTAAATATTTAATCTTAGCTAGCTCTTAAATAGTACTTATAAATTTATTAAATAATATTTTTTAAAGTACTTATACTGCGTATATTAAGAATATTATTAATTTTACCTATTTTATAAGTAACTCTTATACTAATTAAGTTAAATTATTATAAATAATTATATTAATTAATTTAGTATACGTATTTTACTTATTACGTCTAAAATTTAGTAAAACCTTAATTTTATAATATAGTAATAGTCTATCTATATAATTTAATTTTCTTTATTTAATACAATGTATGATATAATATACTAATATAATTAAAATATATAATAATTTATAAGTTAAATATAATATAGAGTATACGTTATAGCTATAATTTTATTAACTAAAATAAATATATTTTTTATAATTTTTATATACGCTTTTTTATATACTATATTTTAAAAAAATAATATATTTAACTTATATATTTTTTAAACTAGTATTTTAATACTATATATTACCCCTTTATATATATTATAGAGTATAGTAAAATAGTATAAATAAAAAATACTAGTTTAATTTAAAAAATAACTTATATATAATTAAGTAATAGTACTATTATAGTAATAATTTATAGACTACTACTAGTCTAAATTTTTATATATACTTAATTATTACTCTTATCTATTTTACTACTAACTTACTTACCTTTTATTATTATATATAATTATAACAACGTAATATACGTTTAATTATTTATTTTACTTTTATAATATTACGTATCTATCTTAATTATAATAAAATAATTACTTATAAATAATAATTTAATAAAGTTTTTAGAAGTTTTATATAATTTAAAAAAGTAACTACTAGTAGAAAAGATAAAAATAATAATAAATAATTTATAAAAATTACTACTACAAATACTATAAAGAAATATAATACTAATTTAATCTAAAAAGTAAGTTTTTATAGCTTTTAATAATAGTTAGGGATTAATATTATATAGTTATTACTTTCTATAAAATTATATACTAATATACGTTAGTAAATAGGTTAAAGTTAAATTAAGGTTAAGTTAGCTTATATAAAACTCTAATTTAACTATATTTTTAATTTATTTTTTTAATACTAGTATAGGTTAAAACTAAATTAGGGTTATATAGACTAGGTATTAAAAGTAAATAAAAATTATATAAATTATAAATTAAAAGTAAAATATAAAATATAAATTAGAATCTTTTCTTTAGAGTATATATTATAATTAGTTATTATAGTCTATTATAATTTATAATATAAATTATTATATTTAAATAATAGTATAATTTATTTATTATTTACGCTATACTCTATACTAAATTAAATATTTAAAAATTGTAGTTCTATTTTTATAAATACCCTATTACTAACTAAGATTTTTTAGTTTAAATAAGAATTCTTTTAGTATAAATATTATTTATATTATAAGTTATAATAATTTGTATATAGTAAATAATATAATATAGGTTAAAATACTTTTAAAATATTTAACTAGAAAATCTTTTTAAGCTTTTTATATAGTTTATAATATAAAAAACTAAAATAAAAAATTTTTATTTATAAGTTATATATTAGTAAACTAGTTTTTTACTAATAGTATTTAATTTTATAAAAAGTAAATAATACTTTACTATTATTAAAAGCTATAAAAATTTATTTTTTAGCTTAAATTAGTATTTTTTTAAGATATTTTTACTAATAATTTTATAGGTTTTTTATTATTATTTTTACCTTTATTACTAGTAGTTATTTTATTAAGTTACTTATAACTTTTAAAAGATTTTTTAGACTATTATTTATAATAAAAATTTAATTATAGTGTAGTGAGATACTTAATATTATAAAAATAAAATAAATAATTAAATATATATTAGACTATTATAATTATATAAAATAACAAAAAGTAGTTAGTAAAATTAGTAATTAAATAAGTAAGAGTAATAATTAAGTATTTATAAAAAATTAAATTAATAATAGTATACGGGCTACTACTAGTACTATTACCTAATTAAATATAAACTGTTTTTAAATAAAACTAGTATTTTTTTATATATTTACTAATTTATATTTTATTTTATATTTAATTTATATATTATTATATACTTTTATTATATTATTATACTTTATTAGTAATTCTATTAAGTAAATAACTTATAATTATATAAATAGACTACTACTGTTTTATAAAATTAATATTTTACTAAATTTTAAGTTTTAAAAGTAAAGTAAACTTACTAAAGTAATTAATATAATTAATTATAAGCATATTTTTTAATTAGTATAGAGTTTTACTTATAAAGTAAATAAAATTAATATATTATTTAGAATACGCGGTATAAGAGTGTTATAAAAAGTTATTTAATAAATTTATAAGTATTATTTAATAATTAGCTAAGCTTAGGCGCTTACGCTATAGTATAAAAATATTAATTAAATATAAAAAATATAGAAAATAAAATGATTTTTAAAAAAGCTACTACAATAAATTATTTAATAAAATAGTAATTTATAAAAAAGCTTAAAGTAACTAAATATAATATTAAAAAAATGTAGTAGTAAAAGTAAAACTTAAAAAACCTAAAAAAAACATTTATAATAAAAAGAGTAATAAGTTATAATAGCTATTTACTATAGTATTATACTAATATAGTATAACTAAGTAGTTATAAATAAAAC